>JAOUZG010025848.1:4741703-4778359 GCA_026289955.1 Argiope argentata
ATACATTGAGCAGAAATCCTTCATGAAATCTTATTGGGGGAAATAAAAAGTAATGTGAGAAGAATATTATTGTTTAATTACCATTCAATTTCAACGATTATTCCTTTAATTTTAGGATTACTATCTTTCAAATATCGAATGATATTAAAAACAGCAATCCAAACTTCAAATAACGATAGTACAGGAAACATTAAGAAATAATAGGATTTTTAAAAAATTCAAATTAGAATTACGGAAAAAGTAAAGTAACAGAACAGCTGCCAATGACAAGTAATTCAACTTTAGGAAAATTCTAATTTATATGCATTTTAGCCGAAAGATGGCGGTACTAAAGATAGCATTTTTTTCCTAATTCCGGAATAGTATGCAATATTTAAAATTATCATTTGCACACAAAAATCGTTCAAAAGGAGAATTAAGCCAGTTTTTTTAAATTAATATAGAAGACTTAAACCTTTTTATTCCTTGTACTATGTACCTCTTTAATTTTCCGTCAGCACATTTGAAATTTGAATTTTAATATAAAGTGTCACTGTCTAAAATTCAATTAATACAAAAGCATTTTTTTTTATTTTGCTAAAACCAAGCAAGATTTTTTTCAAATCTGATAACAGACAAGAGAATCGTACAGCATTTAAATCTTCCGTGCATTACAGAATAATTTGTATAATTTATGCAATGCAAATTTTTCAAATTCACCATAAATTTCCATTTTCAGTTTTATTTTCGAAAAGATATAAATGAAGTAAATAATAACATTTTAATTGGTAGCTGTCAATAAATATATACAATAAATTATGAATTTTAAAATTGATATAAAATTTTTGGATCTAAAGAATCGTATTCTGCGAAATATTCTTGAAACTCCAACTTTTAAATAAATAAAATGGTTTTCTTCCAACTTAAAATCTGATCGAATTATGAAGTTTTGAATAGAACAGTTTTAGAATATTCAACTTTTCGTAATCTTCTCGGAGGAACTCTGGGTTGTAGATTAATACATCATTTTTGATACAGTCGATGGGATGACCTAAAATCTCTAATTTTTATAAGAATCAAATTTACAGGGATTTACACAGTTTCAGCCCTGACAGAGTGAACACTCATTTTTTTTTATTGATGACGATCGTCTTTAACAATCAGCTGCTTCGTCGAGAACATGGGTTACATTTAATTCCTTTAAATAGAGTAGATATAACTTCATGACCATAATACCCTTAAATCATGATGCATTAAAACACTGTTATTTTAATTGCCTCTAGCATATGCTCTGCGATTATGTGCAGGGACCTCGGCATTGAGCACTGAATGTGCTGAATGCATTTGTGCGTTGCGCCTCCACCTGCGTATCCCGCGATTTCTACGGTTTGGCAATCAGTCCGTTTTCTGTTGCATTCTTAAGAATTACATATTTTTATTTTACTATATTACTATCGGGTAATATAAAGTATCAGTTCACTTTCTTTGTGAAATATTTGAACTTATTTGCAAATATCGCCTCTAAAAAGTGATTTTAAAGAATTACGCAAACAGAGGGTTAATATGCATTTTTAAAAAAATTATTCAAAGCAGCTGAGTAAAGTTGACAAGCACCTTGTAAAGGTTGAAATTACGTTTCAACATGCAGCTTCTCTTCCTTTTACTTACATTAGCAATTATTAATAGAATTATACAAGAACTCTAAAAAATATTGGAATCTCTTATCGTTGAAAATTCAAAATTTTTTAATTCAAAATTCAATTTTAAAAACTTATTTTATTGAAATTTTCAAAAAAATTTCGGTCAAGTTGAAATTTAAAACATTTCTCGAAATTTTTGTTTAAAATATGATTGCTGAGAGCCTATTTGGATATTGATTTTAAGACGCGCCTTTTCTTCAAATTCACAACCTGTAACAATTTTAAATATTTATATAAACTTAAAGTGATGCATTAAAACAAACCTTATATATTAACGTTAGCCAGTATTTCTGAGACAATAATTGAGTATTTGCTTAAATAATTTTCTTCAGCTACGAGAAAAGTTTTTATTTGCACTTCACTTTGATTTTCCACTGATTCCGCATAAAAGAGTGCCACTAAATCTCAAAATTAAATTTACAATGCTTGAAATTTATTATTATTCATTTATTATTTTCATTACTTCTTGTATTTTTATATCCATTTCATCCATATATTTTTTGAAGTGAATATTTTATAGTGTTATAGAATACTTTCAGGTGATAAAATTGTGAAATAATATATTGCCCACATTCGGGGAAACCAAGGAATGGATACATTTCTGCTTTCATTGCATAAATTTTAATATTGATGCCGCCAGACCGCCGAAATCACCAAAGCTTTATTAGCGTTAGATATATTTTCTCACTTTGATGTTTTTAGGCATCCCTGCAATTTCTTCAAACATTTAAGTGAACTTCTGTCCCCATCTGAACACCTCGGATATAAATTAATTATTCAAGTAAACGCTTCGTATCCTAATTCGACTTGCAATTATTCGACTTGCATTAACCGAACTCTGAAGGACATGAGGTTAAAATAAGTAATTTTTTTACAAAAATTTGAAAATGTTCGGTTTTCTGTTGTTTCGAAACGAGATTTTGGAGAAATATTCAGAATTTTTGTGGAGATTTTCTTTAAATGATGACCGTTTTTTTTTAATAGGAAAATAGGCGAAATGGAAAATGAGGATGAAAGTCAGAAGTTGACCACTTTGTGGCTAAGAGCCAACTGCCTCAATACTGACAAAACAAGTACATCCAGCAAGGAACTCTATGCCACAAAGTGACATTCGGCACCTTCATATTGTTGAGCTCTGAAATTCCGTTCCCTTCCAAGTTTTTTTAAATATAGAATTTAATTATTTCACAATTGTTTATTTTTCCTTCCTTTTGCTGCCTGGCAATCTCCTCGAGAAAAAAAGTTTAAATTAATCACGTGATTTAAAACAATTGTTAAAACAAAAGTTGGATAAAGTACAAATGGTTTTATAGGATTTTTCACACGGAATAATTTTAACGATCCACATAGTGATAAGAATGATTTAAAAATTTGAATAAAAAATCCTGCTTTTTTTACCACAGCAATAAAAGTTATCCATAATTTGATTTTCTTAAAATTGTTATTTTTCCATTTAAATAAATACTGAATATGAGTTGGATTCTCGATTCCATCCCTGATTCCCTCTGAAAATAAGGCGAGAGGAGCGTGCACGTTTTTCAAATGCAAGAAAACACATTGAAAGCATGATCCATATTCGTTGCAAACAAACCACTTTCAAAAAGAATTGACCAGCAACCTATTTTTTATTTTTATTGTTTGTTGAGAAACATGAAAAGCACTCAAACTTAATCAAATGGAAGAAAGAGTAACGAACTGAAATATAAGGAATGCATTTTACATCAAAACAAAATAAAATGTGATCCTTGATAGCATGAGAAAAAAGTTTGTTTTTATGATTAATTTGCAAATATATGAAGATGAAACAAATAGTTCATTGAAACATTTTTCTTTTAGTCTGATGAGCATCTCAGAAAGGCGCTGTAATAAATCAGGGTGAAAATTTTTCTTTTGCAATATTTCATTTGATCTGAAAATATTTAGAGCTCAAAAATTCAATGATACTCTGCGATCGACTCCAACTTTTACATTTTGAAATTAACGCAAAATTTCAAATTTATTTTATTTAGGCTTTGTTTCTCACTTAAATACAAATATTATATAAATTCCATTTACATAACCTTCAATTCTACTTAAAATAGAATATAAAAATGAAACAAAATCGTAATGTTTCTTTAACATTAATATTATAAGTAAACCTGGTTTTTGAACTTCATCAGAACATTTTTTTCCTTCATGAGCATTCTTCAAATGCTGTTTCAGATGTAATTCCTCCCCCCCCCTTTTTTAAAAAAAAAAATTCTCGTGACGAACGCGAGAGAAAGTGTTGAAATTGTCAAAAAATTTGAATTCACGATTTTTATGTATCTCCACATCAGATTTCCTTGAGCTCTAAAAAACGTCTGTTTGTCTAACCATGACAAAGATAACTTTAAAACGCCTAGAGCTAGACTAAGGAAATTTGGTACGTGTCTTTACGGCGGATTTTCAGATTACTGACAGATTTTGTTCAAATCTCGTTCAAAGGAAATAAATCCGGTTGAAAATTCTGAATTCAAGATATTGATGTATAATTCCACATTTTAGTCGTTCCGGAGTTCGAAAAACGCATTTTTGGAAACTGTACGCCTGTATGTCCTTGTATGAGAGACATAACTAATGGACGTTTTCAGCTAGATGGATGAAGCTTAGTATATAGTATATATACTCCAAAGTTGCAGATTTCTACCATATTTTGTGCAAAATCGACACACAATTCCCGGCTGTTCGAATATAAGTGAACGCATTACCAGTGAACAATATATCAAAAACTTTTTTGAGATATTGTCTTTGCATGTTTTGAAAGTACAGATAGACGTCTTTAACCACTTGTTGGATTTGACCCAAAGTTTAAAACTTGTTTATTATAAGGTTTACTTATAATAAAAGATAAATCATTGCGCTGAATTTTATGCATCTACCTCTCTTCGCCGTGTTCGTATTGTGTTCACGATATCAAAAGAGAATTGAAAAATATCGAAAAGACGAAATTCCATCTTTGTGTGAGATTCGCACATTTTAGTGATTGTTATACTTAAATGGAATGTGTTTTAACTCGTTATCTCTTTAAAATAAATAATTCTGAAACTTGTAAATGTGTTCAAAATAAGAGAAAATAAACTGATATTAACTTAACCGTATTTAACTTTAAGAAAAACTGACTTTTTTTAAATCTTCATAGCGTTTTCCCACATAAATTTGACCATTTAGAAAAAATTTCCTTTTTGTGTGTCTACATCCTTATGAACAATATACTCATCTGTATCTATGAATTACACTCATGTCCATAAATTAAGAATAATTCAGAGTCACGCTGAAATCGAACTCTAAAATACGTATATCTCCCGTAAAAGGACAACACACAACTTCAAAAATCATATGAAAATTGCAGGGAGACGTCAGATAACACCGATGGTATGTCGCAATGACGAGAGTGTAAAAGAATAATATAAGAGAAACACAGGCAAAGAAGTAAAGTTGCTCATAAGCGCTTTATAAGCCTTTAAGTGCAATAACTGCATAGTTGTTACACAAAGGACGCATTTGGATGATTTTTTATGTGGTAGAATTATTGGCCGATTGAAATGTGTGTGTATCCAACCGGAAGTATCCGAGAAACTTTGAACAGAGTATCATTTCCAGGTTTTGGCAACGATTCCAAGATGATGGTAATGGGAATAGAAGTTACAGCACAGGCCACCAACAAGTTACACTCCGAATTAATACTGTTATTCGGAAGTTACTGCCTAAAGAAACAGACGGAGAACAGCATCAGACCTGTCTCTCTTCATCCACTTATACGCCAGTTTCAAGGCAGATTTTGTAAAGACGCTTAGCGCAGATCGCAGGCCTGACAGATTTGTTCCACTTGCCTCTACTCATTATCGCCTGTGGTTAGCATGAAGTAGAGAGCATGCATTGTGGACACCAAAAAATTGAGATTATGTGATGTTTCCGACGAGTTCAGGTTTAGCTTGCAGTCTGATTATCACCGGACTTTTATAAGAAGAGTGCAAACATTCCGATACAACCATAGAACATCATTGAACGACATCATTATGATGATGCAGAAATGCTCGTTTGGGAAGGAATTATACTACGACCCAGAACTGACATTCATGCTCAAATAGGAACCATAACAGGCCACATCTATCCGGACGTCGTACCAGGACAACATGTCTGTTTGTTTCAGGGCTCCATGGGCGCATAATTCATGTTTATGAATAATACCGCTCGTTCTCGCCGTGCAAACATCGTAAGCGAATGCCTTAGATTGGAGGATAACACCCGTATGGATTGGCTAGCATTCTCACCAAACTTGAATCCAGTAGAGCATGTGTGGGAGATGCTTGGCCGACGAATTGCAGCCCGTCAATCACCTTCTGCATGTCCAATGGAACGTCGGAGAGCGTTGCTTGACGAGTGGTGTGACATTCCCCAAGATCAGATCGATAACTCGATACTCTGCTTGCCTGGGTGCTGTACGGACTGTATCGCATCGTCCGGAGACGTACTATGTTTTAACCATCATATTAACTGTGTAAAATTGGTTTTTGTAATTTGTTTTTTGTTAATTTTTCGAGGCAGTAAAAAAATTGTATTTTTTATTATTAATTTCAAACATACAGCTTCGTTTTTGCTCTTTACCTTTCTGTTTATTAATTAAGCTTTACAAATAAGTCAGATTGGTTTTGCTTTTGACTATTTCTTTCCCTTAATTTGCATTATCCTTAATTTATGGTCATGAGTGTAGATTGAGCTATGTTTAGTTGAAAATAATCGAGATTGTGCTTTAAAATGGGAATAGCCGAAATAGAAACCAGGAAAACGGGACATAAGATGCAGTGCTGAGAATGCGCAATGCAATTTATTGATTTCCTGCAACTCTCGCCCTGAGGTGTACAAATTTTTACAAAAGGCGGGGAGGGGGGAACTCATGTTTGCATCTAAGTTAAAAATCATTTCTTTTATTTGTCTACTTTTGCTTTTATTTGTCTAAATATATAAGTTTCAGGGCGATTTTTTTTAATTTTGTGCATAATACAGCTATGGGGAAAAAATCCCAAAATTGAGACAATGGAATTGAATTCTCAGGATTACAGGCTAATTTAAGTTCAAGAAAATGCTTTTCAAATGCGAAATGCTGTTACATTAATAGTCAGTGTTACCTCCAGAATTTTGAGTTCAAGCCTGCAAATGTCCCTTGCATTGTTTCATACAGGTGCCGAATGTCACTTTGTGACATAGAGTTCCTTGCTGGATGTACTTGTTTTGTCAGTATTGAGGTGACCAGTGTTGGCTGTGGATAAGGCTGGAGTTGTCGTCCAATGATATCCTGTACTTTCACAATTGGAGATAGATCTGTTGAGCTCTCAGGCTGAGATAACCTATCGATACTCCGTACAGCACGTTTCGGTAAAGCAGCGGCATGAGGACGAGCGTTATCCTGTTGGAAAACTCCCCATTGAATGCTGTTCAGGAATGGCAGCTCTTCAGGCTTAATTACCAGATTGACGTTCAAATTTGTAGTCAGCGTGTTTGAGACAACCCCGGGACTGCTCCTGTTGGAAACATAGGAAATTGCTCCCTAGACCATGACACCAAGAATAGGTCCAGTGTGTCTAGGCCGCAGATAGTTTGGTGGCAGGCAGGCCCTGCCGTGCTTCTAACCAACACGCGGTCACCTATGGCACCTAGATAGATTCAAATTTCATCAGAAAAAAACCACAGATCTCCATTATGTCCTCCAATGAGCTCTGGTTTGACGCAACTGGCGTCACAAACGGCAATTTCTTCTGTAATCATATGAAAAATGTAAAATGTCCGCAACGATTCATATTTCATATTTACTGCATATCGGGGAAAATTTCTTTTTTCAAAAGTGATCAATAAGTTGAAATCTGTTGTTAATTCCCAAATTTTGTGTGAAATTTTAATTAACTAAATTTGACATTAAAAATATAGTATACTTCAAAATTAACGTTTTTATAATTGTAACGATTATTTATGTAATAAAGCAACGTTTTGTAGCATTATAAGTACGAAAAATTCATAAAAAATATTTCATCAAAGGTTAGAATTTAATTTTTTTACAAACCGTAAACGCTTTGCCCGGCAACTCAAGGTGTAATATTGCAACCAAATTTTTAAAAATTACTTTTGAACCTAAAAGTTAACTTTTCTCCTCTATTATCAACTAAAATCTATAGAAATTAATAAAAAAGCCTTATTGTCTATTGATTTTGGAGGTGATTAACTGCTAATAAAGAAGGGAACGTGTTTGAATGTAAAATGTTATTAGTATGCTCAATGTTTAGAATTCAAATATTCAATCTGTTAATCTTTTACAATAGAGGGATTTACTTAACATGAATTAACTATTCAGTTAAATGCACTAATATTTTTAATAAATGAAAATAGCTAACACAGAAGAAGACTATCGGGAATTAACGATATTTAGAAATTTCTCTTGTCCCTAGTTCTTTCTTTTAATATAATGCTAAAGTATCATATTGAATTCAAAACAAATCATTCAAAACCCGCAATCGCAAAAACATGGGGGATTTTTTTTTTGTGTGTGTATTATGTACATTTATATTTTGTCTTTATTGATAAAAATAATAATTTTTTTCAACGCTCCTATTTCATTCGGTAACCTGTTGGTGATCAATGCATCCAATAAATTAAAATCGTTTTCTTGAAATTAAATTTCGAATATATTAAATGTAAGATGCATTTTATTTATTAATTGTGTCAGATACTGCGTATCTTCATACCTACTTTAGAGCGCATAAAAGATACACACTTAAAAAAGCATTATTTTTTATGTAATATTCATTAGCACAATTAAATATTAAAGGCAAGTAATTAATGTTTGAAGTTTGAAAATTATCGCTTATCATACTAAAACCTGAAATAAATTTTTCTTTATGCGAATATTTGGGTAAATCAAATTCCTGCGGTTTTATGTCTGGAAACTTCAACATGTTGATGGCGCATCCAATAAAACAAATGGCTTATTTTGATGCAAAATAAGCAATCTAATTAAAAACTAGATCTCTCATAGGAGCTGAAAAACGTCACACTACGCACTCTGTTTCGAATAAAGTTTGGCGGAGATAATGCACTTCCATTTCGCGAATCCCGATAAAAAAAAAAGAGGGGGAAAAAAGCATCCCGGTTGTGTTTGGAATGCGATCCCTCCGCCATTCCGACTTTGAAATGAAGATAAGCTGAGTAGAGAAAAGGGAACGCCACAAGTAGGCTAATCCGTTGTTCGTCTTTGCTCTGCATGTGTGGGTGGGACGATGGGAAAGTAGTGGGTGTTGTTGGAAACAAATGCTTCTGGAAAAGGCCAAACAGCTACAACGCCTCACACGCGAGACCATCCTCGAGTATCACATACTGGCGAAGTGGTCGAACGAACTCCCACACAGTGTGTGTGTGTGTGAGAGAGAGAGAGTATGAAGCAGTCGGAACGATATCCCTGAAACATTTTCGCACACTCTCTAATAAAGATGAATTTATGTTTTAAATGCATTTTTTCCCCAATCGAATGAGGCCAAAATGAGCGGGAAACTATAATTGCAGTCACAAAATCAATCGCATAAACTAATAAAAAAATTTGACATTTTTAAGTCATTATGTTTTTGAGTTGATCCGTTTACATGCTCCTGAGAATACAAGCTGACAGACGTTAAATTTCTTATCGAATTTGGCTCAAAATGGGAATGATGGCTAGAATAGAAGTGCTCGCCGCATGATTCTTTTGTCAAAATAGGTTCAAAATTGCGAAACGTTTCTAGCTAGACATCTTTCAGCTGTGGAGAGAGCGATCAAAGGGCTGCTAAACGCGCCTACATATCTCGTGGAATGGACAATTATCTGCCAACTCATGTCAGAGGGGAACCAGAAAGTCCGAAATGAATCCATGAGAGGAAAGAGAGCGGATTTCACAGATAAATAGACGAGAAAATGTATCCCCGTAGAAATCGCGGCTTGCTCACATTTTGCTACTTTTACGTTGCTCGAGGGGATCTCGGGATGCGCGGCAAGAAGGTCAAATCTATATTTTCCGAATTTCATTCATCTAGTTGTCTTTATTTTATGGCTATCATTTTAAATTATAATCGAATAGCCAGAATAGATTTAATTCAAAATTTGGTAAGCATATAAATATTTGTTGCAAAGACTAAATACCACATTTCATCCATCTAGCTTAAAGCTTTTTTTGATTATCTTTGTCACAGATTGACATAATGTCAAAAATAGGCATTTCAAAGTCAAGGAAGATTCGCCTAAATCTCAAAAAAAATTTTGACAGAAAACTGCTTGACTCTACTTTCTCTGGTACGAAGTGTGAAGTTGTTTCGATAGGGATGATGACGATGTAATGTTTGTAAATATGACTTGTTTGTAATCTACTTCTCGATTTGATATACCAGAAATGCTACTTTGGATTACTCGAAATTATTTGAAAATTGTTAGTTTGGGATTTCTATGGAAATTGCAGAGAAAAGAAAAATGCCTAAAATCTAACAGAGTCAAATCATGCAACACTTGATTTATTTGACAAAGGCTGTAGAAAATGTTATCTGACATAAAACACACACAATAAACAGAAGTCAGAATTATTGACGGAAATACTTCTTTACATACTTTGCATAAAAGTAGCAACGGAAACTTTCCGATGGAGGCAAGGCATTTTAGACGGAGAAAGGGAGGGGGGGCGCACTAAATTATCGTCAAAGGAACACACAATAAAATATTTTATATTTAAATAATTTTATTTAAGAATTTAATAACTGATTTAATTATAATAAAAATTTGTTATAGTTAAAGATTTGTACAATGTCGAATAATACGAATCGAACAAACGAGCTTATTGAGGGGGGGGGGGAAATCAACTAATTCCGGTGATTTCGACAACGATCTACATATTCAGAATATATTGCAAAATTAAAGTACTAAATATAACCACTGGTATCGATTTCGACAATTTTAATTTCTTTTAGAAGTTTATGACTACTAAATTTGTTATTATCGGTCTTCTACTCACACTCACTTTCGAGAGGATTTGCAAACCAATTCACTGCCGCTCAGGAATTATCCTTCTTTCCGAGACAATTTCCTTGGAGTGAAGCACGCGCGCAATGCTGTTCGTTTCCGTGTTGAGAGGCTGCGATTTTTGACAATTCAACCTGGCCAAGGGATGAGACGCGGAACCGGAATTCTTCGTCGATCTCTGACCTCGATTTCCATGCCATTAGATACTTTTTCGTTCAGTCTCCCCCCCCCCCCAATTGTCTGCAAGTGTCATGTCGTTTAAATTCCTGATGTTTTATTTTAACACAAATTTCCGCATCGATTTTTTCAACAGTGAGTTGAAGCAGGGCTATCTGAAGATGTCTCCCGATGGCCATGATTTAAGTGACGAGAGAGCTTTCGGGAATTTCACAAAGAAGAAATAATACTGTGAACGAGGTTATCTACTTTTATTAATTTCAAAATGCCATCAAAGACATTCAATAACAAATAAAAAAATTGTTTTAACATTAAAAAAATTATTAGTTTGCACAAAAATGAATTATGAAATTTTAAGAACATATATCGAATACTTTAATTCGTCAATAGTAAATATTAACCTAATAGTAAATAGAAATTGTTATAAAGCATTTTATTGTGAATTAGAATTTTCTTCAACTATTACGAGGGAATCGCAATTTTTTCGCTACCGCGACTCATCCGGTTTGCCTTCATTGTTAAGTGTCATCCTCTCGTTTCATCTTTTTTCTCATTTCTATTTTGGCTAAATAAACGCATCTTGGACGCATGCGCATAATGAACCCGAAAACGAATAGTATCCAATTTTATTACTTGTTTTATTATTTTATTTAGCATCCAGTATAATTTTAAGATAAATTATTATCGAAAAACAATCGGAAAGTTAAACATTACGAGAATATTTTTTCCACCTTATTAATGTAACAATGATTATATATTTTTAGCTAAAATCAATTGCTTTTTTTAAAGATGTTTAGAACCAATACCAATTCCATAGCGCAAGGATGATTAAAAAGTAACATGGAAGCAGATGGTGAAAAATTAGCACTATGAATGAAAATCCAATACGAAAGTGGTTTTGTAGGAATTTCACTCACTGCAAGCTTCATTTTAAATTCTGTAATCACCAAATACCTTCAACCTATAATTTGAAATAAATCTATCAGCAATTTTGATGCTAAACCACATTATGAATCCAACGCAATGAACAAAATTAAAAACTGCAGTTCGATTCAGCAAAACAAAGGTTTCAGAGCTTTGGAACAACTAACATTCCAATCCCGAGTGACTGACATATTTTTTCCCGAGGTGGAGACCCGGATCGCATCGGTCGGAATCAGCAGTTGGACGTCGAACTCCGCGTTCCTCGCAGCAGTCAGGCCGGATGGCTGAGAGGGAGTGAGCGCGGGATTCTTGCTGTCCCAGGAAGTTCCCGAAATCGATCGGACAGATCAATTTTTCATTCAATGATCGGATTAAGAGCCACTGGACAAATGGGGTCGCTGATAGAAATGTCCTGTTAAAAGGAAAAATCTTTGCTCTCCAGGAATTGACAGCGAGTTCATTCAGTTAGTGCTAGATTTGGAAGACAATGTGGGTGAGGAATGTTTTCAGAGACAGAGCGCACTTATATTGCTTGCTCTGAATTGAGAACGGGCTCGATTAAGATTCTTTCGGTTTATAGGGTAAAAATTGATAGTTTTGCCCAGAGATAGCGGCTTTAGTAATGAATTGTGAGTGAAATTTCTTCAGCTTAACTGAAATGCGAGTATTTCTCAAATATCCGGTTTCGCCAATAATGAAATTACTTTTAATTAATAAAAAAATTATCCATCAAATTGTTGGAAATTTACACTAAAATCTCCCCTATGCATCAGTATCCCCGATCGGGGTGCGGATGGCAAGTTAATCAAGCGGTTTCTTTGTTGGAAAATGCCGCGGAGCTCTTATTCCACTGATGAGACATTCTCTCTCAGCAAGCGACTGCATCTCACCGATAAGGGATTCCTCTTTGGTTTCCGCTTCCATGCCGTACCAATGATTGCCATTGAAAAACGCCGCATGCTTCGGGAGAGGGAGGGCATTTCAAAGTGGTTATGTTTCTGCATTCTCGAACAAAGATGGAACATTTATATCATCCTCATTTAGAGGCAACATGACAAAGGCTATGCTACATGCTTACTTGCTTATACTGTTCACTGTTAGCAATACTTTTACATTGCTCTCTTTCAAATGTTTCGGAAGAATACAAATATTTATTGAAAGTCTATAAATAACATATCTGCTTAACGAGAAAAACATCATATCCAATTCTTCGGTTGTTGTTGTTGTTTTGAAAACTGAAAAAGTTTTTCTAAAGTTATGACATGAAATTTTAATCCACTGTTTTCAGTGCGCTACTTAATGGAACTCCATTGAGTTAGGCTTAATGAACATTTAAATTTAAGAAACTATCTCACATCTCCTTCCTTTACTATGTTTTGGAATCATACCTTGAGTAAAAGATGTTCCATCAATAAAAGATTAAATGTAAAAGACAATTGTAGTTGAAAATTCATCTGAATTTAAACTAAATTCTTTTTCTTACATTTTCAAAGGTCCGTTTAAGGTCTCCATCGTAACTGTTATGATCTCCCGGCGCGACGGGGGAATTACATCTCCGCTTGGCGCTGTTTAGAGCTTATTTCAAAGCTAAATGTAAATTTTAAACCTCTTCAGCAAAATGGAGGAGTGATTCTCCGGTTCCCCCGATCGCTCATTGATGCCAATGTTTATGCTTTTCTCTCGCCAATATTAATGTAAATAAGTGAATTTCTGTACACATTCGTGACAAAATCTTGGCGTATTTCTCACTATTTTCCTGTTTGCTTTAAAAAATACTCTAAAATGCATCACTGTATAGAATATTTCGTTGAGATTATAAAGTCAGCTATATCTCAATCATCTGACATATTGGATATAGAAGACACAGTTGGAGTTATTAATGCAACCAAATCTATAAAGAAGGATAATATTTTGAATGAAGAACAAATGACTTTAACTTGCTTTAATACTGTTGTACCCATCATTACAAAAACTAAGTTCAAAATTAAAAAGGCAGAGCAAGATACAATCAAATGCCAGCTCATTAAAATGGTAGAAATTATATTCTTTCAAAAGAAGAAAATTTCAAAATTAAATGGTAAGATTGAAATCAAGTCAACAATAGTAATAACTTCAAAATATATGGTTACTTCTCAACCGGAGGAGACACCTAAATGTGCCAAAACAGCAGCCAAGTCTAAAACAATATTTAAAAAGCTTCCCCCTAAACTTCTTTCATTAATTTACCTTAAAGAAAAAGACGCATCTTCAGAAGAAATGAAAGAATCTTAGTTAAAAATATTGCTTCAAGTAAAATTAATGTAGGAGTAAAAAATATTTAAAAAATAAGAAATGGAGGTGTGGCTGTCGAATGCGATTAAACAAATAGTTTAGAAAATATATTTCAATAAATTCATGTGAATCCTCAACTTAATAGAAAAATTGATATTAAGTTACCCAATATGAAAAAACACGCTGTATTATTTATGATGCAGATATTAAAATTTCTAAAGAAAAATTCTCAGAAAAATGTTGCAAGCAAAATGAAATAAAAAAAAGAATACATTTCGATGCTTTTCAAATTAAATAGTAAAAACAATAACAAATGTTACTGGGTTATTCAATAAAAGCTTTTAACATTTAAGCCTTTGATGAAAAAGAAAAAAAATATTTAGAGTGGTCTCGACTATCTCTTTGAGAATTTTTAAAGTCTACAAAATGTTATAAATGTAACAGATTCGGAAATATAATCACTTATGGCTCCAATATGGAGACATGTTCAAACTGTGGAGAAGGAGGACAAAAACATAACTATTGCAAAAATTCACCTAATTGTATCAATTGTGTTAAATCAAATAGTTAATTTGGTTTTAATGGAGATGTAAGACATAATGCAAATGATAATTAACGCCCAGCTTAAGAGAAAGAAATTGAGTAGTTAGTTTTAAAAAATTCAATATGTGTGACTCACTTGTTTCTGAAATTAAAATTGTGCAACTGAACTTACAACATGCAATTGCTGCCCCTGAAAATCTTAATAAAAGAGCGGAAGATCAAGAAATCAGTATTCCAACCATTCAAGAAATTTATCAAAAGAATAGCAGACCAATTGGTTTCCCCTCAAATGACAAAACTTTCTTCTCTGGCTGAGACATTCTGAAATCAGGTTCACAGTCTACAATAAATGTCTTCAAGCAATAAATGTTTTCTCTTACGATAATAACATTGCTATTGTCTTTCCTTTTTGCCAATCTACCTTAAAGATCTCAGTTCACTGTCCAGCATCGGAAGGCATTGAAACTACTTTGATTGGGTGGGAAAATTATCCACAGCACCCCCATGGCAGAGCATCGATTGCAGGAGATCTTAATGCAAGAGGGACAGGGTGGGGCGGCGATTTTGAAGACTGTAGATTATCGCACATTGCTTGAATTTCTCTTTTCAAAAAGACTTGTCGTTTGAAATGATGAAAACTCTCCTCCAACTTTTGATGGATCGTGGGGAAGATCATGGATATGTATTACCATCAATGACCCTATATTATCAGAAAATATTTTTAAGTGGAAAGTTGACTTAGATTCAGCATGCAGCGATCATAGCAGTACCGTTTTTCACTCTACACTGAACGACCAAAAATTTAATAAAATGAGAGAATTTATCTAGAAAAATTAAATTTACAAAAATTTAGATTTCTGACTACTAAAGATTTCCAAAAGATGGAAAATATAGAAAGACAAAATCTAGATTTTTATGATGAGAATATAACAAAAACTATAATACCTGTCTGAAAAAAATGTAAATTAAATAAATTAAACAAACACTTAAAGAAAAAACATAATTGGTGGTCTAGAAAACTAGAGGTTTTCAGAAGTGATGTGAGAAGAGCAAAAAGAAAATTGTTTAAGGCCAAAGATATAAGAGGCAAGAAATATCTTCGATTGCTGTTTAAAGAAGCAGAGGCGAAGTATAAAATAAGTTTAAATGACGCAAAAAGAAATGATTGGTCTAATTTATGTGAAAATGTGACATCAAGTGAGCCATTTGATATTCAGTTTGATGTGGCTAAAACTCCGGACAGAAAATCTTACCAACTTAGTGGAATTAGAAAAGTATAGGGTTATTTAGCCGAATCCCCTGAGGAAGCGATAGATGTTCTACTTGAATTTCCCTTCCCCTCGGACGATGGGAATACTGTGCTTTTTCCACGAAAATGTACGAAAAAACAGTCGAATTCCTCCAGATTCTCTAAATGATCCTCCATTTACCGTATTCGAAGTGGAATATACTATTAATAGTTTAAGTAACGAAAACGCTCCAGGTCCGGATGGTATCTCAACAGGAGTTATTAAAGAAGCATTTAAGCGTAACAGCAACACCTTTGTCGACATTCATAAAGGTGTTCACCTTTGTCGACATTCAGATGCCAGTCACCATGGATATTTTCCTGTAAAAGTGAAAGTAGCACACGGTTGTTTTGCTTAACAAGTCTAACAAAATAGATACAGACCCAGCAGCCTTTCGACCTATTTGTCGTCTTGATTTCATTGGGAAAATATTTGATAAACGGGCTACACAGAGAATATTCTATCATTTATTAAAAAATAATTAACTTCATCAAAATCTGGAAAAAGTACAACTGAAGCAATTATTCATGTTAAAAATTGGATTGCAGAGGCAAGAAATAAATAAAAACATAGTATCATAATTTCTATAAATGTGAAAAGTGCTTTTAGTCGAGTTTGGTGGCCATTAGTGCTACATAATTTGAAAAATATGAATTGTTCAAAAATCCTTTTTAATGTGGTTTCAAGGTTCCTCAACAACCGAAAAGTCTTTTGAATTTACGCCGATCAAACATTTAGTGGATAATATTCGATTGGATGCCCTTAGGGCTCTAATTCTAGACCTCTGCATTGGCTTCTAGTCACTAATGAAGCGATACAAATTAATTCTGGAGAAGATGCTAAAATAATTGCGCAAGCTGATGATTTTTATTTATTTGTGGCCGGAGCTAGCAGGCATAAAATTCAAGAGCTGGTTAATAGGGAATTAAAAAAATTGGATTATTGGAGTAAGAACTCTAAGGTTACTTTTGCGCATGAAAAATGAGGCTGATTTCTTTTGAAAAAAAAAGCAGCAGATAAACTAATTAAGCTTACAAAAAAATATAAAGATTCTTGGGATTATTGTTGATGACAGATTAAATGGTATGACCCATATAAATCATGTGGGAAGCAAGATGTCTAAAATTTTAAGTAGGCTAACAGTAGCCAAATACAACAGAGGAATATCCAGTAAAATTGTCAAAATTTTATACTAAAGAGCACTGGAAAGAATTTTGGTATATGCAGTTGCAGCCTGGTGGAAGGGCACTAACAGACAAAGGCAAAAAATCAATAGCGTACATCAAGCACTGTTAGCAGTAACGGGTGCTTTTTGTACAACATCTACAGCAGCTCTACAAATAATTAGTGGACTTGAACCAGTGGATCTGATATGTGATATTGAAACCACTTGGTATTGGATAAAAAATACACCATAAAGACATCAGTAATTTTAGAAAACAATTGAGGGTTCTAAAATGGTTATTAATGAAAAAAGATGGTTTCATAACCGTATTATTAGTTGGCAACTCGAGTCATAACTCGGCATTTATGGTTTTTGAGGGTGAAGATAAAATTGAAGGGTTTCAGTATAAGCTTGAAAATCAGTGTTCAGTTTTTCAAGCAGAACTTTTTGCAATATGATAAGCGCTAAATTGGAAAAATTGTAATAAACTGTATTTGCATTTTCATCTATTCACGGACAGCCTTAGTGCATTAACGGTTCTTCAAAAATTCAATACAAAAATAATTTAGTAGAGGTTAAAAGTCTTGTGGATGGTAATATCTTGTTACACTGGGTTAAAGTCTACATTGGCATCAAAAGCAATGAGCTAACTGATCTGGCTGTCAAAGCTGCTTCATTTAAACCTGCAATAGATTATCACCTTGGAGAATCTGGAAGAACAATCAAAACTCATCTCCGTAAAATTCTAATCGATGAATGGCAATTAAGATGGGAGAATAATGATAAACTCCGGTTTACTTTAAATATCTTTTCTCAGGTCAATAGAAATAGATGTATTAACAGTGAATATCTAGACCAATTAACTACAAATCATGGACTTCGCGGCATAATCTTAAAAAATGCAGTTTGAGAAATTATAGTTATAGATGTGGTAATGATTATGATGATATTCCACATTACTTTTCCCATTGCCTTATTCTTCAACATTTGAGAATATTTATTAAACCTCAACTAAAGATTTCCCAAATTCTGTCAAATAATAAATGGAATTTAGATGCTCAAAATATCTTGGATTTCCGATATCATAATAAAAATAGGATTTTCCAAATTGAATTTATCCTAGTTTGTCAAGAACTGCTAAAAGTGAACAGTATATAGTGAATGTAAGAAAAGAAAATTGCAAAAAAAATTCTATTAGGCCTTTGTTCCTGATCATGAACTTTACCACAGACTGAGCCACTGTATGTATTTTTTTATTTTTCTGTCATTAATTTTTGCATTTATTTATTTTCTCTTTTGTTTATTTATATTTTTCTCTTTGCTTGTTTTTATTTTTTTATCGTTCTGTTTTCAAATTTTAAATTGCCTATCTTTGGTAAATTTTATTATTTACTAATTATGCTCCAATGATACTGTAGTTGTGGAATATTATGCGGGCTCTTCTTTTCTTCTCCACTTTTTCTTTTCATACCTGCTACTTTTTTTTCACTCACCTTATTCCTTCCCCCTGTTTTTTGGCTGTTTTAGCTTCTAATACACAAGCATATAAAAGTTTTTTTGAATATCTAGTCCTTTGATAGCTATTTAAATTCTTTTTTTTAGTTTTAATTATGACATTTTTACTGGTGTAACACCACTTTCGGTACGCACCTAATCATCATCAGAATACTTGCTACATATTAAATTAGTAATTAATGGTAAGCATTAAACCTGAGAAAATTAAGCTATGGAAAAAAATAATTTCATGTAAATTAAAAATGAAACGAACAAAACCACCTTATTGCTTTCAAATTTTTTAAAAATTAAAATACGTACGCTAAAAGATTGACAAGACTCGTAGATTCACGTAAAAGTGCATACCATATCGAATAAACACTGAAGAGACAGAAAAATTGGCATAGAAGATCGTACGCAAATAATGGAAGTATTCAACCAATCAGTGTAACGCGATACGGTTGACAGAGCGTATATGAGACAATAGGTGTCTGAGGAGGCTATTACATCAATTCTTGCTGTTATAATGGAAAGCTAAAAAGATTTAAGTGAATTTTAACGAGGACTAATCGTTGGCGCTTGAGAGAGGGAGCACAGCATTTCCGAAGTAGAGGTGAAATTTGGATTTTCGCGCACGACCATTTCTAGGGTATACCACGAATACTAGGTTTCCGGTAAAACACAAAATTTTTGACAGCAGTGTGACTTGAAAAGGATCTTGATGGAACGGGATCATCGAAGTCTGAAAATAATCGTTACACAATATCGATGTTTAATACTTCAAATTGCTGCGGATTTTAATGCAGGAGCATCAACAAATGTCAATGTACTCACTACGCAACGTAATCTAATTGATATAGGCTTTCCATCTCGTGTACCGGCAAAAAACTCTGTGGCATCTTACCGGGTTATGCCAACGCTGCAATTGGGCTCTTAATGATTGGAAAAATGTTGTCATATCTGAAGAGTCACGTTTCCAAGTATATGGGGTGGATGGCTGTGTAGGGGTGTGGAGAAAACCCAATGGGACCATGTATCCCTCAAATCTACAAGGAACTGTTCAATATGGTAGAGGCACTGTGAGGATAAAGGGCTTTTGTAGTTAGCATGAAATGGGACCTTTGATACACGTAGACTCGATTATTACAGACCAGCGGTGCTTTAATATCATTTCTCACCATTTGTATGCATTTATGTCATGTGTGCATTCTGGCAGAAATGGGCAATTGCATCAGGATAATGCATCAACCCACAGGTGTAAGGTAGCCACCGAGTAGCCTGAGGACCATTATTTTAAATTTCTTTTCCTATTTTGGCCACCCAATTCTCCTGACATGAACATTATCGTCCATATCTGGAATATTTTGCAATGTAGAAGATCCAAGAAGAAGATCTCCACCACCTCGCTCTTTTCGCATGGCTTTGTGGACTGCCCTGCAAGAATCATGGTGTGAACTGTCTACAGAATATATTCACAAATTAGTTGAATCCATCTCTCGCCTCACTCATGCCCTTCTCCGTGCTCGTGGGGGCTCTACACGATATAAGATGAGTATACCAGTTTTTTTGCCACATCAGTGTAGCGCACTCCAGAGTATCTGACCTCGGAACTATTCGGCTAATTTATTTTTATTGTAATCCCGATAGATGTGGCCTGTTATGGTTCCTATTTGAGCATGAATGTCAGTTCTGGGTCGTAGTATAATTCCTTCCCAAACGAGCATTTCTGCATCATCATAATGATGTCGTTCAATGATGTTCTATGGTTGTATCGGAATGTTTGCACTCTTCTTATAAAAGTCCGGTGATAATCAGACTGCAAGCTAAACCTGAACTCGTCGGAAACATCACATAATCTCAATTTTTTGGTGTCCACAATGCATGCTCTCTACTTCATGCTAACCACAGGCGATAATGAGTAGAGGCAAATGGAACAAATCTGTCAGGCCTGCGATCTGCGCTAAGCGTCTTTACAAAATCTGCCTTGAAACTGGCGTATAAGTGGATGAAGAGAGACAGGTCTGATGCTGTTCTCCGTCTGTTTCTTTAGGCAGTAACTTCCGAATAACAGTATTAATTCGGAGTGAAGATAATTGAATGTTATTTACTGAATTAGCCGACTTTTTTATGATTTAAATTATTTAACATATATTTTTTTTCATAACATTTATGTGTGTTACAAACAAATAATACGGTTATGAAGCTACTGTCTGTCCATAAGGAGATCTCTGGCCGACAGTCGTCTATGTTTACGGCGGGCGTTATAGAAACAGGTGTCGATAGGGAGGATCCATTTCGAATGGGTGGAATCGAACCGAAGTCTGCGTGGGTATTCTTTATCTTGGCGAAAAAAAAGAAGCGATAAAAAATTATTGCTCACTCGTCCTCTCGCTTTAGCCGCAGTTACTTGTATCTTTATATTTGCTTAGCTTACTTCTTTTATATTTCATTAATATTTTCTTTGGTTAGTATTAACTGCGTTTCATTATTTAACAATTTTTGTCTCTTGAATTTTGAAATCCTTTAAAATGCCTTTTCGATTTAAGAATGGAGAGACTTTAAAATCACAAGCACGTAAAATTGTGCATAATGTTATAGAATTTTGAGTGAAACTTGCTGAAAATTCGTATTGGGAAAAAGATGGGGTTTTAGATGAACTAGTAATTCAGATTGGAAGTGCTAAATCGGATTCCGATTCAGAAGAAACGGAATCTTGTCACAGTGATTTAGAATTTTTTTAATTGAAAGTACACAACTGTCACTCGATCTCTGGTAGTTTTGCACTCTTTTAATAATAATTCATGTGTTTTATAAATAAAAAGTGAATTTTAAAATTGCTTTTTTTGTTTCATTTCAATTAGTTGAATCGTAAGTTATAGATGATATACAATTTTATTTAGTTTATTTCCTGAAGCTACGAAATTTATTTGATTCCTTTTTGTTATTTTCTATTTTTTCATTAATGTGCTCTTGTTTTCTGTTATTCAATGTGTCGATAATCAAAAATTTCAGCTTAACATACTTTTGATTATCCTTATTTGATAATCTTTAAAATTTGATAAAATGTAATTGTTAATTTTGAGTTTAGAAAAATAGTATATATATGAAAAATAAATAAATCAATTTATTTTGGAGAGGTTTTAAGCATATTTAACAATGGATATTTTACTTTGTAACAGCAACCTTTTTAAAAATTATGAAATAATTACGATTATTATGTTATTATTTTTATGTTGAATTAGACAGATTACTTCGCGTTTTCTGCGAGAATTTGTTCTTAAGTAGTTACATAAATTTAAAAAAAATAAAATGAAAATTAATTTTTTGTCATGCTGGATTCTACTTAATTTTTTTTCTTCTTGTGCAGTCGTTAGACATATAAATAATTATTCAGTTTTTATATTTGATTTACTCTGTTCTTTCTGTACTAATCAGAAAGGAATTTCTATATTATTCTAACAGGAATAATATATATTTTCAAAATTCCAAGTGCGCAAATGATTTTCGGCCCAGTGAATTATTTTTCAAATTTGCTTTCGAAAATCAAAGGCAATATATCAATACCGCCAATCTGGCGCTAAACGCGCCAACCTAAGAAACTTGAATGAATTTCTACCTCTGCGAAATGGACTCTTCCTGCAGTAACCTGTTTCTATAACACCCGCCGAAAACATAGACGACTGTCGGCCAGAGATCTCCTTATGGACAGACAGTAGTGAACTTGAAGGAATTAAGATGATCGCAACGGTTGAAAATTTTAATTCTCAATGATCACTCGGTTTTGGTTTCCAGCTTTTTCAGCGGAATGCGAGTCGGGTTGATTGGAATCTCCCCGCATTTCGAGCAGAGCACTTGTCGTTCTGTCGGTTGACTCGACAGCAGTCGTTAACTCAACTCGCTCAGTTTTGAGGAAAATCCGCCGAAACCAAGAATGGCTGTCAGAAAATATTCAAACTGAGTGCAGTACAGAGAATGTTTTATTCTAGACAGGTTTCTTGAAATTAATTCTGAAACTGGTTTTTTCTAATTAATTAAACTTATTTTAAACTATTTCGAATGCCAGTCAAGAACTGTTCGGAGTGTCCTGGACTGTGAATAAGTGAACAGGACAATTTTAGGAAGGATTGATATTCACTCGATTTAAGCATTTAACGCGAGATGAGTAATTTGAATTTATTTAAGCAGAATGAAAGTTATATTGAGGAAGTAAAAGGTATTTACAAGTAGTTTTGGACATCCAGGGTATTTCGAATTTCTCATTATGGAGATGGCAATCGAATTTTTTTCAATCCGTTGATACTGAACCTTATCCAATAAAAATTCTAAAATCCTAATTTGGACTTTAAAAAGGCTACAAAATTCAAAAAAGGAAATGAAATAAGCGTTTTGTTAGCTTAAACTAGTTCCTGAATTAAACAGAATGGTTGAGCACAAAATAAAACTTCTTTCCTTGAAGTATCGTTTCGAGAGCAACGACTGCCTTGATAACTCAAAACTGTGCCCACTAACATTAAGGCAAGTACTTGAAAGGGTCCGTAAAGTGCTCGGTGCACATTCTTTAGTGAATTCACACCTGAAATTTATTATCATCATTGACGCTACTGCACAGAACTTCTTATAAATAATGCGGCACAGCATCGATTTAGTGTCTGTCCTCATTGTGTGTCCAAGTTGTCTTGTATCTACGTACCCTCTCCCCCTCCCACACAAAGGCTCACTTCAGTCGGCCGTGTCACCTGACACAGACGGCACCATGATTTTGAAATCAGTGAAAAAACATTATTTGTCAATGCAGAGGAGCATCAAATTTAAAGTTTCTTTTGGAAATGGTCACAGAATGAAAACTCCTGGACCAAATGTTATCAAACTTGGTAATAGTTTAAAGAAGGTCACGGGGATTTCTATTCTGCCAAAACAAAAAGTTCTAAAACTCACCAACAGGGGGGAAATGGCGATGTATGCAATAGTGTTAAACAAAATAGGACGTGAAGACATCGGTTTAAAATGTGTTTAATCATTTCTGAAACATACTTTCACAGCATACTCAATGTACATTATCTGAAAAATATCTGTTTCAGGTGACGATCCAAACCATCTGGCGGAACGGCAAAGGAGCGACACACCGACATGTGCACAACATTCCTTCTGATATGCTGTGAGCTTCTGTTGAGAATGCAGTAGTGCGGTTTCATTTGCTTTCAGAAAATGGTGGGGGGGTACATTAAACATACTTTGTAATTCATTTCAGGGACGATTAAGCACATTTTACCCCAAAGTCTTCAAGTCCTATTTGGCTTTACTATACTGCTTAATAGGAACGTTATAATTAAGCACCATTTTCAATTTCCACCAGGTCCAATAAGCAATGAATAGACAAAAAGTAGAATGAATGAAAATAAAATTATCTATCTCCTGGATTGGTGGAAGATAAAAGCGAAACTTTCCCTATTGTATGCAAGTATTTTTCTTCAAAAAAATGTCCAGTAAATCCTTTTTTCTACACAAAGGGAAATATTGTTCCTGCCCTAAGAAAGTTTTTAAGTCGCAATCCGAAATTGTGCGCTCTTTCTTTTGAAAAATTTAAGTCGTGTATTTAATTAATTTATAATTTTACTTCTTTTAGAACACTATTATATTAAATTATTATAGTCATTTTACTCAGTAATTAATTTAAAACAATAAATTTTATTATCATGTCAGAACAAGATGTTGATTTGGGATTGGGATTTTGTGGCGTTAACAAAAATCCATAGGTGAAAAATAAGAATTTTGTTATCTGCACGAGCATCTCAAAAATTAGCTTGTAATAACGCGTTGCCATCGCATATACAGAAGCTCTGATTAGAAAAAAACAAGTTAATGGCTACAGCCTAGAAAAAATGTAATTTTGAGCACGCGATTATATGAAATGAAATAAATAGAAAATATGATATTTTTAAAACAATAAATGCGAGACAAAGTTTTTTTATGATCATTTGCAACACTAAAGTGACTCATTCAATGAAACATTAAAAATAAATAAAAATATAATTTAAATTGCACGATCACGTGGTGCTTGGCCGTTGAAGAAGTTATGTTCTGACATGATTTATTGAAATATGCATAGCAAATTCCATTTCAATCTTTATATTCGATATTATTTCATACTTATTTTTTAAAAGCTAAGTTCCTCATGGCATTCTCCCTTTTTTGAAAATCGTTGACTGATGGAAAAAATTTACTATCAAGGTATCATCCAATCAATGTGTTGATCTGTGAAAAAAAAAGAAAAAGAAATCATCCTATAAATCGATTGCAGAACTGCATACATGCTCGAACGGAACAAAAATAATTTCATAAAAAATTCCTTCATTAAATTTTTGTTTTGGTCGTCAAACAGTCGTCAATACATTAAGGAAAAATGAAAATTAGTGATCAAAATGTCGACATTTTCTTTTTTTTAGAGTCAGTAAAAAAATTATTTTAGAAAAATCTAGCAAAGGTATTTTGACAATCAATGGGCAGAGGCAGAAGCAAAAGAACAATTAACACACGTCTATGCCCTTTGATAAGCAGTTTAAAATTTAAGACAAATTTTATTTACCATTTTTCGAAACCTTCCATGATTCCTGAGCAAATTCTGCAGTTACTGCCCCTCTTTCGCAATCCAAACACCGAGCTGACTTTGCGGGCAACCGCATCGTTCTTCTTTTGCGGGAATTTCCCGATAACTCCGGTCGCTGGGATCGGTCACAGACGATCAATAATTTAGAATGAAAATCATTAAATAGCAAGCAAAAAAGGATATTCTCTCACTTTTTTTGAAATGTTTAAATATTCAGCAATATTTTTCAAGGACGTCAAACAGAGAAATTCGACAATCAAAGAAATATTACAAGCAGAACCACTATTTTCGAAATTAAATGTTTATAATATTCAGAATAATACTAAAAAAGGTCGAGATATTACAAGTGAAAAAAATCAGAAATACAAAACAAACCACAATAAGTGAAATCAAAGTTGATAAACAATAAAATTTTAAAATTAAGACAAATTAAAATTTAAATTAAAAAATCATAAATTACAGTTTGAATTAGAAAAAAAGTTATGACAATTATCTATTCAGAAATGATTGAGTTTATCAGATCTATGAAAAGATATCATTTAGTGTATAAAAAAACTGAAAGTTGTTGCAATTTTTTGATAATTTATGAATCACCTTCAGTACTAATTTCAAAAATAAACTTCATTCTTATTCTATCATGGAAGGGTTTTTTTCACATAATTATATCATAATTTTAATTATAATTTTGATATCTTTAAAGCTATGGTTCTCGTCAAAGAATTTTGAAATTTATATTATGAGTACATTTATATCAATAATCTATCATAATTGAAATAAGATAATTCATACGAATTTTTTTATAGAAAAATAGAATTTCTTTTCTTTTTTAAAGAAGTGCCTTTTTCGACATTTCTTCTAGAGAATATGAAGACGCCATTTCTTTTGGGTGTCCATTGAAACATATTTTCATGTGTATAATCCCCCATACTAGTTATCCACTGCCTTTCCATAACTTTCGTATCCCCGCAAAACCGAACTTCGCTCAATACATTAATTTATTGGTTGATTGGTTTGTCTGTTTTAGTGGCACAAGAGCCAAAAAAAAGGTCATGCTGCGCCATACATTTGTTCAAACAAGAAGACTAAAAGTGTATAAAAATTTGAAAAGCATTCAATAGAACAAACGATGCAAAAAGTTCAATTAAAAAACTGTAACAATACGACGGTGGGTGAAGCAATATAAAACTAGTTAGTTTCAAATAAGGTGACAAATACCAATTGCTTTTAAAAAGCTAAAAATGTTTTTGGGTGGACTTTTCCCAAAAAGAGTTTGCATATCCAAGGAGACTATATTGGCCTTTCCCCAATAACAAATAGAGTGTAGAGGAGAAACTCCCCTAAATTTGTTTGCCGTCCGAGTTCCTCAAACTTCTAAGAAAGATATTTCTAGATACTTTATTTGTCTCCGCTTTCAGAATTTTTTATTATTATTATCAGTTTTGTGCAACAAAATCTTACAAATCTCAAGTACTTCTTTTCGGAAAATGTTCAGATGAGCATTCATTCACCCAGTTTTATTTTAAAAGTCGGTTGAAATTCTACGATTAAAACTCGATGAATAGTTAGTTATGTTAAGACCCCGCTTGACGCCGCCTTAGCCTTGGGGTAGCGCAGTTTCTCCGTGATCGGGGATTCAAAGGTTCGAGCATTGTTGCTCTTTACCATGTGTTCCATCTGTGAAGTGTACGAAAGAGCTACCCAGTAAAAAAGGAGTTGCGCAAGTCACGGATAAGGTCTGCGTTCAGGTGCTCAGAGGCTTCTTCCCTCAGAAGATGATGCACAACCTCGCAGCAGATTAGTCAATAAGCTTGTGCAAATGCCATTAGTAACAGCAACAACTCGTTTTCAAAGCAGGGTTTCAGCTAGGGCCAATTTGAAGCCGGACCTCGTAATTTTGAACTGCGTTCAGATGACGAAAATGACATCTGAGCAGACATCTTCCTGTTCAAGTTTCCGCACAACACCAGCGGGAGGATGTTTGACCTCGGCGGATTAAACTTGCTCCAAACTTCAGACACGAAGGTTCTTCGGTGGAATCGGGTCTCGAACCTGCAACCCTCCAGTTCCTAAGGCGAGTCTTCCACCTGGCCCCAGCGACCCCAATAAATTGATCGCAGGACTATACGAATAATGCAATTGAATCTTCGATAGAAAAAAAAAGGATTTCCTCCTGATCTATTTGCTCACAACAGTTTTTGTGTCAAATGAATAGTAGGATAGAGGAAAGGAGGATGTGGTTTCACTTATCAAAATATTAAATTTTTTTATTCTGCTGCAGAAAAGAATAAATATTATTTTTCGAAAGCGGAAACTCCGTGTTTGCACCTCAATTTGCGAATGAATATATTTTTCACACATCATTATTTTTCTGTGTTTATGAACGAATTATTGTTTTGTGAACACATCATTGTATTGAACGAACAGTTTGATTGTCTCGTTTCTTTGGACCCTTTTGGGCAAAATGATGATTCTCTGGCTACTTATCGCGTTTTAATTTTTAGAAGTATAATACCCGATAAAGTATGTATCATTCAAAGTTGATTAGCCAGACTATTTTGAATTTAAATATTTAAACAGTGTATCGATGACCAGAGTTCTTAAGACAAAACTTTTCAGTGAATCATTAGCTTATTTCGAACTTTTGTTGAAAAACATTCCTTTATAATTTATTCGCAATTAATGCCGATTATCGTGCTGAATAGAGTAGGTTCAGACATTTTAGGCAGAATGCAAATTAATGAGATTATTTGTTTATTTAAAAAATTGGATTAATTTTTTTTTTCAATTACCTGTTTATGTTTACAATAGTCTATAATGATTAGAATTAGGCATTTGTTTTGTTTGTACGAACTAACAAAAGTTATCCTTATTTGAAACTTAACATCAACTGTCAAGAGATTGGTGGTTAAATAAAGAAGTCTAATGTTCCGAATGAGGAAGCACAGACCCGAATTTTTATTATTTACTACAATACGTTATATTAAAAACACTCATTTGATTTTTTTTAAAAAAAGCTAGCTGAATGCAGTTGAAATTAACTTTACATTCCCAATTTTTGCTATGCGTCCGAAATTTTGACATTTTGTACAAGATTTGTATTACTTGGGAACATTTTGCATTAAAATATGAATTTAATTTAATATTTTTCTAAAAGATAACATTTCCAATTTTTATACAAATAATATGGTGAACATGATACTACTCATGTGAATGCATTACTTTAAAGAAGAAAAGAATTGATTTCAAAATATATAGTTTTGCTTTTTATCTCTTCCTTTTAAAGATACTACACGGTTTACATTCTTGTTGTTTCTTAACTTTCAGCATTTATATGGTTTTTTTTTCTGAATTTTTAAAAAAGTATTCCTCATATCTACCTCCCATTCTATTATTGAGAATTCTATATTTATTATGTTAATTTATCCAAGCAAGCAGAGAGGTATGTGTTAGAAACCCAGAACATAGCTCAGAATTTCGATCTGAATTTCTTGCTATTATCAGAGCTCTGAACCTCGCCTTGCACACTGAAAATTCCCAAATTTGGATTTTCACAGACAGCATAGAGCTCAATAAAATACTTAAAGGACTAGCCATACATTCTTGACAAGTTGCCCCAAGACATTATGTACCCAAATCAAGTACATTCACAAGGATCGGGTCAGTGAGTATACAGTGGATAACGTCTAATGTGGACGTTCACGGGAAGGAAACTGCAGATGCCCTGTCCAAGGAAGAAAGTCCCATTCCCTTCCTCCCCTGCTCTAGACTTTAGGCTGCAGAGATCCAAGCTTTTTCAAAACCAAGAACCAAAACGAAATGGAGAGCAACATGAGCATGACTGGTATGAAGGTAAGTGTCCAGGCTTTCTCTTCGCGCACCAGTCCAAGCGTTCAAATGCTCCAATCGAGGCTAAGGTCTGATCATATAAAAAGTCTTTTCTTCATCTGAGGCAAAAAACCCTTGCTACTGTTTGGACGATGTGCCCCCCCCATTTCATTGTAATGTATTGGAGCCTATGTGGGGCAAATGCTGAATGAAGGAGAGTTAGTTTACAGCCTTATAATGCGATTCGATCTCTTGAACGGTTTTAATTGGTACTCAATCCACGGTGGCAAAGCAATAACAAAGTACATGCATGCAAAATTAAGCTAATATCTCCCACTCTTGACGAATTAAGTGAATGCGTAACCATTGACTGACTTATTATTTTACTGTGCAGTCTATTTCGGGAACCCTCTCATTTACTCATCCCTAGAAATGCCTCTATTAACTGCGGGAGCGAAACGGGAATCCAGCAGCAGAATGCCCTCTCCTTGGTTTATCCGGCGAACCTCGTTTGAAATACCCATTGCGGGTGCTGACTGAGAAGTCCCGGTGACACGAGGCGAGACGCCCCCACTCAGCGGCATCCGGGGGTGATGCGCCGCCGCAGAAATATCCCACTCGCGTGTTTTCAATAGGAAAGAAGTTTTTCTTCTTCTTCCCATTTAGCATTGAGACACTGAATTGTATCGAAGATTAAGAAACACCCAGACTGCTTGTTTCAATCGACTTCCGTACTGTAGCTCTCCGATTAAGGTGTACAACTAGGTTTTAAATGCCCGAAAAATGATGGATCCAGTCTCACCAATGACTCGGCATTAGAGATCTCAAAAGTGTATCTGTACTTAAGAGTTCGCACACTCTCTTAGCGTTCCTGATCTGACTTTGTAGAAAGATTTTATGTGCATACATTTGGCTAAATTTGTAAATGCCCTTCCAAGACACCTTTTTTGAGCTTCGAAATTATTTTTGAAGACCAAGAAAGTAACTTTTTAAAATAATGAGGCGAAATATAAATACATTTTTTTTATCTAATCTTAAAATAAAAATATTTCTTGCTGTCAAATCTGGCATGACATTTATGCAAGATCGACATTTTTAAATGAGATTTATATCATTATAAATTATTTTATGTATTATTAAAGGATTTTTCATACATCAAATGAGATATATTTTTCATAGCGGTTCCAACTATTCCGGGATTTCCCTAGTTTTGAATGAAATATCTTTTTTCACGTAAAGAGTTTTATTATGCAACAAAAAGTTTTCTCAAATCGTTCTAAAGTGAAACTTTTCGCTAGAATTACTTTGTAAGAGAAGGAAAGTCAATATTTTAAAATTTTGTAGAGAACATGAACCTAAACATAAAAATAATATTTGCTTATCAGAGATACATTTCCGATAACAGAGTTGAAGAAAAAAATCTAAATAAATAAAAATTAATTGCACCTTCAAAAATTATAGAAATTTGACTATTTATATTAGACAAAGTATTGATATTATTCATTCTTTTTTCATTATTTATATATAATTATTAATAATTATACTACTATTAATAATTATACTGCGAACAAACATGGATGCAACTCAAAGAAGGAGTTACAATAAAAAACATATATTTCATCAAATTATTATTTTTAAACCAAGCCAACTTAAAATAAGCCGTTAGCATGGTGTTTAGGCGTTTTTGTGTGTATACAAAATCTTATTAAAAGAGATTACATTTGTTTGTTTAAAAATCATATTAATTTGAACCAAATTTCAATTAACATTTAAAATCGTGAAAAAAATTCTGTTTATTAAATTAATTTCTTTAATTAGCTTTTAAACTTTTTTTTATAAAATTCAAAGACCAAGTTTCATCTAATAAGCGTTTATTGCAAATTAATAGTTTATTTTAATTGTATAATTTTTATTTTTACACTATCTTCTCATTATTTTGGTTGGCTTTGATTGCTATATTTTTAACTATGAACGTCAAAAAAAGTTCTTGCATCTAAATTCTCCAAAAATTAATCATTCATCTAATAATCTTCAGACACATTAAATTCTCATTAGTTATTCCTATATTTTAAAATTATTAGTAATCAAAACCTTTCATCGACATTTCTGAAAATATAAAGAGATAAACTAATTCTTAACAGCAAGTGATGCGAAACTAAAAAATGCTACATCCAATCCCTGAGATTAAATTTGTTCCATAAAATAAATCGATTGTAGCCTGTTGTTACGAAAACTGAAAGAATTTCGAACAAAATAATGCTGAAATGAAAATTAGTTTTGGGAGAATCAGAAAAATAAAAACAAATTTCCAGCAAGGAAATTAATGAAGTTTTCAAAGAAAGAATAATCAAATAATAAAATTTGTTGCACTTGCTTTCGTTTTATTACTTGAAGGAAAATTTTATAGCTAAGAGCATTCTTTTTCTTTTTCAGTTAAAAAAATAATTCCTTAAGACTCTCAAAATGAATTCCAAAACTGTACTTTTGAAAACGTTTCCAAAATGAGATTGCAAATGAAATTTGTAGAAAATTGACCGAGGAAGAATTCTGAAACTAGCTCGAAATAAACATTGTCGAATTTTGTGGTTTCAAACAAGGCACGTAATCCTACTCCTATATCAAAATTTTTAAGTAAAAATTCATGATTACAAATTTAATTATACAAAAAAGCTATGATGAATGGGAACTCGTTTAATATCAATAAGAAGAGTAAATTTATTTTTCAAGTATCTAATTAGAAATGTTATTTCTCTCTTTATGAATAAATATTGAAAATGTATGTTGTATAAGATGTGTAAAAAAATAAAAATAGAATTTCTCTCTTGTAAATTTGTTCCTTTATTTAAAACAGCAAAGTGCAAAGTATTGTTTAACTTAAAAATGTTAAATTTTTTTTTAAATAATTAGTTTAGTACAAATTTAAGAACATTTTAAAATTATTGCAAATGGAAAGAATGCCAGATATGATGCAGCTGCTTTATTAAAAGTTATTGCACTGACTGCTCGATTAAAACTAGAGTATTTACAGTTTGTGAAAATTGCATTTTTTTCTATTTTTCTTACTACATCAAATATTAAAATTTAAATCAAACAATAATTGAAGTCAAATTTTTAAACCAGAAAAGTTTCTAAAAATCTACTTTTTTCCCCAAAGGAGACAATTTTTAGAATTCCTCAAAGCTGCAAGGCTAACAGTCTTTAATCACAAGACTGATTTCCCAATGAAAGTCTCTTCGACTTTTTTTTGCTGTTATTGTGATGCATTTGAGTCTATCCATCACTTCAAAAGCGTTAATTCCTTGGATTACCTCAAACCTATTAATCATGCAGAGGATTCTCTTATTGGATATCAAAACTAAAATCAATCAAAAATTGTTGTTGTTTTCGTCCATTTTAAATGAAACACAATGATTCTCAAAAAATAAGTTTTTTACTTAACATTATCAAAGAATCAGGAGAAAATTCCCAACAGAGTTGGCATATTTTACTTAATGATACATTTACATTAAGGCAGTTTGACACTTAGTACGTAAGCTCTTGAGAAATATATATATATATATATATATATATATGATGTGAAAAAGTATACATATGTGGCTAATACTTGGTTTATCTTTTACGCGAAATTGTTTACGAAATCCAATTTTAACAGCTTGTCATTTTTGGATACTTCAATTACTAACGTAAAAGAAAATAGCTTATTTTCAGAAGTAGTTAAGCACAACAGTCATAAAGGGACAAACAAGGACCAAATATGTAAATACAGGTTGTGGAAAAAATCTTTGCAAACAGAAATTCCATTGATAGATAAGTTATTGACTACCAGAAAAGAAGAAATAAAAGAATATGAACAATTTTGACTTCTATAATACAAATAAAGCTTTAGAATGGAAGCTCTGAGTTTCTATAAACTTTAGGAGATAAATTCAGTTCTAAAACAAAGCGTGTCAAAAGAAAATATCTAGAATTCCAGACATCTGGACCACAATGATTCATGTTACATGAAAAATTTCCAAAATTGTGCGAGTCATTCATTTGACACTCGCATTCGTCGTAGGAAAATTTGTAATGAAAGAACATGGTACAAGAAAATGAATTAAAAAATGAAGGTGCCAAGTGGAATAATTTATTGTTTCTAAAGCAACTGTTTCCTCTCTTGCTCCGAACAATACCGCTAGTAAAATGAGCATCATGTCGATGACAATTCTTACGCATAATGAGCCAAGCTCGTGAGTCACTCTACGTGGGAAGTGTGCGAGAGTCATTAAGATCCATTGGAGTTCCCCGAGGCATCACCTCATGGAGGACTCTCACAAAAACATAATGAGAGGTTATATTATGGAGGAACTGGCACACATTCTCTTTCACCGTCAGGAAATTCATAGTTTATTAAATTCGATTTCACTGATGCACCGTAATGTACTGGACAATGAAAACAATACTCCCACCTTCCTTTTTATAAATATGGTTTTATAAATTTAACTAAGCCAAATCATACTGCTGTAGATTGTTTTGCGAAAAAAAACGGATGGCAAAACATCATGGTTTTTGTCTACTGCATCCTTCTGTTAGTTTCTGTTTTGAGAATGCCGGACCCTAAGACGGAGCGCCCGCAGCTGCAGCTTCTAATCGAGGAACAATCAGAATTTCCTTGCAGGTCTTTTCTATCACCGTTCTCTGCTTTCACCAAAAATAGCACAGCGCAATACATCCCTCTTCTCTATTGAAGATGGATGTAGAAATGACTCTTTCAAAATCTTTCTTGCAGGAGAAAAAAGGAATTTATGTTTCACGCATCACAAGCTAACATAAAATCAAAGAGAACGAGTGAAAATATTCACCATGTTGTTGGCGAGCTCCAGTTGATTATTCTATGCTATTCCTAAAATGATGAGAGATTTTTGAATTTCGAGAACTTTATTATAGTTTACCGAATGCGGCCTCCACGAAATATTATGTGTCAGTTGCCAATCTTACGCACAAATCCCAGCCATAATTTATACTAAAGGGCAAATAGAATGCGATTACACAGAGTAGAGCAAACAGAGCCAGTATCTATTTATACAGTTTTTAAATAACCGAAATTACGTCAAACTGAAATACGAGTCACATTTCAGAAAGTTGATTTCAGTTTCTTGCCCCCCCCCACTTCCCAAGAGGCAATTTTAAATAGATTAAAAATTATAAAACCTACTAAAACAATATAAATTTTCTAATACAGACATAACCACATTTTGGATTAATACTTCGAGTGTACATGCATCTTATCCCAATTTGCATAAAATATGATGCGTGCTAAAAATCTTCAACAAATCAAACATTAGAAATGTATTGAAAAGTGATATTTACTGATAAATATTTTTTTCTCACAATAGTTTTCTTTAAGTCGATAAAATCTCAATCGGAAAGGCATGCCACACTTTCTCCTGTTTCCCGTCTCTTGCGGTTTTCCTGGGTCCTTGCATATCTAAAGACACGATCCGGAGTTTTCCCACAAATTGTCGGTAAACTAGACGAACATCTAAGGACTCGGGAACACCGCAAGGGAGGGGAAACACGGGAGAGTGCACCGTGTCTACGGATGCACAGGTCGTAGGAATGCGGCTTCAGCTCTTGCAAGTTGGGAATCTCAGCTCTAAAAGTAAGTTTGCCAAAGCTGTTGGTTTACGAGTCAAGAAATCAACTGTCAAAGGGGAAGAAATTGAACTTCATTAATCCAGAAACAAAACTGAAAATATGGAAAAAAATCTTAAGATGAATGCTCCAAAATTTAGCTGATATTTAGTTTTAATTTGACTTTTACATGGTCTTTGAATTAGGTGACAGGAAACATAAAATTATTCTGAAAAAATTAAATAAAAAAATTTAAAAAATTAAATTAAAAAATTATTAATAAAAAAATTAAATTATTCTGAATATGCTCCCAAAAAAATATTGAATTCTTCCGGAAAAAGACAAGTTTGTCTATCTAGCGATTCGGCTCGAGCATAATCCACAATTTCCTGTAGAAAATATTTCCATATCACCTATTTCCTTAATGATAACGATTCCAGGCCAAATTTTGGAACACCGCCCGTCAAGCCGTACTGCTATCGACGGGACGTTCGTTAGGGGAGGCCAGATCGATGGAACTCTCACCTAGCGTGACGACCTCTCCTCTCCCCGCCCCCTTCGTTGGCTCACCTCTCTTGGCACATTCATTCTTCGGGAAGATTTAGGCGAGGGAACGGGAAAGGGCTCAAAATTAATGGTCGCAAGATATTTTCTTCCTTTTCCTCCCTAAAAGCGTCGTCTTCTCTGGGGAGTCTCCGAGTTCCAGACCAATCAGAGGTCTTGTTGAAAGCGGTTGCAGTGACCTCCATCTGTTTAAGGGGAAATTTTGTTTTCACCTTGACAAGAAGAAAAACATTTTCCTTAGAGTGAGATTATTGAAGGGCTCCATTTTCTTTGTAAGTGGAAAAATAACAGTTTTTTTCCGTTTAGACAGTTGGAAGTTTCATCACAGAACATACTTTTATCTCATTTTTTAATGACGCAGTAGAGTGTCCTTAATGGTCCCAGGAGTCTTTAAAGGTTAAGAATCTGTGATGTTTTATTACATACAAAATATGTCAAAAATAGAAATAATGTACAAAGTTTTGTTCCAGAATTTTCTGTTATGCTAAGTATAATTTACAATGCAAAGTATTATTTTATGTACACATACGCGAAACATACGAACAGAAGCGTACAAATAATGTTACCGTCGAAACATTCGAAATTCGAACGTATCTGCATTTTTAGAACTTCCCGAATTCAAAAACACATTTTTGAAATTATACCTATCTGTGAATACAATAATTCAAAATTGCATTAGGTTGGATAAAGGAAATGCGGTTTATGGTCTGAACAACGAACTCGTCGATTTTTTTTTGTTGTTGAAACTACTTCGTCTAAATCAGTGAGCCGGTGAGTTTAAAAAATCGCGAATAGGAGCAGTTAACATGTTTTAATGTTCAAGCTGTGGATGTGCATAAAAATTGAACCAAATCTGAAAAAAAGGCATCGCAATCAACGAGAATGTAAATGCGATCTCAAAAACGCGACCGATAAATGAAATTTAGAACGTGATCTTCTGACTCCCTGAGTTTCAGGAACAATTTTGGTACGAAGTCGAATGAAATTGAGGTATCCAAAAATGCATACTCGGTTTTCTTAAATACTTTACGAGGAAAAATTTTTAAAAAAATTATTTTATAGCGCAAAATGCTCCACTTCATGTCACTATGCTTGAAATCATGAACACATTTGATCGTTTTCCGCGCTTCGCAAAGAGGATAAAGAGTTTCATGATGGAAAATGAAACAAGTAAAACAAAAATAATAAAGTCAATTTCAACATAGGTCAACAAACAACATCTAACTAGGAATTTAGGTTTTGGAACTATCCTCTAATTAAATTCTTTCAAAACTTGAATTCTTTTAATTTCATACCTTTGTATTAAAGTGTTTCAGCTATTATATTGATAGACAGACGGACGTAATGCCAAAAAAATATTTTTGACATTCCGTCACCATTTCGAAAGAAAAGCAATTCGAAATCTCCCCATTTTGTGATGTAGGATTCTGTTCATGGGAGAAGTTTAGGTATAACCCCCTATA
>JAOUZG010025848.1:4778759-4826222 GCA_026289955.1 Argiope argentata
TATTGTTATTGCAAAATTACTTTCGCGCCCTCCTAGGGGTATGCATAACCTATAGACTAATGACCTAATTCCTATTAATTTCTCGTATTCAGTGGTACTTATAAATAAAAACTGCTCTTTAAATGTATTGCTTAAAATATGTTAGAAATCTATAATTCTGAAATACAGACATTCAATTTTTGAGCTGTTGGTGAACTGATTTCATTAAGAAAAATTCGGACTGAAGAAAGTTTAAAACACGGGTATCCATCGAAACTCGAAGTCAAATTATCTTGAAGGTTGAAATATTGTCTCTTTGTAAAGTAACTCGAACATTTTTCTTCTTTTATTACGTTCTAGATTTATGTTGTCTGCCAGAAAATAGAAATTGTTTTACTTGAAAATGGGACATAAAATTTGTTAATGCGTTTAAGTTGCTATATAAAGCTTATCAAGTTTTAATTTGTTCCAGATCGTCATTTGAAATTCAGTATAAAATTTTTAATATTGCCTATACACTATTTCTGTCAGTTACAAGTTACAAAAATGGTTCAAATGAAAGTAAAGAGGATATTGTGAGGCCCAGAGCTGCCCAATTTTGCTACTGATTTGGTGGTTGCTCGATTTTTAACTAGCTAAAAATTGATTGAGAGTTCAAAGTTTTTCTCCTATAACTTGGCGTCATACAATCGCACAAGAGTCATTCTTAGAACGCATGTATTATTTTAAATTGTCGTTTTCGTGACATTGTTTTTTTTTTTTTCAATTTTACCAATTTAGTGTGGTTTTAAACATGCTTCGTAGCAAAATTTTACAGTGAAATCCAGAATTTCAGTCATGGGTTTTTCCATTTTTTTAAAACACGGATGTGAAAGAATAATTCTTTCGTTGTAATATTTTAGGTCTGCCATTTCTTTGATAAACTGTGTTATGTATGATTCATTATGCTTATAATGTAAATGCTAGAGATGAAGGACGGAATGAAGTCTAAAATATTATCTTGCCCGGTTCCAATCACCGATTTTAAATCTGCATTTTGGAACAGTAGCGTGATCTCCTATGTTTTATATTAGGATTGTTTCCAAACATAATTTTGTCCACTTTTCAATTCGAGGTAGAACAAATGAAGTTCCGATTCAATGCCCCTCAGTAAGATTAATATTTAGAACATTTTATTGTAATTGCTTCATTTGATGCGAAAAGTAATACGTATAAAAGGCTATTAAGAGAATCCATCGTTTAACTTTAAAAAAAATCTATTCGAAAAGTGCTGTAAAAACTCTAATCATAATTAGAATCGTATTATACAGAGTAGAAGAGAGTTTTCAAGCTATATATATATATATATATATATATATATATATAAGCAATTCAAAACATGGATTTTAGAGGAATGAATCCTTTTTATGTAGATTCCCAGATAGTGAGTAATAAAAACTCTTTACGCTAAATAGAGTCCGAAATTGAATTGATGAGATGACCACACTTTCATTTAGTTCTCTTGTTAAAAAAAACCGTTTCCTCTCCCCGCCGGAGTCACGCGATTTCGCGAAGAGATCGCCGCTTCCATCTCTACAAAAGGGTCACTCAATCAAAGAAGTCTCTGTGGCGAGACCCTCTTTCTCACCTGCCGAGTTCGTAGTGACGTGCCTCTGCAGTCCGAGGGTGGCAGCAAATGACACCTATCGGATCTGCTGCGATCATGGACAGGCGCGCATCGTCGCGTTTGTCTTTTGCTGTGCAGCAGTAATCGGCGCTCCTTTGTTTGGATGGTATGCAAAGATACTTTGGAAAGAGGATCCAGTTAGATTGAATACTCAGGATTAAAGCGTAGAAGTACAAAATATATTCCAGAAAAAAAGTTTAAAGATGATCATATGCATAAAAAGAGTAAAAAAACAAATACTATTATTAAGAGCTATCCCGTAAAAAGATTAGTATCGTTATTTCTGAAGAACATTTTAATAAAGATATTATCATTAAAGCTAATTGGATTAAATGATGTTAGCTTAATATTTTAGAAAATCACATTTTCAGCAGACTTAAACTTTATAAATAAATCAAAGGAATTTCAATGAGGGCGATCTTTTTAGATGTTTTGGCTAAAATTCTACGCATGAAAAAGAGGATTATACGTAACTTGATAGACAGAATGTGTTAAATGGCCATTCTGAATCTATTCATAACGTTGATCCAAAATAACAATGATGGTAATAAAAACACTAAGGACTTCTGCCGAAATCCAGCGGAAGGGAGACTGCCAGTTGCTGAAAGAAACAGGAAACCTTTGGTATCTGTTTACAATAAATTTGAAGAGTTGGATTTCATTATTATTAGGCTGAGAAATTTTCATTCGAATTCTAAAATTTTCAAAAATTTAATTTTAAGGTAATAAACGTTTTTTCAAAGTGTTTATAATCTGATAACTTTCCTAAGAATAATTATAATGCCAACCGCCTTTGGGGATCCATTGGTTCGCTGGATTAATGCTCATTGAAATTTTCTATACAATATTTTAAGCAACGATTATTTAACTCTGTGGCATCCACACTCACTTTCAGAATTCTTTTGTCTGACGCCGGTAAAGTGGATTTAGGTATTTCACCTTCTGCTTTTGTCCGCACTGTTTGTATAAAATGCGTGCCTCTCGAGATGCAATAAAGGAACTTAAAAAAACTCGAAAGTCTCTCCTCTGTCTTCAAAACCATCTTCTGCTCTTAAACAGAAAACTGTGTATTAAATATACATATTATTTTTCTAAATTTTTAATCTCTCATTCTTAAATTTTAGGAAGCACAAAGGGCGGTCAAAAAGTTACTAACACTTTTTCCCCCATAGATGGCATCATGGGGAAACAAGCTAAACTTGCGCAGACGATAAATATGTTCCACGACATACAGCATTCGCAACTTCACTCGTATAGTTAAAACAGTTGCAGCGCAGTGAAAGAAAAAAAAAACGACCCGTCAGCTGGAAATTTACTCCAACGTTGAAGTATGCGGAATAGTACGTTTTCTGTGGACAAAATGTTTAACGAGTACGGTGGTTAATTGTGAAATGTTGGGACTGTATGGGCCACACACAATGCCGCGTCCAGACATTGTGAAATAGTGCCAGTAGTTCAAAGACGGTCGCACAGACTTAACTGACGTGGAAAGGCAAGGAAGGCTAACAACGGCGAACCTATTAGACACGGTGCAGCCGGTGGAAGATTTTATTCTGAGCAATAGCAGAATGAGTATCGCAAAAATTGCACTGGACTTAGGAATGCCTATTCGCCGTTCTCATTCCATCATCCATCACCAACTAGATTATCGCACATAGTGTTCTTGATAGACTCTTTATTCTTTGAGTTTCGAACGAAAAGGAGCAAGGTTTGCGACTTCTCTGGAGTTCCATCAATGTTATTCTGTGGAAGGTAAGGATTTGCTAAGTCGCATCACTACGGACGATGAGACATGTGTGTATCACTTCACCCAAGAAACGAAGCAAGCGTTGAAGGAATGGAGACACTCATCATTGCCTATGAGAACAAAATCCAAAGTTCCTCCAGCAGCGGATAAAGTCATGGCTACAGACTTTCTGGATTGCAAAGGAGTTATCTACACCGAGTTTATGCGAAAGGGCGTGACACGTTAATGCTGAATTGTAGCGTGAGACAATCGTCGTACTGAAGAGGTTTGTGCTAAGCTTTGAAAAACAAGAGATTTGGGAAGTCCTTTGTACCTTTGCATAACAATGCAAAGGTACACGCAAGGCAAGTACGACAAAGAGTTTACTTTGCAGTTTTGGAAGGGAGGTCTGGCAACATCCATATTCCGATGGTTCCTAGATCCGATCCGGGGCCTTTGAATTTCCTATATTTCGCATAAGTTCAAAGAACATTTGGGGGGACCCATTTTCTAACGATGACCAGGTTCAGACAACTGTTCTAAATTAGCTCCGGGACCAAGGAGCGATTTTCTATGCCAGCCCATCGGATGATTCGGGGTACATTCCGACAAATCTTACCAGTGACTGGAAGATTGTGCAGAGAAACAGTATGCTGGCTTCTATATCATATTGCATTGTAGTAATCATTGCATTGTCAATAAATTATTTATGACATAATTGTTTGATTGTAATTTAATTTTTGAATACTCCTAGTAAAACTATTTCCTGGGTGAAAATCAACTCCGCAAGACTCACAAATTAGATTGGTTGTCTATTTGTTTATTTCTTGAGGACACACGGCATTTCTTCGTTTACGTTTATTGGTTTCATAAATTAGTATTAGTATTTTCATATATTAGTATGTTACTTTAGCTGCTTAGGAAGCCCTTTAAATGAATCAAAATGTAATAAGGAATTCTCACTTCGGAAGCAGACAAATTATCCTTTATCAAAAAAAGCATAACTTCCATTTAAAAAAATCATGAAACCGCACTCTTTTGTTTTGTGGTATTCTAAACGAATGGAAGAAAGAACATTTGAAGAGATGGAACACAACTTATTATTTTTTATCGTTTTATAATTTCCCTTCTAATGTCATTGAGAAATTAATCTTCTCGATCTATTCTTAATGTTCTTTATTGTCATGTATTTATTTCCCTTGAAAATATGCATTCACGTTTTCGAAATTAGCATTGTTTTCGATTGTGAACTAAGTTGACATTATGGATGGCATGGAAGCTTCTCATTTTAGTTTTAGATGTTTTACAAAATTTAGCAAGCATTTCGCCTTTCCATTGAAATGCAGCTTTTGAAACATTTTTCTTTCTTTTTTTTTTACCTAGCCGGAAATTCTTTGATTTGTTGAAGGTTTTACACAGACCTGGGTTATTTTTAGTTTATCACTAAGAAAAAAAAATTTCTTCTTAAAATAAGATTTTTTGATAAAAGACATGTAAAAAAACTTTCAATACTCTAAAAAAAAACTCGGACACAACTTTAATTTAAAAATCAAAGAATTTATTAAAATTCATTTTTTAATTTTTTAAATTATTTACTTTGCATCTATATCAAAAACGCACTTTCAGTTCTATACATTGCACAGTATTATGCTTTTCTTTAATTTCAGACGCCAGTGAAAAAAAAATTAGTAATTTAAGATCAAATGTAAAGGAACAAAATTTATCTCTACCCAAATATTTCCATTTATTCTTCCACTTAAAGAGAAAAAAATTCACTCAAAGAAATGATAAGTAAAAACTCGATAATAATCGAACTTCGAAAAGAAAAGAAATAAGGGAAAAAAATGAGAAAAAGAGAATTCCAGTTGGAAGAAAGTAGTATAGTCAAGTTAAAAAAAGTAAACAAAAAAAACTTAGCAGAACAGTTTGAAGTTCTCAAAATGAATCGACTGTGGCACTTACGCCATGAGATTTTTTTTCTCCGTTGTGAAGAGGACCGAAAATTTCCCCATTCATCTTTCCGTTGAGCAGGTACCGAAGCAGAATCGCTATTTCTTGGAGAGAAATTCATCATTTTGAAGAATATAGATTTTTTTTCTCACTTTTTCTTTATGGTTAAAAGCGGATGATAAACTTAACCATCAAGTATAATTTTACTTGATAGGTCTTTTACGAGTTCTGAATTTTCGAAGCACTTATTCATGGCCTACATTTTTTTTTAATCTGGAAGACCTACCGAGCAGACAACACGATACGAGAGTCATTTCGAACACGGACCTGATTTTGCTTTTCTTTTCACTGTAGCGGACGGACGGCGGGCGATCAAACAAACCCATCAATAATGATAACAATTTTAGCAATCTTTATTCATCTTAGATAATCTTTAACAATTTTTAATGATATTCCTTTGTATGATATAATTTAAAGCAAAGTTCAATACATAATCCCACCTTGCAATCAAATCAGAATCAGAATTGATATCAATGCACTGCTAACAATTGTGATTGAAATATATTTACCAAATCCTGTTTCGGTGCATTTTAAAATTTCTTTTCAATATGCTTTATCTTAGTATCGAATGCGATTTCGAAAAGTGGGTAGAAATGCGTCTGCTCGAGGCTTTTATTGACACGCCGTCCTGAAAGACTCGGTGCACCAATCATCACTGAAGCGGAGGTACCCATGATGCCACTTTTTAGAACGATGATAATTAAGGCAGAGAGAGAGAAAGCGCCACCGCTGTTGTGAAATCAGCTGCAGTGTTTAATTGCATAGCCATGATGGATGACTTCATTTATAATGGATTTTCTCCTCATTCGATGCTGAAGTGCGGATTATTTGATGCGATCGTTTATAAAAATAATGAATTCCTTTCTCTTTTGGGTCGTGACTCATAAAAGCAATAGAGTGCTTTTTAAATCGGTCCATTTCTACTGAATGCTGCATGTCAAGAGTTCAATCAAATTCTGTTTTGGAGCGTAATCACCGATAGCCTTTCCACTCAATTCAAGATTGGCAACGACTTTCGTTTCCAGTGAGTATCCGAAATCATAAATTTTAACAAATATATAAAATGCTATAAACTAGTTCAATTCATTTTCAATTTTGTTATGAAAAGTAGCGTCAAAGAAGATCAATTAACTGACAAAGTTATGCGAAAGTAGAGTGATTTTAAGAGTGAAAACAGTTTTCTTTTCAAATAATAGCTAAATCGAGCTGAAAATTATGAACTTAATTTGGTTAATTGAAATTTAAATTTAAACTTTGAAGACAATCTTTCTTTTTCATTCATTTTGTAATCGAGATCTATAAATTCTAAATTGTTGCATCCTTTTCAATCTAAATGCATCCAAGTAATCCGCAAAATAAATATACAAATGTATAAAAAGGAGGCTGGAATCGGGATCTGCCCATATTTTCATGAATAATAAAATCAAGTACTTTTTTAGTTTAGTCTTAAATTGTAGAAGATGAACATGATTTAATAGCGGACGAATTCCCCATCAGTCCTAAGGCGCTCGACAAAGTCGAAATTTTTATTTGCCATTCAACGCTTACTTGATGACTGCTGTCAACTTAAAAAGAAAAAAAATATATTCAAATCGTAATATTTTTTTTTTTGCACAAAGTTTCAAAATATTCGGATTTCCACTGTGTCTTACCCATTTGACACGGTGGAAGGTGGGTTATCCACTGTGTCTCATCCATTATGCAGCAATACCCATTTGATTCTCGTTTTTTAACGCTACAGTTGAAAAAGAGTTACAGTGGGCATTACTGCATAATGGAAAATATACATTTATCGAGAAATTATTTTCCGATAATGCAAATTCTTTAAATTTTTTTGAAAAGGGATACAATATTTTGGATATTTTTGTTAATGTTAATTTTTTTTATTTCTATATCTGCCTTCAGATTAAAATATACCTCAAAACAGAATTGATTATATAAAGTCTATAAAATCTGTTTATTAAAATGCTTGAATTTTATCTCACTAATTTCATTGCTATAAGCTTTTCCTGTAGAAGCGACTTTGAGTACTGATTGAAAAATATATCAACGTCAGTTTTTCACACAGCTCGAGATTCACTTCAAAGGGTCCACGAAATGATCTGGAGGTCCTTTTTCCTCCATCCAAATTTAAACAACAACAACCGGAAATTAGTTCGATGAAATGAAGTAAAGAGACAGTCCGTTGCAGTTAAAGTTTTGAGTACATGAATCCGCCCAATATTAATATCATAGTACGTAATGCGTCCAAGTGTTTTTGCGAGATTTCTTTTTAAACTATATACTCCTAAATTTTCAGGTAATGTCAATGATCGAGACAGGTTTTCCCAACCAACAAACTGTCATAAATTTTGAAAGATATTTAGAACTTCATTAAAACTGCAAAAAATATTGTGATTAATTACTCTAGTTCCTGGCTGAAAAACTTCCTAACTGTCATTTGTAGATCCGGTCGATAAGAACAGCAAAAAGAGATCTACGACTCACATGGCTCCTTCGAGTCGAGACTTAAATATCGCACCTACGTATATGATTCCAATAACAAAGTTTCCTTGAATAGGATGCGAAATGTTTTGAAATTAATTTCGTTTCTAGGAGATGGAGAGTAAAATGTTACATTTTTATATGACCTTCATAATATAAAAATATGAATTCATAAAAATTCATAAATTCATTTTTTACGTTCATTTATATAGCGCATACGAAATTTCGGGTTTTTCTATAAAATCCACAGAGACTTGCTAATTTAGAGAAGTTTATCACAAATTGAGATGGAAAAATAGCTTTAAAATGTAGGTTTATTTAATGCGGAAAAACTGTTGCGTACAAATATTTGGCTAATAATGCATCAATGTTGTTGTTGTTACTAATGGCACTTGCCATGGACAAACCTCCCGCTGATACAGCAGCTGATTTAAGGCGAAAGGAGCGTCTCTTGTTTTGAAGTAGCGCCAAATAGGGCCAAGAGTACGACTTCGCCACACACTCACAACATTTACTTGCACAGGCCCTTTTTATAGTGGACACAGTCACACATCTCACAGATAGCCCACAGAAAAACACCCATGCCCAAACTGGGACTCCCAGAACACGAGGAAGACGCGCTACCTCTGTGCCAGAAAGCCGACAATAATGTGTCATTCAATCATCAAAAAATTTGCTAATCATGTATACTATTTTTCCTATTTGATTGGTCGATAGTCAAAACTTCAGATTAATAAAAAGGGGAGAATTCTTTTGGGACTTAATCTATCACGAAAAAGAAAATAAGATTCATTCGTCACATTTCTACGCATGGAATTAAATTTTCATAAGATTATGATTTATTTTTTTTCGCAACGAGGGATATATGATAATTTATGCTGCTAAAATTGTAATACAGCTGATTAAGTTACGATACTGATAGGGCATTAACAGACCGGAAAATTACTTATAACAGGAATACATGAAAAATTATGTAATTCTATTCTATCCTTCACATCTAACATATTGTGACAACATATTAAACTAGACAATTTATGAATTAATTGAAGTCAATTCAAATCTATAGGATACACATGAAACGCTCTCGCCCGTTGAATTTCGGTATTCAAATCTTTTTATAAGGATTTAAAGTGATGCGTCGGGGAAAATTTAACAGGACGCACGGTTGAATGTTAAATTCCGTTGCGTTGCAGATTGATTAATGCATGTGACATGTGCAGGCGTAAAAAAGTCACGTGACCATTTCTTTGTACTGAAGCCCCACCCCCTTCCTTTAATTCGAAACCCTTAACGGGAGGAAAGAGTTACGGATCCGAAACACTTTTCCGCCAGAGACCCGCCGCTCCGTGAATTGAAAAGGTCAAACGTTCCACCCCCCGGGACGACTGCAGTGCTCACCCGATCAAGTCCAAGGGGAATTCAAAACAGACTTTGTCTCATAACGATTGTTTTTGTAACGAAGTTTCTTTTTTCTTTGGAATTATACTTTTCTTACGCTTCCCCGAAAATGAGCAGCTAAGCCAGCCAGTATTAATTAAGAGCAACGGTGTTGCAGCCCCACATGTGAGCACTTGCTGCCCAATGATTTCGTATTGGCCTTTCCTTGTATTCCATTACAGTAAAATTTCGAACGTTTGTAAGCATTGACAGAACTAAGAGTCGTATATGTATTCATTTGGCCTTTAGTCGAATCTTTGTAAAGATAGGCATCAATCATTGGGTTTTCACAACTTCGATTTAAAATATTCCAGTTTTAAATGATACCTCTCCAATCTCTGATAAATATTCAGTAATCATTGACGCGATCTGAGGCGGGCACTTCGATGGAATCGTTTTATATTCATGGAATTCTTGCTCTCATTCTCAGTAATAACTTTTAAAGATGGTAATCTCTTTCAAACCAAACAGTATGGAGGGGTAACTTATGAATATTTATTGCTTTTTACAACATGTATCCCCTCGTGCACCTATGATGAAAGATCTAACAATGGAATCAGAAAAGCAAAAGAATGGGAGGTTTTTGTTCCCATCAAATATTAATAAAGTTGAAAGTCTGCCATTAACTCTCTCCCAGTAAGAAAATTCTTATTGATTACACAAAATCTGAACTGATTCTCGAAAATACCGGGATCAATTTGATTTCTCAGTTGATGGAATTATCCTGATGTGTTATTTTTGGAACTTGTTTAAATTAAGATGGTGCAATACATTTTTTCCTACTTGTGGAAGATGAAAAATTGTGTTTAAATTCTCAACTGAAATGACATGGGCCTCGAATTACAAAAAAGAGGGATTTGAATTTTTATTAAGTTAAAGGAGCGATTAATTTCCAAGTAAAGTTCCCCAGACACCGTCAAGTGACTCCTGCATGCACCCTGTCCGAACTGTTTGATCTGTTTCGTAGAAAGAATAATGGCATGTCTAAAATGAAATGTGGGGTCTAATTAGGCATTAAATAAATTCTTAGTTCCATGTTAATAAAAAAAATCGTGAACCTAGCGTATAATGATAATTTTATGAAAGTGTTAAATGAATATAAATCTATATTTCGCAATCAATTTGTCATTTCTCCGAGGCATGACATTTTAGTGAAATTTTTTACCGAAGACTATGTTTTCAGTTTCTTCCATTTATGTTAATCAAAATTGCACTAAAGTGGTATTTTGAATATTAAAAATATACCCTGGTCGTATTATAAAACAAATTTTTATGTAAATTGAAGTTCAGTTTTCAAACACCCCGATTAATAAAGGTTCCTCGAAAATGATAACATTTTAACTGCAAATTTTTATTGTTCAAAATACCACAAGATATAGAATGACACTAAAAGTGTACGAAATCTGCTGAACTGGCGAGCAGCAATCTATTGTTCATATTGCTCATGTTGGCACGCCCTTCAGGCACGCAAATCAGTTTTTCTCGCAACTGCTGAACAGATACCAACTAGCCCGTGGAATCGAAATTTAGATGAACGAATCCATCACTTGAGAGTGATATTTCGAAAAACATTAAAATAGTGTGACGGCACGAAATCCTTCCACATCGGGCTGTTTAGGGGGGAAATGCACCTCAATTTTTCCTCTCCGCACACATGGAACAAGTATTAAATGAAACATGAATGAAATGAATGGATGAAACAGTGTAAAAAAAAAGTCGATTTACTTTACAGGCTTCTTAAGAAAATATCAAATTAATATTTTCTTTAAAGAAAAATGGTATATTCGACTAAACGACGTCACCCGATTAAAACGAAATGGCAAATTCCCAAACTAAAGAATTTTCACATCACGTATTACATCGTTGTCTTAACTGCCTGCAGTTATCCACACTATGGTTCGACAAGAACCAGTTTATTGGCCCATCGTCCCCAAAATGCAGCACGTGATCCAACTCCCGAAGTGAATTGAAATGAAACACGTTTTTCTACATCTGCCGTACGAGAGGGGCAAACGAGCCTTACATTTGTGCAATCTCATCTTGGTTCCTTCAAAAAACGCATCATAAGCGATCTAGTCTCGACACCAGATCACGATTTTGCCATTCTTTGCGTCTGGAGGTTTCGAATCCTCGCAGACAACTCTGTGCGTTTTCTTTGTCCTTCGCACTGCAGAACGTTAAAAGAAAAAGAGTTTTGAAATGTTTGCCGGCAAACCCAGAACGTTTCGGCAGAATAATCGAAATTCAATTGCATTTGGGAAATGACATATATTTAATAAATTTAGTCAAAGCTGAACAATACAAACTTATTATTTATTATTTCAATATGTTTAAAATACAAATAGCTTTAGAGTAGTAAATACATAGGTCCATTCAAATAATATAAACTTGGAACTATAATTCAAATACTTTGCACTATAAATTTTAACGTATTATGTAGTTTTAAAAAGAATGTGCAAAAGTGGCTAGTTTTCATGAATTATTACCCTTAATTATATAGGATAATTATGTGATTAAGGTAAAAAGATATAGAAGGATCCATATTGTAAAGTTTTCCCATTTTTTTCACTTGATAATTAGTATAGCAGTCAGATGTAATGTCACCCACTTTCCCACATACAGTTAACTGCCCATGGATCACCAGATGGAATCCTCCTCACTAGTAGAGTCATAGTGTCGGGTTATTTGTTGTAATTAGATTAGGAACCACAGATGGGAGTTTCGTCTTTTCAAAGAGATCTATATTCATCTTTAACGCAGAAGAACGTCAAAACGTTTAGATGTAAAACTTTTTCTCATTATGAAGGGACTTTTCAAGTATTCAGGAAATGATCAAGCACAAGCAACCGCTGTCATTCAATGCCGAATATAGGCGATCTTTAGCAGATATTAGCTGTGAATCGCTCGTAATTAACATGCGTGCGGAAAAAGTCTACAAGGATGGATCATAAACAAACATTCCCACAATCGACCAGTGACCTCTAAAGAAGCATTGCTGGACAACTATTGGGTGATAAGGAATTCAAGTGCAACAATGACAAAATCGGAGCGGAGTTTCGACGGAAATAAAATGTGTTTCCAGAAAACAGAAAAACAGCGAGAGGAATGGAAGGAAGTCATGTAGGCGTAGGTCTTCGAAAAGGTGTTCTTAATTTTGTGTTAAGATGAAAATCGTTGGATTTCTGGAGCTGATTCTGGCGAAGCTGTCAAAGCTAATAGCCTGTTAGCTTTTATATTCTTGTTTATTATCCGATTTAATCAAGGAATAATTTCGTGAGTAAATTAGCATCTTTTGTGTTAATTTTTAAATAATATTACCTAGATGATAGCAAGTTATTTTTATGTACATATATAATGCTGTAAATAAAAGAATTATTCGCTTATGCTACTCTTTAATATGACATTACAAGTCGACTCTTTATCAAGATATTAAAAGTAAGAACGGACTCAAAATTTCATGCACGATGATTTAATTATAATGCATAAAGTTATATATAATAATTAAATATTAATATTTTTTTAAAGGTTCATCATTTTTTTTTCAATGTTGAAATATTTTTTCATGCTGAATAAATTTAAATATAATAGAATAATTTCTTTTTCATGCAGAATATTTCTATTACTAGTCGCTTTTACCGATAAGCTGGCTTAAGATTAACATTGGTTCAATTTAATTTCCATCAAACCTTTTATTCATGATTTAATTACTCCTTATTCTCTCAACAAAATATTTTTCAGAATCAAATTGTTACAGATACAATAGAATGTTATTTTAATGCCTTTTCCACTCATTGTTTATCTGAACATTTCACGCGTAGGAAGTCTCATAACTTGAAAATTGTATTAAAAACGTAAGTGTTCGGATAAATTGTCTTTCATATCTTGCATTCTCAAGGCGTTGTCGTCTGTTACTTGGTTACTAACGAACTCCTTCCATCTTGGATTCAAACAATAAAGGACGATGACACATCGGCGAGACAATGGAAGATTATTTAAATTCTAACGCAACTATAAAAGACATTCTTGACATTTTTTCTAAAGAGGCAGTCTTAAAAAACTGCAAAAATAGGACAAAAAATGTGGGAAAACAAAACTGTTATAATTAAAAGCAGTCATCTATAAACTGCTTTTACCAATGTGAATATAATACGGACTAAGGTGTAAATAATTATCATCCCTTTAAATGCTGTATGAGAAGCTTGGAGAAAAAAATTCGATTTTTTTTTCTCTGTCAACGCAGTGTTTGTTTCATAGTGCATTATACTATTTACAGGATGATTGTAATTAAACTTTGTCCATAAACAGCATCCTGCGACGCAAACGGTGGACAATGCCCGAGATGCGCTTCTAGAATTCTTTTTTTAAAGTTGTTCACCAGAAGACGTTTTTCACGGAAAAACAGAATAAATGACGAAAACGGAATTCAGAAGCAACATTAACAATCCAGAACAAGAATGATAAGTTATATAATGAAAAACCGGAAAAGCTGGGAACTCAACTTATTTCATGTGCTAATCATGACAACTGATCGGCTACAATCTGCTATTGAACACACAGTCCATCGACTAGAAATTTTGCAGATGAATGAGAGTGCTCACATGGAGCACCTTTCCCTACATCGTCTCGGATACGATTCTCTCCTCTGGTGCCATTTCGTCCTAATCTGTTCTTGCTGCTGCAAACTGAACTGTCTTTATCCCCGCTCAAAAAAGGTACTGTTATTTTTTCCTTTCCTTTACTTAAAATGTGGTACGATGACAAGGTGGTCAGAAATCAATCAATAAATGATAATATTATTTCTGTATTCCGTTTTCGTAAGGCAAGGTTCGTTCTGTATTCCGCTCCCCCCCCCCGAAATTCTGTGAGCGCATTTTGTGTATAGTCTGTATACGAAATTCCGAACATGGAGCGTTATGAGTTTCCAGTTTTCGCAGTTTTTCATTTTAGTACACATAATTCCTGTTCTGGATTGTTAATATTGTTTCTGTATTCTGTTTTAGTCATTTTTTCTGTTCAATTCAATGTGTTTTCCGGAAAAAACGTGATCTGGTGGACAACTTTTTTTTAGAAATTCTGAGAATACATCTCGTGAACAGTTTATACACGAAATTTCCTTGCAATCCGATTCCTCGTTTGCGTTGCGAGATGCCGTTTTGGGGGAAAGTTTAATCGCAACCACCTCTCATGTAGATTGCTTTTCTCATAAATGTGGAAAAACGAGATAAAAGAAAGTCCAGAATCATATTGAGGGGAAGCGAAAGAAAAGTTTCACACTCTCAATCCAGAATAGAATGAGACGGTGAATTCTGCAATACTTATTTTGCATACAGCCGACCAACCCGCCGTCAATGAACGTAGCTGTATCGACAGGATTTGTTGCGGTCTATTTCTATCTTTAGCATTGTTCCGCCCGCAACACTGACCGATTCATGTAGCTGACCTTCTCTTCGTGGCAGTGAGCCTCTTACTCTGTAACACTGCCCGGAATTGAAACACAACTTTCCTCCATTCATCTGCCCCGTTATCGGATGAGCAAATGCCAACTTAGCATTTACTCAAGCGTCAAGCAAATCATATTATTTATGCATGTTTAGAGTGATTGAATAAAGCTAGGAAGTGATTCGCAGCAAATGTCAACGAGTTCCGATCGGCAAGTTTTGTTATCTAATATTAATGCTGACTCTTTAAATTCTCCTCTCGAAACGAATTTATTATTTACTATCAGTACCTGCACGGCGTTGTCCGTTGTATAGCAACCAAGAAGAAAAGTTAGCTTAAAACTTAAATCTTGCCTCCACCAGATATGAAATGGGCATGGTAAGCAACATCAAACAAACATAACAATATATTTAGAAATCACCAAAAATAGCGACAAAACAATTTTTACAGCACACATTCAGAAATATTGATTGTTGCAAAAGTAAAAATATAATATGTCCGTAGACAAAACACAGGCGATCATTTCGAGATTGGATTTCCTTCTTTTTGGTGTAAGGATATTTGAATCGCTGTTTAAAATCATACGTAAACAAAGCAGTATAACGCATGTGATGTTTGTCTACCATTGGCGACGCCTGCGGAAACGATTGGCGAGGTTCGCCACCCCTTTTGGGGTTGTTGTTGTTTTTGTTTTTGTAAGGAGAGGAGGGAAGAGCTTCTGTAGTGGACGGAGAAGGGTGTTTTCTGCTTTTGCTTAGATTTAGAATAGATATTTAAAGAAAAGTCTGAGTGCTGTATTTTATTTGAGTATGTGCCTTTTCTAAAGAAGTATAGAAAGCTCGAGTCATTACAACACGCTCATTTTCGAGAACCAGAGATTAGTAAAGTATTGTTGCTAGTTTAAAAAGAAAAATGTTTAAGAGCGTCAGAAAAGAAGATTTGGTGATTGTATTGAATGAAATTGGAGAAGTAGCGACGATTGACATGAAGTTAGTTGAACTAAAGAATAAACTAATTGAAAGCGAAGAATATAAGAAAGATGAAGAGTTTGTTAGAAATTATTTGGTTTCTACAGTGGAAGATAGAAGGCAAGATGAGGAAAGGAAAAGACAAGATGAGGAAAGGAAAAGAAAAGAGGAGAAAAATAAAAGACAAGTGGAAGAAAACCGTAAACAGGCAGAGGAAAACCATAGGAGAAGAATGGAGGAATTAGCATACGAAGTGGAACTGGCCCGATTGCGGAAGAATAAAAATGGAAGTTTGAGCGGTAGTGACCGCAACGGAGGTAAAGTAAATGTTCCCAGCTTATTAACACCTGATGTTAATGAATTGTTGGTCAGTTCAACGGAAGAGTATTTTAACGAAGAAAGTAGGGAAGATAATGCGCCAAATATGAAGCATGAAACCCCAAATGAAATAACAGCTTGTTTTTCGTTATTACAACCCTTAAGCGCACCTGCGGAAAAGAGCAGCTGGGGTCAGGACGGTGTAAGTGGAGACGAAAACAACAATCTTAATGATGTGACAACACCGGAAGCTGAGATGGAACCCACTGGTTACGAAATAGTAAATTTACGAATAGCGCAGAGAAGTCGTGAGTCACTTAAGAATGCTTACCGTCAAGGGAAAAAGAAAACAAATGGGTATAAATTTTTTGATGATCTTCAATATCATAAAGATAAAATATTAGGACAGCCGGCAACTCAATTAGTACTACCTAAAGATAGATGGGAACAAGTGCTGAAGCTAGCGCATGAATCAATTTTTGGTGCACACATGGGAATGCGAAAAACTAAAGAGAGAATTCGACCTGGTGAAATAGTCAGAGTCGTTCCTCCACATGCCTATGTAGTCAAATTACCTGATGGAAAAAGAAGGAGAGTCCATGTGAAGAAAATTCGTAAATTCCATACGAGAGTTAATGCAGAGGGAGTTATTTTTGAGGACGAGGAAGAATTTGGAGAAATTATAACAGTTCCTGAGAAAGATTATTCTGTGCCTTTGAAGAAAAGTGAAATTAGTGAGATTGATTTGGAGCATTTAAATGAACAACAGAGAAGACAGATAAAAGCGCTAATTAAAAAACACCAAGGATTGTTTACTGGAAAACTCAAAAAAGCAAAAGTTGGAGGACATAAAATTCACTTGGTACCAAATATGGAAAGGATAAAGCCGTATATTTATCGAATACCGGAGGCTTTGAAGAAAAAAGTTGATGAACAGGTGGAAGAATTATTGGAAGCAGGATTAATAGAAGAGAGCGACGCCGACATAGCACATCCAGTAGTGTGCGTTAGTAAGAAGGATAGGAGTTTGAGACTTTGTGTAGATTATCGAACACTGAATGCTGTTACGAAACCAGATGATTTTCCTATGGGAAATGCTATCGACTTAGTGTATAGTATAGGTAAAGCGAACATCATCACAACCTTTGATCTATTAAAGGTATACTGGGCTATTCCAATGGAAGAACAAAGTAAAGACTATACATCTTTTAAAACTCATAGAGCTCAATATCGGTTCAATGTTTTACCGTTTGGACTTAAAAATTCTGCATCCACATTTCAAAGAGTCATAAATAATATTTTAAAAGATTGTAGTGAATTCGCAAGAGCATATATTGATGATATTGCAATGTTTTCTCCTGATTTTGAAACTCATCTACAACATCTGGATTGTATATTTACGAAATTAGATAAATTTGGTTTCGCTGTAAACTCGAAGAAATGTTCATTTGCGAGAGCTCAAATCAGATATCTTGGACACATAATAGGCTCTGGAAAGCATCAACCGGATCCAGAAAAGACAAGAGTGATACAAGAGTTGGAAGTACCAAGAACAAAAACTCAGCTGAAAAGTGCACTTGGATTGATGAACTATTACAGAGATTACATTCCAAATTATGCCGAAACTGCTCATCCCCTTACAGAATTGACGAAGAAACGAGCATCGGAAATCATTGACTGGAAAGAAGTGCATCAGGAATCCTTTCAAGATCTGAAAGATAAATTGTCAAAAACCACAGAACTTCATACGCCATCGTTGAAACAGCCTTTCCTTATTCACACGGATGCATCTCAAATAGGTATTGGAGCATGTTTATCACAGAGTTACAACGGAAAGCAGTATCCTATCTGCTATGCGAGCCAGAAATTGACTCAAGCCCAAACTCAATGGCCAACGATAGAGAGGGAGGCTTATGCAATAATATGGGCATTGAAGAAATTCGAAGCATGGATTTTTGGAGCGTCTAATAGGATCATCAGTGATCACAATCCTCTGACTTACATCGTTAAGAATGCTCCGCAGTCATCTAAGTTACAAAGATGGACTCTAGCTCTACAATCATCTAGATATAGAACATTGCCCAGGAAGCAGACTGGTGAATGCAGATGCGTTATCTAGACTGCCCATCTGAAGGAGTAAATAGAACTTTTATTTATAATTTTAATATATGTATAAATATTTTACTGTACTTCTATTTGGTAATTTTGCATACTTAATTTTTTTGAAAATTTGATTGTGGATTTAAATGTTGTATATTTGCATATTGTAACGTTTCGGTAGACCGTCACAATGGTAGACAAAATGTTTTCATTTCAGATAACAATTAAGTTAAGATTAATCATTATCTTGGGGGAAAGGTGTGATGTTTGGCTACAATTGGCGACGCCTGCGGAAACGATTGGCGAGGATCGCCACCCCTTTTGGGGTTGTTGTTGTTTTTGTTTTTGTAAGGAGAGGAGGGAAGAGCTTGTGTAGTGGACGGAGAAGGGTGTTTTCTGCTTTTGCTTAGATTTAGAATAGATATTTAAAGAAAAGTCTGAGTGCTGTATTTTATTTGAGTATGTGCTTTTTCTAAAGAAGTATAGAAAGCTCGAGTCATTACAACACATATGCAAGTCACGGCTTTTTCTATTTGCACATGCGCAGTTTGAGGTTTTCGTGCATGCATGGATAAGTTAAATCAAAATTATAAAAGCTTCCTTTTTTTATTTTGATATGCTTTTAATGTACTAAAGCTTTCCCCAATAAATGCTGTATCAAATGGTATAAATATCCCCAATATCCGTTAACTATTTCTTGAGTTTTTATAGTTACAACATACAGACGCTTCCAGGAGACCATTTTACACTATGTATGGATGTTTTCCTTTAGCTTTTTTAAATTTGTATTCCATATTTCATTTTGGGGATTGCTATTTGTTTCAATTCTTTTTCAGTATTTAGAGTCCATACGATGTTCGTGACTGCTTTAGGGTTCATACAATTTCTTGTATTTATAATCTACTTTTGATACAACTGTATATTTGTATTTAAAATAAGGTTACCATTTTTTCTCTTTTTTAAAAAATCTCACGCTTTTTGGTAATGTGCATCAGATTTTTCTTCAGAAATGTTCGTTAGCTAATTTGTTGAATCATGCCCGAGACATTAGTATGAAGGTAACAAACAATAGGCACGTTTACTAGAATCTACAAAAGAATAAAATAACAGTTTTCATGATTATAGCACTTGTGAAAAGAGTACATTGGTTATCGAAGTAAACTCAGGAGATGGTATACTTTTTCATTTAAGATTAATCTTATGAGACTCGGATTCTTGAAACTAGCTCCTGTGCAGAAGATTAACGTATTAGGTCACATAATACATTGATACGAATTACTTCAGTGAGGTTTTCATTTATGGAAGCATTTAGCTAATATTGGTGAAATAAAATGATACAAAATACAATTCTGAATTATAAATCATTGAGGATGAAGCGTCCGATTTTGCAACGGGAAAAGGGGTCTGAGGATGAGCTTTAATTTTATAGCTTCTATCCGAAAAGTTCTGATCACTAGTTACAAACACAGGGAAAATCTACAGTGGAAATGTTCCAAAACATTTTCCCATTTACTTCTAGAAAATAATGACAGAAACCTCGCAATCATCGAAAGAATATTCATCCAATTCTGATGACAAACCTTCGATCACGAAATTCAAACCATAGTTTTTTATTTATAGCGTAAGCATAAATAATTTCATTGATCATAAAAAAAATACATATTATCACACTTAGACATTCTATTACTCTTATAAATTCTAAATGCCTTGATGATGATTATAATGTCGTGTCCCCGTTACCACGGAAAGAGGGTGCAGTAGCTTCTGAAGATAAGGAGGCCTGAGTGTCTGATGGCACGTCTTACTTTTAGTTCATATGAAGAAGACACTCACTTTCACAACCACTTTATACAGAAGGGTGGAAGTGTCTCTTTCGGGCATCTCATAGAAAGAAAACAGTGTGAAAAACAACCATGCCTGTTTCAGGACTCGAACCCGGGACACCAAGATCACTGGGAAGATGAGCTATTCCTGAGCCAAGACGCCGACAATGTTAATAATCATGAACGCTATTTGAATGCTTAAGCTAATGAGAAGAAAAAAAATTATGCTTGTAGAAGGTTGAGGGCATTGATGAGGACTCAAAAATTTAGACTTATCCAGTGATTTGAGAGAGATTAGAAGCTCAGAACCATCTGAGTTTGATAAATGATTTTAAACGTGCGCATTTCATCATAAAAATAGTATCCCTTTTGAAAGCAGTGTAATGATGATTTGACTTGAGATTCATTCATTTGATTATGAGAGTATCGCGAGATATAATTAATACCTTCTGAGGCGCAAAACACGCCATAATATGCCATGATAATTAATATGAAAAATCGGGAGGGAAACACTTCCCTTTCTCTTCCCCTCAAAATGAGATACATTCAAGTTATAAATTTGTACAGCGTACAAGACACAAGTTGTAGGAAAATTTCTTCGTTTAACCTTTTCAAAAAGAATTTGAAGCCTTTTCGAAGCTTGCAAAAGCCAAGAAAAGCTCTAAGCTCTACATCTCCGTGAGAATTAAATTTGATAAAATCAATTTTCAAAAGTTACAATGTAAAATCAAATTTTTATCTTAAGTTAATTCATTTTTCTATGCCCGGGCAAACACTGTTCCATTTTAGCGCAAAATTCCGAAAACAGACGAAAATAGCCATTTTCTGTTCGTTTGAAGTTTCGCTCTTGGGGCGATGACGTCATTGTCTATCGGCTTTAAGTTTAGACAAGTTCCTTTATGGTCCTTCATTAACAATTCACAAACTCATTTATATTTAATTTTCAAAATATTAATAGTTTATTATTTTAATTAATTAAATCTTGCATTGTAGAAAAATGATTAACATGTAACCGTCCGTTGCAACCAATCAGAAATTATTATCAAATAGTTTATTTCCAGGAATAATATTAAAAAATTCTTAAAAATTTATTTAAAAAAATCATTTTATGCAATGTCGGTTGTACTTTTTCAAATTATTATGTTAATCCTTTTTCTATATTGTTTGAAAACGTCAGGATGTTCTTCATTCGTCAAAACAGAGGTAAGAAGAGAGGAATGCTCACCTTTAACAATAAAATGAAATCGGATTATTCGCGGATTGAATTAAAATAATACTATCAGAAACGACACGATGCGCACCATGTCCGTTAAGTGGGTTCTTTTCAACGCTCCTGTCCCAGGGTGAAAGATCCCATCCCTCCCTGCGGTGCTGGCAACATGCGCGCAAAAAAGAAAAGTTTTGAAGAGGGCGAAAGTCAAGGTCAAAGAATTCCTGAAAAGCGTTCATCCACCCGCATTCGCGAAAAGCGATCGTCTCAGAATACAGAAGCCGAACAGTACGCGATTGTGTGAGAGGGCGTAAGCGCGTAGACAAAGCAGTCGACAGATTTCCTAAAAATATTTTATAAATGCAGCAGGAAATATCCAGATTCTCAAATAAAAAATGATTCGTTCATTTTGAGCAAAACACTAGCTCCTGATCTGGTCAATATTCAATGTCAAATGATGAAATTCTAAAATTTAATTGACTTAGCCTTAACAATATTTTTATTATTTTCGTAAATTCGTCCCCATCGGCTTTAAAATTAACTTTACCATTCCTCATCTCCGACATATTTTAAGTTTTTTTTTTGGGGGGGGGGAAGTAGAAAAACAAGTGGCCACATGCATATTTTAAAAAACAAAACAACTTTGCGCACTCGAGCTCATCATGTGGAAATGTCGATTTTCGATCGTTAGACTTCGTTGATTATAGCATATGGAGATATTTCAATGCATAATTACGTGCATGGAACTGTAAAAAAGACTTTCTGGAAAATGAGACAGACGAGATGGTAAAGTTTCAATTTGAATTAAATAAATTAGTTTTCCGGAAATGAGATCTTTAATTCCAAAAACAAAGCATTCGAATCAGATAAACATACATTATGCAAAAAGTCTTTTTTTAAAAACCCTTTGCAATCCGATAGCGCCTCTGAATCGGTATTCAAGGTGGTGCATTCATTTTGACGTTTTATTTATTTATTTTTCGAATTTATTCGCTAAAAACGCCTACATTATGGTTAAGAGATGTAGATTAATTTTTCAAAATAAGTTCGGCTTAAAAGAATTATGTATATTTTTTTCATAGCAATAAACAAATCTTTGTATTAGGTGAATGATTTTGCATCTGATTATATTTCCGAGTGCAAAGGGTTAATATTGTTTGACTTGGAGCCTGCCGATTTATCTTTCCCTCGGAGTCCAATTTTAATAAATATAAAAGCTTATAAATTGTTTATTAAGGATAAATTTTAAACCAAAACAACTTATTCAATCTCTTGTACTTAAGTATGCATTTAACTGAAAGTCAGCCACATGTCGGGAATAAAATTTTTGATATGATTAAAAAATGATTACAGCTTTATATTGAACAAACAAAAAGAAAGCGAATTAATATTGCAATTAATCAGGTTTTGAGCTGTGCCATAGTCCCTAGCTCATCGGGCAGTAATTTAAAATGGATTGCGAAATTCCTAGTGAAAAGAAAAAACGCACAGTCGAGTAATAAAAATAGGCCAAATGAACGTGTCGGGTCTTTCTCGCCCGTTTAAATCCATTTCATTGAAGTATTTTTAAGGCTTAATTGAAAAACGTTGCTTTTAATTATGCGAAGAGTGTTAAAATCAAATACTTATATATTCTAAACATTCCTACATTTATTTCACAAATAATTTTTTCCCACACTGATAGATTCAAAACTCAAGATTTCAAATGCCTTTTCTAGTACCCATCCCTTTCGTCTGGAACAGCACCTTCAGGCATACAGGCGCTAGGACAGAATTGCTCTCACCAAGCGAACATGGCGCCCTTCATTTGTGACACATCCTACCTTTAAGTAGATTTCTAAAATGTTTTTATTGGTAAATGTAGCGGTGTCGATTCACCTAGCCTGGATTTCTTTTCATGGGGTAATTATCATTTGTCGTTTAATCCATAATGTCCTTTTGTCCATGATGTCCTTTAAGTCGACTCTTTTCAACGCGCTAGCAGCACGCGTTTCTTGTGCAGAGGTTTCTAACATAACCGAATGTAATTATCTACACATTTTGTCACGGAGAGCGGCAGAATGTGTGATGTGCAGCGAACACTAAAAGCGAAACGGGACAAGATTTGAATTCAAAAACTGTAAAGTTTGATTACGTATTGAACCTTGCTACAAATTATATCATACGAAGGAGAATCACTAAAAGTTATTAAAGATTATCTGGGATTGTTAAAGATTGCTCAAATTGTTATGATTATTGATTACTGATTATTGTTTGATCGGCGTTTCGACCAGCCGCCTCAGGGAAATTGTCGGCAAAAGCCTCTCCGCAGACCGAGTTGGAAATGATTCGTGCATCCCGTTGACCACTCGATAGATTTTCCCGATTCACACCGGATGCCTTGAGCGTCATTCATTTCTGAGAGCTCCACCTCGAAAGGGTTAATTTTAAATTAATTTAAAAGCAATAAGAAAAAAATATAAATAATTTGAATCTGCACTTAAGAAAAACTTTGCTGTTTTACTATTAGAGAAGAAACCTCCATACATACTTCTTCCACTACGCAGACTTGCATGATTTTAAAATAGATACAGCCTCAGTCATAAAAGTCATGTCACCAACTCACCGATCTGACCGAAGTCGGGTGCGGATCATGAATACTCAATGATTGAATCAGCTCAACAGTAACAACCGGCGAGAACGGGGTGGAGTCCGAAGGGCCATCGCCTGCCACGGTACCGAAAAACTCACGATGTCACGTCATCGATGGGAGGAGCCAGGCAAGCCCCCTTCCCCTCCCTACCTTTTCATGTACTCTCCATCATCTTCATTTTGAGGTTCCCCCTAGAGGCTCTTCAGTCGTACTAAATCATAACAGATTATCAAGATTCTAAATCCTAACCGAGGTGAAATGCAAATTTTGGTGCACAGTTCATTTCTTATACAAGTAAGCAACTATTGAAGTAAAATTGTTTGAACTATATTTGTATATCTCGCTATTATCAACGTTGGCACAGATTAATTATTTGCAATAAAAGGTAAAAAATCATCATGAAAAGCGAAATTGGAACTGCAGCAATAGAAATTTCCAACGCCACAAAAGACATCCCTCTCTTCCCGTTCGAGTACAATTAAAACCTTAGGTACAAAACAATATATCGCTAAGCTTGCTTAAATGTCACAATAGCGCAAAATATAGGGACAGTCTGAGAGAAAAATGTCAAGAATCACAAATTGTTTTTTTTTTCTTCTTCATTTATTCCTCTTCCGCCAGAACTTTCTTTAAAAAATACTTTCTTCATTTCCGCCATCTTTTGACGACTTTCAAATTAATGAACTTGTTTAATTGCTAAGAGCACAGTTTCCTTTCTGACTGAAAGTTAGTTCTTACTAATGTCATCATATTCTACTTAAATTTTTTTTCCTTGCCTGACAGCTGCAAGGAAGAAAAGTGTCAGAAGAAAAGCGCCTTCTTCAGCGATGCGAAAAGACTTCGCATCCCTATGAAATAAAACTCTCCCTCCCTCCCTCTCACGCACAGACATATATAAATTGACCATGTGTAAGCTAAACAAATTATGCTGCGAAGCGTGACTTGCCATTTGCTACGAGACAAGTTTCACAACCATTTGAGCGTCATATTTTATATTTTCTTTCTAGAACCTGATAAAGAATCCAAACGGCCTCTTAGTTAGTAAAAACAATACACTGGGAGGGATTCTAATTAAAGTTCTATTTTGAAATTGTCATAAAAGGAAAACTACAGATATCAAACCAGATAATAGTTTTAAGGAAGGTCATGGGAATCTCTTTGCCGAAAAAAAAGTTCAAAAACTCACCACTAGAAGAGAAATGACTCTGCATGCAATATTGTTAAACAAAATAGTACATGAAGGAAGGCATCAGTTTAAAATAAGTGAATCGTTTCTAAAATGTCTTACAAAGCATCTTCAATGTAACGTCCACCATAGCATATCAGAAGGAATGTCGGAGTATCGCATCTCTCAGCTCCGCCAGATTGTCCATATGAACGCTGTAAACAGTGCTTTTTGAGATAGCACATATTGAATGTGCTTTACAAACACGCTTCCCAAATGATTAAACGGGTGTCCTGGTGTCCTATTTTACTTAACGATACTGCATGCAGCGTCATTTCTCCCTTGGTGTTCGGCTGTGAACTTTTTTTGTTGAAAAAGGAATACTCATAGCGTTTTTTAAACTACTGCCAATTTTGATAGCATTTGGCTCAGTAGTTTTCCTTTTACGATCATTTCAAAGTGGAACTTTGATTATAACCACTCTGAATAGTTGAATAATGTTAAACCAATGTTAAGCACTGGCCATTTTTACTGGACTATAAGCATTGCGATGAAGAAGCCTAGCAAAGAAAGTCGTAATAGTTTTTCTGAAACAGAATCAAGTACTTTCTTTCTGATAGTTAATTTTAGGTAGATCTTTTTTCGTGATATATCATATTCCTTATTGCCATATTCATTTATATCAATTTTCAAAATGTATTGTTGCGACATAAATCATAAAATTTTTTCTAAAAAATAATGCACGAGTAGTTTAATAATTATAAATATTATTTTGTAAATAGTTGTAAATTCAGACTGGCATCAGTAATATTTTTGAAAATTTTGATTTCGTTGTTAAAAAAAGGATATTAAAATTTGAATGAAAATAAATCGATGTAAATTGGATATAATTTATAATGTAATAAGATTTCATTTTATAGTAAGATTGTCGACCTTTCATTTTTTTGACACACGAGAGCAACTGTACTTTGTTGAATTTTTGATTTTTTGCAATAAATCAATTTTAAAATAGAATCCACTTTACCGTAAATGAATATAACCATCATCTTAAGGCAGAAATGAAATCGCAAGAAATGAAGAAAATATTTACAAAAACGAATCCTTAATATGCTTCTGAATCCCGCAAATGTCGTATTTAATTATTCTTTCACTTACATTAAAAATGGATCATAATGAAAAGATCATAAAGAGAGCCAATCACTACTGTTTAACTGGACTAAAATTTGAAATGCTCCAAAATGCCACCTCTATTTTCCTCTTGGCTTAATTTATTTTTGAAGATTTTTTCCCTTAATTTTAACATACTCTGATGAATCCCCCATGTCGCACAAACTAACACTTTCCCTCTCTACGATTGCCGAATTATTTTCCTTCTTAATTACCTTTTTTCAGAAAGCTAGTTCTTCTAGTTGCTATTCCAATTTACTTTATAGTAGTGTTCTTCAATAAGCAGACGGCGGAACGTTACAGTGCTTGTGTCTATGAAATAGAGTAAAAAGCTCTTCACATTCTTGTAAAGGGAAATCAATAACGAAAGCATGGAAATTGTGCAGGTAACATTTTTCTTCGGCGTGTAACTAAGTTTCAAATTAAAATAATTTAAAATGAATCCTGTCCGGCTATTTCTTCATGTATCAACTATAAAATAAGTACTGTTTTCAATTTTCGCAAGTTATTTCGAAGGATATGTTAGAAAAACTACGAAAGCTGATGGTGCCAAATCATTATGTAGCGGTCGCCAAGTTTCATTTTTGTGAACAATCTTTAAATTAGAGTTTGGCCTATATAATCAGAAAATAGTTTTTCGGAATTATTTCAGCGTACTGGAGAGATAGTCCTGCCTCATGTAAAACCAAGACGGGCAAGTTACTTCAACTATACAAGGTATCCAATTTCATTCTACTTTTGACACCAGAAAGGGCATTATTAGATTGATAAAATAATTTATTATTTAAATTTTTGTGTTAAGTTAATTTTTCAAGTTCTCTATGCTTAACATAATTCATTAAATAATGTGGGAAATTTAATTGCATCGAAAATCCGTAACAAGGTCCGGTATTAGGATGAAAAATAGTTTTGATCATGTACCAATTATTCAATTATTCATTTTCTAAATTGTAAGAAACACTGGCTATCCAAATCTTAAAATCTTATTAAACCAAAAATGTTTACTTTTTAAGTAACATTTTTTCCTTTAGTGTATCGAATGTTCTTTTGGCTGCTATTATATCCCAAGAAGAGTTTTCTATTATTAATTTTATTAGTGACAAAATTCTTTTTTTTTCATTATTAATAACGTAATTCCATATTTTTTTAAAAAAAGAAAGTGAAATTAAAATTTAGTTCTGGCATTTTTCTCTTCGATGCTAAAATATATTCTTTAAATAAATCACCAAAAAATTACCACTTGCATATGAAAAATACTTTTAAAAAACTTCTATGAGAATTCAAGGACCTTTAAAAGGAAGAGGAAAAACCGACTATTTCTTACTAAAAAACATTTTCCTTATTTAAAAGATAAATTTTTTTTCTGCTTTCTAAAAGTTATGCATGGATCTTTTGTGATATATTGTGGAAGAGTGTTGCAGGAAAATGTTATTCAGCAAGCTAAAGAAAAAATTTTTGTGGTGAATTCAGTCTGTTTCAAAAATTAATATTTCTTACGATATAAAGTAAAAATAGTTTCATGGAATGGAACATTTTCCTAGTCCAGTTTTTTAAATTCAATGAACAATAATAGAAATTAAGTTGCAAAGCACGATATTCAATTTCGCACCACATTGGCTCAGTTGGTGTTTAGAAATTCGACTTAGGGGGTGGGCAACTTATTTTAGGGTAGCAACAAAATAAAAAGTCAGCTGTAGTAAGTTATTAAGTAGTTTAAATCATTTTGAAAAAGCAATACTGGTAAGAGGAGATCAACGTTTTATAAACGCATCTGCTTTCAAAGAAGCATGCATATTAATAATAATAATGCAATGCTAGTAAAAGCAGGTAAAAAATATATTCCATTAAAAGATGTTGATGAATATTGCCATTTACGCTTTATGCATTGCCAACGCGCTTTCGAGCTTCAATTATTCGCTGCCTTCAATTATTCAAAATCCAGTAAGGAAAACAAAATATCTTCGTATGATAAAAAAGAAGACGAAAAATTTAGTGGGTGAATTTTTTTATCCAAAAGAATTTCACTAAATATTTTTCGTTAAATTAATGGGGCATCATTAAAAAAAATTACTCAAAATCCAATATGACATGTGCAAAATTTACAATGAAACTGCAAACTAAAAGTTGCATTGGAAGATATAAAACAGAAAAATGATTATAAAGTTACTATAAAAATGGAGCAAGCAGTTGTGGAAAAAAATTTCTATTAAATACGTGTCAGTTTTCCTCCATATTTCGAAAAAAAAATTCTTAAGTCAGCTTTAGGCGTAAGTAATGTATATTAATATTTTTTCTAAAATTTACTTACTAAAACTACTTTGGCCGCTTTTAACAAATTATAATTAATCTATTATAATAAAAATGCAGCTCGAAATGCGTTGCTAAGCGCAAAACTGGAGAACAGCTCGACCGATTCGGCTAATTTTTTTTTAATATTTTCGTTAAGACACGAGGATGGTTCTTATGGAAAGAAAAAATGGAAAAACTGAGAGGAAAATAGTTAAAACGACACTTTTCTTAGTTTCCCGCCAAAAATCTTCATTTCCTTCCCCCACACCGAGTGAGATAGCAGGAAGTAATAAATTGATTTGTTTAGAAAGAAATACGCGAAGTCAGTTGGTTTTCATTCATAGATAACGGGAAGTTTAAAAAAGAAAGAAAATACTTGCTTTTATGCAGCTGATTATACTGATTAAAAACATTCTTCTCAACGGACGTGAATATCATTTTCTTCGTTTTTATTCGATGATGCTTCATTTTTTAATATTGCTATTGATTGTGTTCTGATATAAAGTTTTTTTGTTGTTCTTAAGGATAAAAATTCTTTTTTTTTATAAATGCGACATTAAGAGCCCTTAATGTTTTAATGTTATTCTTAAAAGGATTTATATATTAAACGATTCTTTTTTATTAATTTTTTTGGTGTTTAGTCTGTATGGATATTTTATCTATTCCTGCTCAAAATAAAGTCTAGGCAGCGAAGAAAAAAAAATAAAAGGAAAAAAGGGTTTGTAGGAAGAAAAGTTATAAGGGAAAAAAATATAGAAAAAAAGGACTTGCAGAAAAAAAGAAAGGGAAAAAAAGAAACGAAGGATGTGTGTGTCACTATTATTTCCTCTGAGCGCGGCATTTTCCAAGCTGTTTTTAAATTTTCACATGTCTTGAAAACCAACTGTTGTTAGCGTTGTGTAACTGTTGTTAGTGTAACTTTATTTGTTTAGTGTGTTTACATTTAGACCCATGCCACCTATAAGACGTGGGCGTAGCAATTTGCGGCGTAGAACTAGAAATGCTACAAACCAAGCTAATTTTCAATCTACTTGGACTACACAACAACTTGAAGAACGAAATGAAATTGAAAGGATTAGAATATTAGAATCACGTGCAATGCGTCGTGTTCAAGCTACTTTCAATATTTCACGTGCGGCATTCAGCTACGATGTTTCAATTGACTACAGTTCCTACCAATGCGTTGCTATTGGATGTATGAACTTAGTTTGCTCACATTGTAAGGCATTGAAATACAAGAATGAAGCAAATGGATTGTGTTTCGCAAATGGCAAAGTGAAATTAGTGCCATTGGTTCGGCCACCAGAGCCATTGTACTCATTGGTTTCAGGAATTGGTACGAATTCCATACACTTCCTTACAAACATACAAAAATATAATAACTGTTTCCAAATGACTTCCTTTGGGGCAACAAATATATTTCGTGACAATTTCATGCCAACTTTTAAGGTAACAAGACTTATTTTAATTTTTATCACGTCAGAACATGATTTGTTTTTGGGAGGAGGGTTTTGAGGTCAATATAAATCCGTAGGCGAAAAGTAATTTTTTTAAAAAAATCAACTTTTAATAACGTGTTGCCATTTCATTTATGAAAGCTCTGATTTTTTATAATGACTACAGATAATAAAACCTAGAAAAATACCATTTTCAGCACGTGATTACATGAAATGAAATAAATTGGAATAAATAGGATATTTTTTATAAACAATAAATGCAAAATGTAACTTGCATGAGGTGCTTGGCCGTCTAAAAAATTATGTTCTGACATGATACATACCTAGCAGATTTCATTATAATCTTTTTATTTCTTTTTGTAGTTTTTGTGTACAAATTATAACTTTTCTGTTTAATTTTCAGATACAACGTCAAATATATCACAAAGCAGGTTCGTTGTTGCCGGTGTTAAATGGTGATAACAAATTCCTACAAATTTATTTCATGGGCAATACGACAGAAGAAATTGATAAGCGTTGTGCAATTAACAGTTCAGTGAGGAGATATATTATAGAACAATTACAAACTTTTTTTCATCAACACAATCACTTGATTAAATTGTTTAAAATTGAGCTTGATCTCATGCCCTCTGATAATCATAAGATTGTAATCAGAGCTGATGAAACTCCTAACGGAGAACATGCAAGACGTTTCAATGCACCAACAATCGATGAAGTTGCCATTGTAATGGTTGGAGAAAATTTGGAAGCCCGTGATATTATTTTACATCGCCGAAATGATCAGTTACAGCGTGTGTGAAACACACCGGTCTTATGATGCATTACAATATCCAATCTTATTTTGGAAAGGTGAAGATGGTTATCAATTCTCAATCAAGATGATAAATCCCGATACAGGTAATTAAAAATTTGGTTTAGCAATGGGCATTTTGTATCAACTAAGTATAATGCATGTGTCAATGGATTGTAAAAACTATTTATTTACAATCATCTGGTAACGTGTGCATGTTGAATGATTGCCATTAAAACATTATTCTATTTACAGGTGCTGAAACTAATAAAAAAGTTAGTTCAATGAACTATTATTCTTATCGCCTGATGGTTCGTGAAAATGAAGATAATCACATCTTAAAATGTCGACGATTATTTCATCAATATGCTGTTGACATGTATGTCAAAATAGAAACAGAACGGTTGACATTCATTAGGTTGAACCAGACCAAACTTCGTTCTGAAGAATATATTCACCTTCGAGATGCAATTAATGCTGATGGAAATGCAAATAATGTCGGCCGGATGACAATTCTTCCCGCAACATATATTGGAAGTCTTCGACACATGCATGAGTATGCTCAAGACTCCTTGACGTATGTTCGTCATTATGGCACACCAGATTTATTTATCACATTTACATGCAATCCTAAGTGGGTAGAAATTAAACAAGAATTATTCCCTGGCCAATCACCCATTGATCGACGCGATATTACAGCTAGAGTCTTCCGACAAAAGTTGAAATCTTGAATGGATTTCATAATGAAACATAGCGTGTTTGGCGAGACGCGCTGCTGGATGTATTCTGTGGAGTGGCAGAAACGTGGGTTGCTTCATGCACATATCTTGATTTGGTTGATTGAGAAAATAAGACCAAATGAAGTTGATAAAATCATTTCTGCTAAAATTCCTGATGAACAAGTAGATCCAGGCTTGCATGAGGTTGTTATCAAAAACATGATTCATGGCCATGTGGACCTCTTAATCCAAATTCACTGTGTATGGTAGATGGTAAATGTTCGAAGCGGTATCCACGGACATTAGTAGCAGAAACAATAACCGGGAACGATGGTTATCCTCTGTATCGTCGCCGATCGATTGCAGATAACGGAAAAACAACAATTGTAAAAATAAATCAACAAGACATCGAACTTGATAATCGTTGGATTGTTCCCTATTCGCCAATCCTATCAAAGACATTCAAGGCGCATATCAATGTTGAATTTTGCCATTCTGTCAAATCTATAAAGTACATTTGCAAATATGTAACAAAAGGAAGTGACATGGCTGTTATTGGAGATGGTGCTGAGAATTCCATCGATGAAGTTACCCGATACCAAATAGGCCGCTATGTTAGCAGTAATGAAGCAATTTGGCGCATTTTTTCTTTTCCTATTCATGAAAGACACCCCACTGTAGTTCACTTAGCCGTACACTTAGAAAATGGTCAAAGGGTATATTTTACAGCACAGAATATATTACAACGAGCTATTAACCCCCATCTACAACCTTGACCAGTTTTTTTATATATGTCAGAATGATGATTTCGCCAAAACATTGCTTTACTCAGAAATGCCAAAATATTATACTTGGAATCAATCCTCAAAAAAATTTCAGAGACGGAAAAAAGGAAAACCAGTTCCAGGTTACTCCAATGTATATTCTACCGACGCAATTGGTCGAATTTATTCAGTGCATCCAAGAAACGACGAGTGTTTTTATTTGCGATTACTATTAGTCACTGTTCGAGGCCCAACATCATTTCAACATTTACGAACTGTTAATGGTGAATTATGTGGCTCTTTCAAAGAAGCCTGTCAGCGTTTGCAACTTTTAGAAAATGATACACATTGGGATCAAACTCTCAATAATGCTGTAATTTCTTCAACAGCTCATCAAATACGAACATTATTTTCTATAATTATATTCCTTTGCATCCCTTCAAAACCAATCGATTTGTGGATAAAATACAAAGATTATATGCGTGACGATATCTTGCATAAAATGCGCAATATAACAGGAAACCAAAATTTACAAATCACGGAAGAAATCTACAATGAGGCTTTGATTTCCATTGAGAACATGTGCTTGATGATGTCAAACAAAGTATTATCTCAATTAGGCATGTCCGCGCCTAATCGTCAAATGCACGACGTTTTTAATCAAGAATTGCAACGTGAAAAACTGTACGATCTAAATGCCTTAAAAGAATCAGTTCGAATAAATGTTCCGCTGTTGAACCAACAACAAAAGTATGTCTTCGATACACTCATGAAAGCTGTAAGTGATGGAACTGGAGGAATTTACTTTTGGGACGCTCAGGGGGGGGGTACAGGAAAGACTTTTTTGATTTCGTTGATTTTAGCTACAATTCGTTCACACCAAGAAATTGCACTCGCTTCTTCAGGTATTGCAGCGACGTTGTTGGAAGGCGGTCGAACAGCCCATTCAGCGCTAAAATTACCATTGAACATACAACACAACGAAACTCCGACTTGCAACATTTCGAAGAACTCTGCAATGGCAAAGGTTTTGCAGCAATGTAAGCTGATAGTGTGGGATGAATATACGATGGCACATAAAAAGTCTTTGGAAGCATTAGACAGAACTATGAAAGATCTGAGAAACAATCAAAACCGATTTGATGGAGCGATGATTTTGTTAGCAGGGGATTTTCGGCAAACATTACCAGTGATTCCACGGTCAACGCAAGCGGATGAACTCAATGCATGTTTAAAATCCTCCATTTTGTGGGAAAATGTTAAAATCTTAAATTTAAACAAGAATATGAGAGTAGAATTGCAAAACGATCGATCTGGCGATATATTTTCTAAACAGCTCATTGACACTGGGGATGGCAAAATTCCTGTAGACTTTTTAACTGGCTGCATTACATTGCCTGCCAATTTTTGTCAGTTTACTGAATCAAAAACCGAGCTCATTCAAAAGGTTTTCCCAAACGTCACTCAAAATTACAGAGATCTTTTTTGGTTGAGTGAACGAGCAATCTTAGCTGCCAAAAATACAGATGTAAATGAAATAAATTTCAAAATTCAAAATGAAATTGTGGGCGAATTAAGAACATATAAATCAATTGATTGCGCAACTAACCAAGATGATGTTGTTAATTATCCACCAGAATTTTTAAATTCACTGGATTTTCCAGGATTGCCGCCTCATAATCTTCAATTAAAAGAAGGATCGGTGGTCATTATGTTGCGAAATATCAACCCACCACGTCTTTGTAATGGCACACGGCTAGCAGTAAAAACATTACTGAACAATGTGATCGAAGCAACCATTCTAAACGGAAAATATAGGGGAGAAGATGTGTTGATACCTCGCATCCCAATGGTACCAATTGATGTACCATTTGAATTTAAACGACTGCAATTTCCAGTGCGGCTTGCTTTCACTATGACCATAAATAAATCCCAGGGTCAATCGTTGAATTTTTGCGGCATTAATCTTGAAAACCCATGCTTCTCTCATGGACAGTTGTATGTTGCCTGCTCCCGCGTTGGAAAACCGTCAAATTTATTTGTTTACGCGCCAAATAATCAAACAAAAAATAGCGTGTACTATAAAGCATTACAATGAAAATATAATTACATTATTATTTAAGTTTTTCAATGTACGAAATAGATAACTTATTTTTGTAAGTAATCGTTGTTTAGTATTAAGGCATAACTCAACTTTTTCAAACGTGTGTGAATATCATTTTGCTCATTTTTATTTCATGTTGTTTCATTTTTTCATGTTTATATTGATTGTGTTCTCATAAAAAATTGTTTTATTGTTGTTGTTCTTAGGGATAAAAATTCTTTTTCATACATTAATGCGGCATTAAGAGCTCTTAATGTATTTATTTTATTCTTGAAAGGATTTATGTATTAAACGATTCTTTTTATTTTCTAAGTGCTATGAAACACGTACGTACGTTATTAGGCTACAAAAGCCCAATAACTTGAGACAGTACGAAGTCTGTCGGGGCAGCTAGTAATTCTAATAAAATATTAACTTTTGGAGAAAAAATTTTTCCGCGTAGGTAAATAACGAATCCATTTGTAAGGAATAAATCTTTAACAAAAGCTGAGAAATAAAACCTCCTACAGCAGTGGTTTTAAGCAAGATAAAAGGAGCATCTAACTTTCTTTTAATGAAAAAAAGAATTAATTACAAAGAATTCTTAAAAGACGTTCTTTATTAAGAAAATAAACTCCTCCAAAGATTGTAAAAAAACTAAAAAATATACAACCAAATATCACGCATTCCATATTCTGCCCCAATTTCCTTTTGCTTTTCCTTCCCCCTCTCTCTACAATCCTTTAACAACTTTCCCGTTCCAAATTAATTGATTTGTTTAATGCTGAACATCTTCCACACAACCCCTTTTTTTGTATGAAAAGTCGATGCGAATTTATATTACTCTAAGGAGACAGTGAGCTGTAAAAAAAAGCAGTAATGGACGAAAACGTGCAACTTTAATTTTTCTTGTTTCCTCACCAAAATATATGTTTATATTCAACTAAAATGGTGCTATAAAATGTATTATTCAAAAAAATATTTGAGTGGTTAAAAGGGGAAAAATTACATCTGTTGACAGCTCAAAACTTTCCTTAGAGATTAAATGAAATACTGAGAGTTAATTAATATGAAAAAAGTTTATTGAAGTTTCGAAAACGTACTCGTCAGTTATCAGTAGCTTACTCTCTGAGAATTCAGAATCACAACATAAAACAAAAATACATCAAGCCGTTGCCACAAGATAAAAGGAGTTGCAAATAAAGTATGCTTACATTCGACCATCCTGACTTTTCAATTGTCTTCAATCGAATCAAATTTTAATAGGTATTACAATAGCAATAAACATAAAAATTAATTCTCCTTTTTACACAAAACTTTTTTAGTGGTTTATACACTGTCACTAGGATCATTGTTGTTTTCATCATCATAATTTGCACAGGAGTTGTCATCATCTTCATCCCAACTTTTAAAAGCTTTTAATTGACTGACACGAGCAGTGGTGGCGTAAAGACGGCCATTTCTATCCTCCAATTCTGAGATCCAATAAGTATCACCAGGAAGTATTTCTGTGACACACGAAGTATTTCTGTTTCTGTAAAACATGGGGCCTCGATAGCGTGGTTGAGTTTTTGTTGATTCACCAGCTGCTTTAGGATTTCTCCTTACTACTACTATTTCTTCTTTATCAAAAGATAATGTACCAGATTTCTTTTTGTCATAATATATTTTCATTTTTTCTTGTCCTTTTGTAATTTTTTCTTTTGTTTCGATTTGTAATTTTTCTGGATCATTCCAAACTTCACAATCATCATCAGCAAATAACCTTAGAATTCCATCTTTAAATCTAGGCACATTTCCATGAAGAATCTCAAAGGGTGTTTTTACAAGAGTTTTGTTCACAGTGTTATTCAAGTTTCTTTCAACCTTTAATTTTTCTATCACAATCTTTTTGATTCGTATTTTCATTTGATGTTATAATAGAAAATAATATTCCTCTATGAACTCTTTCGACCATTCCACTTGCTTGTGGGTGGGATGTAGTGTTCAATGTGTGCAAAATTCCATTCTTATCACAGAGTCTTTGAAAATCGTGTAAAATGAAACAGGAGCCTTTATCTGATATTATACGATTTGGTAAACCAAAATCTTCAATAAAATTTTCCTCTGATTTAAAAACAGATTATGTGTCTCTAACAGGACAGAGACGTACAAATCTAGTCCTATTACCAATAATGACAAGCAATTCCTTGCTTCTTTTGGTACTTGTTACAAATGGTCCAAGGTGATCAAGATGCACTGTAGCAAATGGTCTCCGGTCTGACGGAATAAGGCGAAGAAGACCTTGCTTCTTTCCACTTGGAACTTTGTTGACCAGGTATTCGAAACACATTGATATATGTCGACTAACACACCTCTTAATTTAGGGAGAAATAAAAGAAAATTGGTAACAAAGATTTCGATCAAAAATTTAAAGAAATGTACGCATTTTATGTTTCAAGTTGCGTGCTCACGCCTTATACTTATATTAAATATGAAACACTTAAAGCAAAAGCCTCGTAAGATATTCCGAGCAGTAGAAAAGAAAACATGCATCAAATGTCGAACGCCAACTTTATTCAAACGATAAACAAAACACACTGAATTCCATAAGATTAATAACAATGCTGCCATATTTGAAAACTAAATATTACAAATATCACAATAAGAAGAGATAATATGACAAAATAGAGAGTTAATAGAACGGAACATCAAGTATTTTTTTTAGATAGTAGAAGCCAATTTTAGTTTTTTAAAAAACGTAAAATTTCAGTGAAAACTCATTAAGTGTGTCTAAAAATATTTCTAAATACTTAATTGGAATTAAAAAATCATACGTAGTTTTTCTCCAAATAAATTTACATTGAGTAATAAGAAGAAAAAAAATGTAAACTTCTAAAAAATGTTGAAATTTTTTTCTTTTAAATTTTTTAAAACAATATGCTTGTTTAAAAAAGCTTTTAAAAATTTGACAGATTTATATTTTAATACATATGCATAAAAAAATCAAAACTTTGACTGCATAATTCCCGAAATTGTTTAATAGAGTCAAAATGCAGATCTCTTTCCTTTCAAAAAATTTACAAGAAAAGAAAAAATTGTCTTCTTACGTTCAGCAACGAAACACGTTATGAAAATGATCTTTGCTTCGACCTTCTCATCTTCCGAAATGTGGCAGTGAGAGTATCGATAAAACCAATTGTGGTCTATAACTTATCCATTGAAACCAGTCTTATGACCAGTGCATTTCCCTTCCTGAAATGTCTCCACTTTTGGAAAATATTAATGATTTGAATTACACTCAGAACTAATCCAAGTTAAATGCATGCAAATCCTTAAAAAAATTTGGCATGACACAATCCTTATTTTTATAACTTGACCGTAATTCTTTTATTTTCCCGGAATTATGACATCTCCCGTTTCAACATGAAATTGCATTATTTCAGTATAAGAATATTCATGATGAGGGCATTTTTATTGAACATGCACCACTTAGTATTGCACGGGTCTTACAGAAGTAGACAGCACTTCACGGAGAAACATCGGATACAGGGCAGCTACTCACGCATCGCAACCCCCCTTTTTACGGGGAAGCGCATTTAAACGTATCACAGATAGAACAGATAAAGAAAAAACAGGCCCGAACCGGTGCTCGAACCCGGGACGCCCAGATCACGGGGAAGACGCGCCGCCCCTGTGCCGGGGCGTCGGCAGTACGTGGATAACAATATTTAATTATCCAAATACGTCCCATTTCTTAAGAAGCCATCGATTTTTGAAATAAATTTCATAGGAACTACACATTTAATATATGTTGTTGTTGCTTATACTCTGGCATTGAATTCCGATTCAAGCCGAGACCAAGAGGCCGAGGCAAGAAGAGTGCAGTATCTTCTGAAGGTAATTGTTCCTGAGCACCAGAGGCAGATGTCTGACTTAAGGTGATATGAGGAGGGCCCTCTCTCGCTCATTTACTCAACCCCTTTTTACGAGGAGGCTCTTTCACACACCTCACATATGGAACACAAGGTAGAGAACAACCATGCCCGAAACAGGGCTCGAATCCGAGATTATGAGGAAGACGCGCTAACCCAAGCCGGCTTTAAAATATGTCACCGTAAAAAAAAGACCCAAAAATAAAACTCTTTTAATAAAGTCTGAAAGTAATTATGAAAAATGTGGAAGGGATCGATAAATTATACATAAAGCAATCATAAAAATTTACTAATAATTGAGGAAAAATTAAGTAAGAGATCAGCGTAAGAAAGATGCTGTAGCCTTTGAAGATAAGGACCGCTGAGCCCCCGAAGGCAAAAGTCTCACTTCTAGCTCATATGAAAATGATACTCAGATATTCGCTTGCACAGCGCCTTTTTGAACAGGGATCGAAGGTGCTCTTTCACAGACTCACTGATCGAACACAGGGAAGAAAGCAACCGTGCCCGAACCCAGACTCGCACTCCACGAGCCCCGACCACTGCAAGGACGCGCTACTCCTAGTCCTGGACGCCGGCTAGTATCGATTTCTCTCTGCGTGCCCGAATGTGCTATTATCGATGGGACTCGAAATTCGATTGCTAAAAAAATCAACAATTCCGAAATTTTCAAGCTATGGCTTCAATATCATATTTAGTTTGCTATTTCTTCCGAAAAATGACATTTGCTAATATATCAATGAAACAATATCAATTTTATTCCTAAGTTGTTGAGCTAATTGAACTCTCCAATGTCTTATCTGACTGCCATTATACAGGTTGAATCTTTTTCTAATTCTTGCTGTAGAATGTTTACTATACCAATACATATACGAGAAGAACTTTCACATTCATTTTTAGGAATTGTAACAAATCTGCAACCATTTCGGAGATTTCTAATCATTAAAATGAATCCTTGCATTCAAAATGTGTTGGGGTGTTGAACCCGAAATTTCTTTCCTATTTCTGAAATGTAATGAATACAATCTATTCACTGACTGAGTTATTATCCATTTGGTTGTAAAAGAACTCATTTGCTCCAGTACCTTCTCCCGTCCACCAGGAAGCCTCATTCAGCCTTCTCTTCAAAATAATTTTGTTTTGGACAAGAAATAATCTCCGAAATGCGCTTCTATATTTAATGGGCTTAAAGCGCTTTTCACAAATACAATTTTTTAAGAGCAGGAAGAAATAATAATCAGATGAAGCGAGATGTGGAGAGTATGCAGGATGTTGGGAAACATCCCAATCAAATGTAAGAGCTTCTCTCATACGACTAACGCAACAGGTGTGCTCGCGTTGTTATGGTGAAAAACAGCGCCTCGTCGGTTCATTAGTTCTAGCCCTTTTTTCATTATGTTCGAAAATGATATTGTTTTTGGAATGAGGTTTTTAGCGTTAACAAAACTTCGTAGGCGAAAAATAAAATTTTTATTATCTGCAGGAGCATTTCAAAGAATCAGCTTTTAATAGCGTGTTTCCATTGCATTTGCAAAAGCTCTGTTTTTTAAAAAAGTTAATCACTTTAGCAAATAAAATCTATAAAAATGTCATTTTGAGCATGTGATTATATGAAATGAAAAAAATAGGAAATGTAATATTTTTTTAAACAATAAATGCAAGACAAAGTTTTTTTTATCGTTTGCAATACTAAAGTGATTAATTCAATGAAACAATTAAAATGAATAAAAATATAATGTAACTTGTACGAGTACGTGTTGCTTGGCTGTTCAAGAAATTATGTTCTGACATGATTTATTGAAATATACATATCAGATTTCATTTCATTTCATTTATTTTTTCTTTGCAATGGCAGCTTTGCTGACAGAGCTTCGTAAAATTTATTGTTTCACGTTAAGAAAGAAGCTCGTAGAAGATTATCAGTCTTTCCAATACATTTAGGAAAAAAAAGTTCTTACGGAAAGAACTTTTTTGGGTTGTATTAAAACTCTGGCAGGACTGAAACCAATGACACAGACGGCTGATAGATAGTCCCGCATGTTTGAGCCAGCAGAGCCAGATAAGGTTATTCATAGCACGATGAGAAAGCAACTTTTCGGATACCCTAATGTAATAATGCATCGCATTACTTTTCGCAACATAGAAGATTGTCCTTGAAATTCATCCCTAATTTACCGCTGAATATTGGTCCACTCGAATCCTGGTCTTCCTGATGTGTAATGAAAAGCTGATAATATTTCCCAGTGAAAAAAACACTCACGTTAAGACGGGCGACATTCGTTTTTATTGAAGCCAACATAAGACTTTTATTAATAGGAGACATTATGTTTCCAGCAGATAGGACTGTGTCAGTTTCCGGTTTAATGAAAAAGATATTTTTGAAGAAAACCATTTTACGATGCCAGTTTTCGAAAAATCCGGTCTATCGAAATCACGACCTTGAATAACAGTTCCCGATAAATCACGGAACAGTCAATCGATATTCAAAATTAATTTACGTTTTGATGATCCGTTAGTGATTATTTATGGTTGCTCTTCCTTCTTTTTCACCTTCATACCGAATTCTTATTAGCATTTCTACAAATACTGTCATATTCTACTGTATAAAAATACTTGTTTTAATATGTCATTCTGGAATAAACTATTTTCTGCTCCCAAACTGAAAGATACAGTCGCTCAAAAAATTGAGGGCACACCTTACTTTCACTTGATCAATCCGACTTTCAATGCAAATAACACATTAACTAGAAGTCAAATCGTATTTTTATTTTTACACATAACAAATGGTTTAATTTAAAGTAAAAATAAAGAAAAATTAACGAAAAATCTCTAAATTAAAAAATATTAGAAGCATTTTAAATAAACATTAGCACATTTTTGCCTCAAAAAATTGAGAATACACCCCCAAAATTTTTGTACTATTTCGCAAGGAAATAAAGTGTTAATATTTAATTGCATCTCTTTTGGCTTTTATAATGATCTTTAGAAGTTGTGGAACTGATTCGACAAATTTTTGGTGGTATTTGAAAATATTCTATGCATTCTTGCAATAATTATTATAAATAGGATTTGTATCTAATTTTGTGTTTTGAGCCACTATTTTGAATGTGGTACAGATATTCAATGGTATTGATATCAGGGTACAGTGGTAGTGTGTGTATATGCTGTTTGCAATGAGAAAACACCATTGTTTAAGCGTTGTGTGCATTCTTTTTGGGGTCATTGTCCTGCTGGAAAATGTAATTTCCAACTAAAACTAAATTTTTTTGCCCTTTCCTTCAGATTTCTATGACCCTATGGTTCATCCAACTTTCTGTAGAAATTTCTTAAATCATAATCAGAAATGTAAGTGTTGAAACTGTGCAAAATATCATTAGACAAGCTGGACAGAAAAGTCAAATTGTTAGAGAGAAACCGTTCTTGCAGATTGCAAATTCAAGTTTTCAAAAATTCATCAATTGAAGACCAATAACCTTTGGAAGAATGTTATACTTAACGATGAAAGAAAATTGAACATTTTTAACAGTTGCAGGCGTTACGACGCATGGAGAAAGCATAATACTGTTTTGGATTCAAAGATTTTACGTTTTACAGTTAAACATCGCAATGACCCTATAATGATTTAGGGTAGCATAAAATCATCTGAGATTTGAAATTTATTTTTTATTGGTGGAATTATGAACCATATGGTTTAATTAAATGTACTCCGTAGCAATCTTAAATCTAAAAATTTGATTTTAGGTGGAAATTTCATTTTCCAGCAGGGCAATGATCCCAAAAAATGCATGTAACGCTAAAATAACGGTGTTTTTTCATTACAAACAGCATTTAAACATACTACCACACATACTACACATATACCACAGTACCCTGATATCAATGCCATTGAATATCTGTGAACCACATTCAAAATAGAGTCTCAAAACACAAAATTAGAAATAAATCCTATCTAAAAAATTTGTTACAAGGAGAATCCGTTAAAATATCTTCAAATACGACCAAAAATTTGTAGAATCAGCACCAAGATGTCTAAAAATCTTTATAAAAGTGAAAAGACATGCAATTAAATATTAGAATCTTTCTTCGCTCGCTATTACAAAAATTTCGTAGGTATATTCTCAATTTTTCGGGGCAAAAATATGCTAATGTTTATTTAAAAGGCTTCTGATATTTTTTAATTTAGAGATTTTTCGTTAATTTTTCTTTATTTTTACTTTAAATTAAACCATTTGTTATGTGTAAAAATAAAAATACGATCGGACTTTTAGTTAATGTGTTATTTGCATTGAAAGTCGGATTGATCAAGTGAAAGTAAGGTGTGCCCTCAATCTTTCGTGCGACTGCAGCATTGTGGAAAAATAACCTTGATTATCATTCGGCTGTTGGCTATCTTTTGTTTAAACGCAAAATATTCATTTCAAGGAATAAAAGCAAAAAGGGGGAATTCAAATTAAATCCATAATTTTATTTGTAGCTCGCATTTTCACACTTAGAGGACTCGCATAAAAAAATAAGAAGAAGAAATTCTGTTATACTTCTGTTTTCGCCCAGCAGCTCACGATAAATTAAGCTACGATAAATCGATATTCAAAATTAATTTACTTTTTCGATTCCGTTTTGATTACTGGTTAGAGTTTATTTTTGTTGCTCTTCATTCTTAGCAACCTTCATACAGAATTTTTATAAATACAACTCATATGTGTATATATGTATACAGCTCATATGTATACTGTATACTTTCATATTTTAATGTATAAAAATATTTGTTTTAAAGGCAATGTTATAAATTGCAGCCATCAGGCACTGCTTTAGCATTGACGCATTTTACTAAAGAGGTTTTATCTTTAAAAAAATTCGGACTGTTATTATTCAAATAAGATGAATATTTTTATAATAATAATTGAAATTTCCATTTATTTGGAGCCATTCTGATCTGTCAATATGTTATGAGATACTAGTTATAATTTATGATATATATAAATAAACAATGATATCATGATATATTGAAAAATATCGATATGTGATGGACAATAGATCGCTATGATGAAGTTACGTCATCGCCCAGCCCTACTAACAGGTCATATTCCAAACAAACTCAATGAATATGTCCATCAATGAAATAATCGACAAACTATTTCTTCATTTTCACAGGCGCCTATATTTTGGCGAATTTCATTCACGTTCTACAGTATTAGTATAAATTAATGAGGATCACTAGAGTAACTTTTTATTATAAATACATAAAATAGAAGAAATCAAGTTTTAGTTAATATGTTACCATGGCACAGGAAAAAATATATAACTTGTGTCATCTGACGTCAGATGGGAATGTAAAGTCTTCGAACAGATGTCATTTAAAGCTGAGACAGTTTGTAGAGCGTAAGTGAGTACATGGTACATAATTTTAAGCTCTCTTTGAGAAAAATCGTAAAAAATAACACACATCCACCCACACACCCACACATATATAATGTATATATAATGTTACCGAGAAAGACAGAAATTGGAGAATGTCGACTTTCACCGGTGAATGTCAACAAACGCCAAATGCATAGTGATAGATCGAATATTTCATTACATTCTAGTACATTCGGACCCTCACCAGTGTAGGTTGACAATCACAGACACGCTCTGGTGGATGACGAAAAGGGAGGTGCCAACGAAGAGGTGACTGGCTGTTTCCCACCAAATCGTTTGTTCTGCTTGGAATTTTAAAATTAATTAAAAAATTTTAATTATTAAAAAAATTTGCCTCTCTTTCTCAAAGGAATGATTAATAATTTAAAACACACAGTGCATAAAACACACATGATGCTTATTTTGTAATCAATTTTTATTATAAAAACTTCATAATACTGTATTAATATTATACTGAAACTACAAGGTTATCTGCACACTTAATTTACCTGTTAGTAATTTAACTGAGGAAACGAATTGATATAAATGCTATTCAAAATAAATTATTTGATAATTCTTCTGAATTATCAAAAATTTTAAAAGAATTATTAATTTTAAAATAAATTATTAAAAGAATTATTATTTTAATTTCATTTAATTAAAATGAATTTAAAATTAAAGTTAAAATTAATTTAAAATTACAATTTTTAAATAATTTAAAAGAACTTTTAATTGATTACAAAATAAGCATCATTTTGAATTCACCGTGTGTTTTAAGTTCTTAATCATTCCTTTCAGAAAGAGAGGCGAAAAATTTATCGCTACTGAATTACGGAAAAGAAAATATAAATATCGGATATGTTCAACATTCACCATTAGTGCATGGTGCATGTCGAAATTTGCCGGTTTAAGTCAGAGTTAAGGGTATTTAGCAAATATTTCGGAAATGCACCCAGTGACTATGTGTTTGTTGACATTCACCGGGGAAAGTTGACATGCTCCAGAATTCGGTCTTTCTCGGTAACATGTATTAACATAATCAAGAAATTACATAATTTGCCTATTACGATTGTCATTAAATAACGCAGAATCTAGTCCAGGAATGGCAAACCATTGCCACGCGTGCCATTGACGGCACGCGACATAATATTTTGGGCACGCTAAAAATCAAAACGGTTTGCAGGGGACTTCATTTAATAAACAGAACGTGTTCCAAGTAGGCTGATTGGAAAGTGAAGAATTTGAAATGCAACTGATTGATTTCCAGTTTTGTTCAAAACAGATTCAAGATTTTATTCAAATATGGAAAAAGTTGGAATTGATATAAACAGAAAGATTATCAAGTAATATATGTAAAAATGCCAGGGACGAACTGTTGGAAACATGGAATTCGTTTCCAGAGACATTTAACTGTTTGAGGAAGCTGGCTCATGCTATTTTAATCACATTTTCCTCTACCTATGCCTGAGAATCATTATTTTCAGCGATGCATAACATTAAATATTTGCATAGAGACGTTTGTGCAAATGACTCCAATTCGGCTGCATTCCAGTAAAAGTAATATCTCACCATCCCATCTTTTTCAGCTAATTCGCAACAACAGAAGTCACACCAAGGTCACTTGAATTTGAATTACACACACAACTGAAACCCTTACGACCTTGCAGCGCAGAGTGTATTTTTTCGTGGCAGATAAAGAGTTTTTAGTTGTTAGTATTTAGCTTTATTATTTTTCTAATAATCACAAGGCAAAACTAGTTGACGGCTCGTCTTTACCTCAGCAAACATATCTTTAGAAAAAAATGGCACGCTGATTCTTAGAGGTTCGCCATCCCTGGCCTAGTACAAAAGAAACACCTATCGTACGCGGCATTTGAAACTTGAGCCCAGACAACAACCCGTCGAAATATAAATATCCCCATTTTTTTTCCTTCTAAATTATAAGCTAATTATCAATTAGTTAATAATTAATCAATTCCTAATACCCACATCCTCAAATTCTGCCGATCTAACAGAGTCAATCTCCGTCTAGTTTACAGAAGCAGAGAAAGAAACTAAAAAGGAAAGTGAGAGCAAAATTCCGTCTTCATCCCCTCCCCCCCCCAACTTTCCCGGAGAGGCGTCGCAGCTGTCACTGCCGCCCCACAGCACCGCCGTCTCAGCTGGTGTCGTCCGCTCGCTTCAATCGAGAGCGGCATCGGCTCCTGCAAACCCTCGAGACGGCCGCTGTCTTTATGCTGGAAAGTAATCGTCATTGGATTTAAAATGGCTGTGAAATCCATAAATGTTTTCATTGCGAGTTTATAGAAAAAAAATGATTTAAATTAGAATTTCGTCTTCCAAACAAATTCGGATGACGTAAAAGTCTGAAAAGACCTTTTTATTTTAAAGCAGTGTATAGCATAATTTTTTGACATTATGATAATTTTTTCAAGCGCTGGTTTTTACTGACATTTTTATTACATTTTTAACTTATTGTTTGATTATCTAAAATTATTATTTGTTGTTGCTTATTTGTTAATTTAGATAATTTCCTATCAAAAGTTGTATCTATTGAACAATTTAATCATTATGTTAAATATCCATGATTTAACCATTACAATATTACATTATTTTAACTATTTCATTTTTATATGTTATATACTCACTCAATTTAATATCTTGACATAATACATTTTATAGAATTCGTCTATTTTATTTTTGCAGCAGTGGCATTAGATAGCGGCCATCTCTGTAAACTTTTCAAATGCAGATTTCACCTGATAATCGTCTGAAATCTTGTATGAATTCCATTGATCACATTTTGTTTCTTCATTACTTGATATATTGCTAATTTTTATACTGTTTGCAACTAATTATAATTAGGATTGAAAACATTTATTTTACTTTCTAATATATTTTCTGATTTGAATTATTAGAAAAAATCAAAGATTATTGAAAAAAAATTAAAAATTTTGTAACTCTCACGAATGCTTTTCTTATAAACCATAATTTGTATATCACAATAAGTAGGCATTATTTTTAATCGTATAAACAGTGGTGTTTGTGTCTGCGTCCTGGCCGAGGACCAGGCAGAATAACACTCCGTCCCTCTGCGCATCTTCTCCGTCATCTGGACCACCCGGCTGCGAGTCCTGGTTCGGGTACGGTTATTCTCGCCCCTATTCTCTCTCTGTAAGGTATGTGAAAGTGCCCCCCTCCGGTAAAAAGTGGTTGTGCAAGCAAATGCGTGATCTCCTCTTCATAGCAGCCCTCGGATGCTTACCTTCAAAAGCTACTGTACTCTTCCTCCCCCTTTCCATTATAACGAGGACACGACATCTTAAGAATTAAAACGACATTAAATGAATCATAATTGTTTTGAATAATTGGGAAGAAATATTTCGCCATTTGAAATGGGTTTTATTAAAAATAAATTCGAGATTTTGTGGGTTGAAGAATTCAAAATATACAAATGTGCGTTTATTCTTCTCTTATTAAAATTCTTTAAGAATAGTCAAATTAGTAGGATTAAGAAAACAAAAATTCAAATTATTACAGAAGTTTATTTGAAAAAAAATGCACAAAAATATAACAATAAGAAACGTTTCACGGATATCACTTTTTTTGCAAACAAATTTCAGTCATCCGCGTTTTTTTTCCAGAAAGAATTGATGAAAAGCAGTTTTCTCATTCTTACATTTATATCCCTCTTTATGAAAGAAAAAAAAATTGCTCTTTGACTAGAACAGCTAAAACGAATTTTCCTCGGAACAGTTTTAATCGATGAAGGCTTATATTTCAACTATAAAATTTTAGATTTGATTGTATCTACCCTTTTTGTTTTTCACAACTTATTAATTCAAATGACTATTATAATTATTCTACAGACGATAGTGGAAATTATGAATGAGTGTGTTGATCATCTATACGTGTCGCCAATTTAT
>JAOUZG010025848.1:4826622-4852060 GCA_026289955.1 Argiope argentata
AGCGCGGCTGTGCGGTACTCGAGGACGGCATTGAAGGAAGTGATGAAGATAATGACAGAGTTTTTCCTTAATTCTTTTAATTATGAATATCTTTTCTAGTCAACAGAATAGTGATTACCTTATTTTTTTTTAATTCTTGAGAATTCGTATTTTTATTCTCCTAGCAAAAGTATAGCATTCCTATACTTTTATATCCCACGATTAAGAAAAACTTTCTCCCGCACGACTTTTACTCCAAAACGCAAGGAGAGGAAGAACTTAAAAATGCAAAAATAAAACAGGATAGATTAATCACAATCCAAAGTTGCAAACTAATTAATGATTGTCCAGCATAACAGATAATACCGGGCAAATTAATTTTTTAGCAAAATGATTATTTTTTAAGAAATAATTAAATTGGTCAAACTGAAGTAAGTTCGCACTTAATCGTCGCAATTAAAATTAAAACTCAGTCTGAGCAAATTCATCAATAAATTCAGTATTGAAAACTATTCTTAGGTGCATGGAATTTGCCACACTCACCACTACATTATCTCTCTCTCTCTCTCTGTCTCTCTCTTTCTTTTTTAAAAAAGTTCCAGTTTGATCCCCTATTTCTCTAATATATTTTTTCTCTGTGAATTTTAAGCGAAAGCAAAATGTCAGCTAACAAAATCAAGTTCTAAAAGCGAAACAAACGGGGTTTTCGGAAAACAGTCGGCTGAAACCTGTCAGTTGGAGCACTGCAGTCTTGGGCGAGTCATAATCGCAGTGGGGCAGCGAGCACCATTACTGAAGTGTGGCAAGTCATGGGTCGAAATTTACGACCAAATTTTAACCTAGATTTCAGTTTTAGCTGCCACTGAAAATTCATGCACAACATCGCCTGCTTTCGGTTAAATTTCGTAGCGCACTGAAGCAAACGGAGAAGCCCCCGAATGGATATAACTAGAACGAATACTGTGATGCCTGAATCCAAATTCCTTTATTTAATACGAGTGACATATGCATACCCGTCAAATCACTGATTTGAGCCATTCGGCGTGTTGCGTGTGTCAGCAGTCAAGCTTTACATTTGGACAGGACGTTTCACGTTCAATCAAATTTAAAACACACCTCGAACAAATGAATAGAGTGGATTTTATAAAATTGCTCTTGCACTCAGTTTTAGATATACATTTATGGACAGTAGACGTGAGATTAAGAAAAAAAGACGCTGAATTCGGACTAACACTGCTATTCTCGCCGATTCAATTGCATTACTATAATAATTTAGCCTAAAAAATTCATGTCTTTTTTTTTCCGTATTTTAATCTATGTTGACTTGAATTCATGATTGATCTTTCTAATGTGATAATACTTCTAAGCTGGTGTGTATCTCTTAAATCATTATGTCATTTTTGTATTTATTGATTTTTTAATGAACATCTGCTTTGATAATAGGGTGCCAATTAAAAACGATATTGTGAAAGTTCTATTTAGAACTTTAATTTTTTTTAAATCCACCATAACTTTGGTCCAGAATGTTGCACAAAAACAATTTTTACACCAATCTCACTTTTAGAAAATTGACCTTCAATGGCACAAGTTTCACTTCCAAAGAATTGTAACAAACTGTGTTTTATACACCACGAAAAGGTTGATTCATAGCTTCTAAAGGTAAAGACCCCTAAGCACTAAAGGGCATAAATCTGACTGATGCATATGCCGGCAAATTATATTTTAAGCATATTCTATGGCAATACTTTTTATTATATTGATTACTGCATTTATGCACATACTATGATATCGAATTCCTTTTTTTCTGTGCGCTTTAACAATGCGTTATTACATAAATAGAATTCCAAAGCTAGATCAATCAAATTTAAAATATTATCAACATGCCGACTTCCTTGCCCATAGGTAGAGCGCTTTCCTCATGACCTTGTCATCCTGGGTTCCCGGTTAGGGCATATTTTTTCTTCTTCTGTACTATCTGGGAGATGTGGAGATGTGCCTCCTTGTAAAAAGGGGCTGTGCAAGCGAATGTGATCAGCGTGTTGCTAAATTCGTACCTTTGACCCTAGTTGGCACTACTTCAAAAAAAAAGAGACGTTTATTTGGCTTAAAATCGCTGATGGCCGTCAGCGCGCTTGTCCGTGCCAAGTACCATTAGTAACAACAACAACACAATCAAGATACGATGTTTCAAACCAGAAGTTAGAAAATCTTAAAAATTTTTTTAAATCTTTCGACTTGAAGAAGAAGCCAATATACAATCTGAGTGAATAATGGGAATATTATTTCAAACATTGATCTTCAAACTTATTTCACGAAATTTTGAAACACTTTTTAAATTGAAAAAAAAATTAAGTAATAATATATTTTGAAGAGATTGAGTTTACCGAAGAAGTGGCATCTATAAATAATAATAGACTCCAGGTTTTTTCCCTAATAATAAAAAATGTCAGAAATCAATTTTTGAACTAGAAATCAACGAAATAGAACATATTTCGTTTATATTTAGAACTGAATAACAACAACAAAAAAGAAATACTAAGAGAGATAAAAAAAAAGAAATAAAGATCAACGCACCTTTTTATGAGCTACAATGTGACCGTAAAAAGATCTGAAAACACTACCATCGGGCCCAAAGGAACAATTTCTGAATCAACTGGAAAAGAAGCAAAAAATTCTCCGAAGAAGTAATAATAATAATATAATAAACCTACTGGTTAAAGATAGTAACAACATCAATGGTAAAAAAAAACCCACCTCTAGAAAGCAATTTTTTATAATCACAAACGTTTCTCGTGATTGCTATATGAATGATTTATTATAAACAATGGAAACACAGCTTAATATAAACATTCCGGTCACGAATAAAGTCAACGGAATAAAACGTATGTAATGACAACTAAGTCAAGAGAAACCAAAGCATTGTAAAAAAGTAATTATAGTAGATATCTTTTTATCTTACCCCGCTTTTTGAACATCAGAAATACTTTTTGTAACACCATTTGTAGTCTTGATTTTCTCTTTCATGAATAAATAATGCAAAGATGGAATATTCATTTTTGCTGGTTTGAATGGGCATATTGTTACGGATACTCTTCAGTTGGGGTTCTTTTGCAATTAGTTGGGCGATGAAAAAACACAGTCCTTTAGTAACAAAAGACAACGCTTACTGAACGCGACGACACAAATGCAAGGATTGCAAATATATAGCGGTGACAAACACACATCAGCCCACAAGTACTATGTAGCAATCTGTAATAATAACAAACAGAACAAAAAGCGGCTAGACAGAATTCAGCAGAAGATGGGATTTTGCGTAGCTTTACTGTATGATCTCTCTAAGCGTCTACAATTCTCTCTTGTCTCCTCACTTTAGCTGTATCGAATTGCCGACACACTACTGCACAGCTGGCTACTTCCTAGAAGACTAGATGCTGCTTCCTCAATAAATACCGATATTTAACACTCAGCTCAATTCATCAATTGCTGAGATCGTTCGTGAGTTGCTTCACTATTCTCTCGACGTCTCGACACTTGACTACAATTGACTGCAGCTTGAGATTGCCGACCTTTTATAATTCCCGAAATGCGGATAGAGAAAGTTCTGAATCAATCAAGCGTATTTCATTTCCTATTGGCAGAATAACTAAATTTCTGGAAGTTTCATTCTTACCTAATTCGTTGCCAAATTCATCACCAAGTCATGAAACGGTCGCCAAGCTCTGAGATCACGGAAACAGCACCCGATAAGCATTCAACAGAGATGATCGTAAAGCGGTCTTTCCAAAGATTGAACTAACCGTTCTCGGAAACAACATTACAGGTTTGTAACAATATGTGTGCAAGATAAATCACTAAAGCAGTCAGGTTATATTAATTAAATGTAAGAAGAGAAATCCTGCAATGCAAACCACTGATTGTATGAGAGCGACTGTGAGTGGTGTTATCCCGGAGAACGCCCTGAATGGCTGTAGTGGCTAATAATCAATAAATATTAACCTTTGGCACGAATTTGACGTTTTCACTGAATGTATCGTGTGATAATTGGTGATTGCTTTAGTGATTAACTCCTGGCATACAGTTAATGATATCCGAAAATCGAATTTGTGTTTTAGAATTTTGTAACCGTTAGAATCAGAGTTGACAGAAAATTACACATGTAGTCGCAAAATCATATACCAAATTCGATACATTTAAGTCCTTGCGTTTGTGAGTCATCGCATTTACATACTTTTGAAAGTACAAACCGATGGACATTCAACCCCTTATTCGACTTGGTTCAAAGTTTGATGCGTATCTACACTAGAAATAATAAATCTGTGTACTGAATAGAATCTGACTCTCTTCGTTTTGTAATTATTGTTTCCATCTGAAATCGCTGATTATTAATGCAACTATTCTTCTCATTGGACTTTGAGTAAAATTTGATGGAATTCTACAAATCTGATGTCAAGACACATACCAGATTCTATTAGTCAAACTCAAATCGGTTTTGTGTTCTCTTCTTCAAAGACAGACAATACTAGAAATGTATTTTGCTTAGTAATGGTTGTCTAAAACGTAAAGGTTCAGCAAAATTGAAAACCTAGAATTTTTTAACGATTACAGTGCTTTTTATTAGCCGAAAAAGTAAAAAAAGGAAGTGAAGAAATGAAAAATATAAGCGGAGAAGAAGTTTTCTGTCTTGTCAGCAGTAGCAATCAACGCCACACGATGTCATCTTTTGGTATAAAAAGTAAAAATATTCAAAAAGGAAAAATAATTAACAATATTTCAGAAAGATTATTTGAATGCCTAAACTATTACTTTTCTTTAAATTTAAACCTTTTCTTTAAATACTAAAATTGATTTTCTGAAATCGCGAATTACAAAAAGAATGCTTGTTTGCAATCTATAGCCAATAAAATCGTTGTATCATTCCATTTCCATCCTTTCTCCTTTGCTATACCGCCTGTTTAAGAAGGACCGCCCATCATCTTCGAAACTATTAGATTCATTGTAATTATGTCGCTTATTACAGCTCTAGAAATGATAAGATTAATACAAGCATGTAGAATTTAGACATGAAAGGTTGTAGATTGAACAGGATTTCCAATGTATCCAAAATGTCAAGGAAAGTTTTCCAATAACAAAAAAATTAATCATGTAAAAGTATCTTTATATTTAACGCATCTGAAAACAAATATTCATAAAAAGAAGGGAAACAGAACTTAAGCGACTCAAATGTGCATTTTCAAAAGGAATTTTGAAGGATTAATGCAATTACTAAGTTCAGTGGCCTCCTAAGAAATGCCGAAATGGCGAGAGCCAGGGAGATTTTATGTAAGGTTGTTTTGTTAAACAATAAGAATGTAATTTTAATAGTTTTGAGAATAAAATCAAACAAATAAAATACATCGTCCACAAATTTTATTAATGCAACTATTCGATAGATTAGTGTTGTAAATTCAGTGCCTTGATTTTCTGTTACCCCTGATGAATCGGGGAATGTGAAAATTTCCGAATGGGTTGCGTTAATTTGGGAGAATATTAACTCAGAAGACCCCAGGAAGAGTTATTTATAAGAAAAATTTGACGTTAGAATTTGAAATCTTATGTTTATCATTTATTTGTTTTTGTTTAAAAGTAAAAATTTCATCAATTATAACCCTTACAGCACTAAATTTGAAAAATATAGTCAAAGAATTTGCCTCTTTTCGATTTGCTTTTTGCTTTAATTTCAAAGTTGCTTTTTAAAATTTTGTACATATTATTGCATAGTCATTAAGAAAACGCATCTTTCTTAAGACTTTTATATGGCAATAAAGATAAATATGAACATGATTGTACAAAATATGAACTAAATTATTGCAAAATTACTACATCAGCGGCAATTTTGTGAACGGAATCAATAGCCAATATTCTGATCTTGTTACTGAATGAAAGTATTCCACACAGGACCAATTTTTATGCGATTTGATACTTGTATTGAGAAATTTAAAATATTTTTAAACCAAAAAAAATATCGACTAGAGCTTTCTCGTAAAGTTATAATAATAGGTTTTGTCTAAAATAATTTTTGGATATGAGTCAAATATCATTAGACATTACAGTAGACTTCTGACTATTGATTCTAATTTTAGTGAAATTGTTATCTGTCATAAAACGAGACATCATTCAGTTTCCCCGTTGGATAACTGCTGCACGCGATGCTCCCAATACAAGTTGAGACGTCGTCATCCATGCGCAATATTTTCAATTCTGCATTCCTTTTTTCTGCAATCCATTTTTAAAATGTACGGTATTGTAAGCATTAAATTATTAACTAGTACTAATCTCTGAAAAAATATCACCGATAACGATTTTCAGTAGAAAATAATTAAGTTCTTAATGGTGAGGATGTGATAAGTTTTATAGATTTGTTGTCTATTTGACATCCTTTATTACTTCCTTTATTACTTTGACATCCTTTATTAATTGAGAGTCCATTGTATAAATTGCTATCCGTTATATAAATTTGGCATTTTTATGTATTATTCATCAAGTTAAATGCAATAAAATATTTCAACTCTCAGCATACTACAAAAAGAAGAAAAAATATCATTCATAAGTAACGAGTTTTGTCATAATTTTGCCTAACATTTTGGATTCAACCAATAAAAAAAAACTGTCCAAAGTACATAGTCGGCTGTTTGGTACTCGGGTATTACTTCGTCGGTCGTCATCATCACCTGTTTCGGTGATGGTAGGCGACCAATGAAAGTGCTGCTCTTTCTTGACCTCAACATCTCCCGGGGGTGGCGCTCTCGAAATGAAAATTTGAGAATTCGTGGCATTCACGGTCACGTCTGAGATCTGCCAATTTTGAGCTCGGAAGAGAATGAACACCTTTATGAGAAAATATACAATAAAATATACAGAAAATAAACATTTTCTTCTTCTTCTTTTTAAATATTAAATATGTTTATGATTTTTAATATTTCTCGAGTTGTCTGCCCCAATTATAAAGCATATTTTTGACTTTAACATAAAGCATATCTTAAAATTAAAAGTGGTCTTTACAAAATTTTCACTCATAAAGGTTTATGCCAATAAGAAAATATTAACATTTGGTGTGAATTTAACATTTATGCTGAATTTATCGCGTGATCCTTCGCAAATTTTTTGGCAATTAAATCCTGGAATGCACTTGATAATCGTATCGGAATAGAAACCGAAAATCAAATTTGTGATTTAAAGGCATTTTTTTTTTCAATCGATTGTAACCAAAATTTGTCACAGATCTGAAATTATATTAAAAAAACAAATATAATAGATTTGCTTTATTTAACTCGCTGTGTTTTTGAGTTGCCGCATTGATACGCTTCTGAAAATGTAGACTTTCAATAGCATATTGGGTTTGGCTCAATTCATGAGGCATTGACAGCTTGATCGGTGCCTGAAAAATAAATGTTAAATATGTGTGCCGAATTTTATTTATCTAGATTTCTTCGTTTTGTAATTACTGTGTTAACGTATATTCAAGCAGCTGGCAAACAAGGACTTCCTCTGAGTGGAATCAGATAGAAATCAACAACTTTGGCAAATAGAAGTGAACAAATTGGTGTAAATATCTTATACCAAATTTTCTCCGTCTAGCTCAAAAGATTGTTTGAATTATGTTTGCCACAGAGAGAATGGATGCAATAAAAAAGTGTTTTTCGAACTCAGAGAGAGGTAAAATTCACTAGAATCTATGTTCGAATTTATTGCCAATTGCAGTTCTTTTTCCGTATTTTGTATAGGAGTGTGTGAAAAGAACTCTTATCAATTAGTATTTTTATTCGATTTATTTCCGAATTTTTATGATCATAACACTTTTTGGCCTGTGTAATCCAGATGATTGATAAAGACGTCTACCGTTATCATAGTATTAATGTCTTTTAATGAAAGGAATGACTATTTTATGATGAAACAGCATTGCCATTCGCAGTTGAATATAATTATTGATTTAATCATTGAAACTCGTGAAATTTCTGCTAAAATGTAAATACAAACTGATTACACCTTTAGGCAGTTTAATTTGTCTTAAATTCGATTTAATGAGCAATAAAAACAGTGAATAAAATGGAATTGCTTTAATACTTTTATTTTAGCTTTAATGTATTTAAAAACTTTGATTTAAACCAATGAAGATATAAATTAGTTTGAATGCATTGATTGGAAACAATGAAGACACAATTTTATCTTATCTGATACCGACTAAAAGTTGGGAGCGAGTTCAAGAATTTTCAAAATTATATATTTTAAAATTAATATAACTCTTTAAAATACCATATAAAAAGAGTCAAAATGTAACTAAGAGTCAAAAATTTTAATCTTTATTTTAAAATTTAATTACAATCACTTTACTTGGAACGCACAGATTTAATTTTATATAATTTAAAATAAAATATTAGCTGTAAAGTTCCAGTAATTTTGCTCTACACTAAAATCGGCCACAGTAATTTATTTGGCAAAATAAAAAGTTGCCGTGTAAAGGTCTTTTGCCTTGATATATTTATTAAACTTCAGTTTTGTTTGATATTCAGTAAATTACTGAAAATAACTGAGAATTGCTGAAAGTGCTGAAATTGTACGCATTTCTTGATAATAAATATATTGAAGAATTTAATGATTAAAGAAATTTTTGTAATGCATTAAAACATAAGCGGTACTTTTTTTATGAAAGGCAAAACAAATGTGGCTTACTTGTAAAGCCTCTTTATTGAATAAAAGGTAAATAGCAAAAAAGACGATAAATAATTGATATCATTATAAAAAGTTGCGACTTTTTGCTCCTTAGAGAAAATTAGAAAAAAAAACCCTATTTACTAAAATCCGATATTTTGTGGTTGGTGTGATGGTCAATAAATAGTATGTCTTCTAGATGATTCATGCTCAGTATCAAATAATCGATCTGATAATGGGAAATATTACAGCACTCGTCTAGCAATTCTTTCCGAAGTTCTGGAAGAGACATAGATGGCAGTTGACGGACTTCCAATTGTTGGTCCAGCATGTTACACACATACTCTACAGTATTCAAACCCCGTGAGAATGCTGGCTAGTCCATACGGGTGATATCTTCTGATATAACACATTCGTTTACCATGTTTGTAGAGTGAGGAAGGACGTTGTCATCCAAAACCACGAATTTTGCATCCATGGCGCCCCGAAACAAAGGTATACATTGTTTCAGAATGATGTTCCAATAGATTTGGCTAATTGTCACGGTTCCAATTTGAACATGCAAGTCAGTTCTATATCCTAGAATAATTCCTCCCAAAACGAACAATCCTGCAGCACAACTTTAAGGGTGTCGTTCTATGATGTTTTCTTGGTGGTTACAGAGTTACCTGTCGCCCTTTATATGAAACTCCAGCAATAATCAGATTTCAAGCTAAACCTAGACTCGTCGGAAAACATCACACAAGCCCACTGTTGCGTCGTCCAGAATGCATGCTCTCTAATCCAGGCTGAACTTTAGCAGACAGTGAGTTGCTGTAAGTGGTACACATTTGACAGGCCTACGAGCTTATAGAACAGTCTGCGAGAATTGTCTGTGCAATGTCTGCCTTGAAGCTGTCGCACCAGAGGCTGAAGAGAGCTGACGAGACAGGTCTGATGTGGGGTCAGTCTGTTTCTTTGGGCAGTAGTTGCCAAATAATGGTCCTCTTTCAGCGTTGCAATTCGGAGGTGGCCTGTGCTGTAACGGCTATTTGCATCACCATCATCTTGGAATTGTTGCCAAAGCCTGGAATTGATAGTTTGGGAGATTCCTAGATCCTCGGATACTTCCATCTGGATACGCCCAAATTTTATCTACCCTATAATTCTGCCTATAATTCTATTCTGAGTATATTTTTGACAATTAAAGATTTTAGATTATAATCATTAAAAGTACATTAATTATGTTGAATTTATGCGAAAGTGATCAAAATATTCTTTTGCGCAAAAAATTATACAGCTAAATTTATTAGAAGTGTTAGCTTAAACAGACCTGATCAAACAACTTTGTATTTTCTGTTATATTTTCTCGCGAATTAGTCAAAATAGCATATAAACGTCAGTTCTTGGCACCTCATGCTTCAACACAACTGCATTCCGCCGGTGCTAATTCAAGGTGTGACTAATTCATCATTGTAGGAAGCTCGAATCATTCGCAGGAGATACTTCTTTTGTTCTTTCGCCGAAGGCACTAAGAGCAGATAGATTCTGCGACGGCCGCAGATATTGCGAAATTCACTTTATAGATTGACAAGTGAAACAGCTGCCAATAACCGCCTTTTCATCGTAACTGGTATTTCAGCTAAAAATAGAACAAACTGATTTAAATACGCAAATCTCCTTTAGGGCTGGACGATAACGAAATTTATTGACTGATTATTTACATTTTCATCAGAACGACTCCAAATAAAAGAAAGTTGCAATTTGTATAAAAAATATCAGTTTTCTTTTGAAAGTCGAAAATAATTCTGTTACAAAGTGTGTCAATGCCAAAAAGGAGTCTGTATGTTACAGTTTGTAACATTGGGTTTAAAACAAGTATTTTTATATATTAGAATATAGCAGTATTTATAGATATAATAACAAAAATTATGTATGAAGATGAAAAAATAAATAAATAAAGAGAAAGAAAAATAAACACTAGCTTATAACTAAAACGAAATCGAAAACGTAAATTATTGAGAATAGTGATTTCTTATCACGATTTGTTGTGAACTATTATTTATGATAATGATTTCGATATATCAATATTTTTCAAAAATTAGCATCGAAAAATCGACTTTTTTTAAAAAAAAAAATTTAATGTCTGAATCAATCTCAGCATTCCACTGATTATGTTTCAATTCATGAAAATAAATAAATTTTGATTTTATATGAAATTAGGCAATTTTAAAAGAAGTCGAGTTCTTGTGTTTCGCATGAAAGTAGGCAAATAACAACGTAGATGGCTATTGTGAGTTGCGAATTTGAAAATATGTTGTTCTATAAGAATCAATGCAATTATTAGTTAACTAAACATCAGGTTATAATCCTTGTTTAATGACGTCAGTTTATATTACGTCGCAATTAGAACTGATAATCGTAAGAGGCCGGGGGAGGGAAATGATTGAAATGCGGCTCCTTCTCCCACTTCCCCAAATAGATGGTTAGAAACGGTAAATTAACTCCGCTCGCTCTGTGCCCATCGACCTTATCGTAGTGCTACCTTCTGACTGTAGCATTTAATAGACGTAATGACATGAATGTACAAGGCAACTTGGACTCATCAACTGCTAATTTTGTGAGTTCGTGAATTTTTCAATGAGCGTAAATCTTTCTTTCCATTTCTCGGTTATATAAAATATTGTTAGAAAATCGGACAGGGTCATCTTGTTATATTTCAAATTAATATGATCCAAATGTTATAATTTTACAGGTGGTTATCAAAATAATAGAAACACCTTATATTGTTAAAAATCCTTTATTATTATGGTGGACCGTCTTTGGCATGTAATACAGCTTGGATTCGCTTAGGAATCGATTCATACTAGTGTGGAATAGTGTTCAGAGGAATATTGTACCATTCTTCCTGGTTAACGGTTCCATTGTATTGGGGTCGGGTAACTGTGTGGTTCAAGGTAGATGTGTAACTTCCTCCTCGTGTTCATCAAGCCCTAAATGGAGAAGTGTCGCTGTATGGATATATTAATTATCACTTTGAAAACTTCCATCTCTTACAGAAAAAATGCATCATTGGATAGACATGGTCAGCTAAACCTTCTCTATATTTATACCCAGTAATCCTTTCTTCCAGGGTTATAATTGGTCCAGCAGATAACCACGGCATGGCTGGTCACATCATGACACATCCACCTCCATATTTGACAGTTGGAAGGAGACAATCACTATCATATGCTTGTGCAAGTGTCCTCCAACCTTGTACCCGTCCTGTTGTAGGGAAAAATGCGAAAAACGACTCTTCAGACCACATTTCTTTCTTCCCCTTTTCTATGAATAGCTTTTGTGAGTGTGACATCATTATAGACGACTTTTACCATTAACATCTGTGACAAGTGGCTTGGGAACTGGTGCTCCTCCATAAATGTTCTGTTTATGAAGGTGCTTTTGTGCTGTAATCACTGACACTGGAGAGTACAGATGAGGTCAATTGTGGATACAGATAAGGTCTATGCGATCAATTTGCTGCAACTGTTCGCTTTTTAGACATTATATTCCAGTACCTGTCGGTCTCTTTCATTGAGCGTTTCTTTCCACCCTTTATTTTGCTTTGCCAATGTTTGTCTTGACGGGATTTGTGAATGCTGTCATGACTTTAGACATCGCACCTCAAGGTACGCCTAAAAATTGGAATATTTCGGTCATACTTTTTCCAGTATGACGGGCTCTTACAATATGACCCCTTTGAAAATCTGAGAGGTCCAACATTTTACGCTTTTGAAAAAACTCAAAAATTGCATAGCCTCAATAAAGCTGACACATACTACCGTAATATGTCCATTGCTGATTATACCAAAAAAAACTAGTGCATATTATTATATTTTAATGCTTACGAAATGCATTCAAAAATGTCACTTTTATTCACAAGTATTTCCATTATTTTAATAACCACTGCATGTTGGAGGAAAGTGTATGTGAAATGCAATGCGTCGGATGTGAAACCTTATTTATCATGGAAAAATTAAAATATATTTTGGAAAAAAAATATTACATCCAAAAACGATTGGGCTCAGAGATTTTGCTATTTTTGGCCCTCAATTTTGGCAACTCCGATCAATTTCACGTTATAAACTTCAATTGAGCATGCGATTAAATTTTGCAGCAGAGACAATGTTATCTTATATAAAAATGCGTACACTATAAATTACATTTTAAGCATCTTTAAAGAAAAAAAGAAGCAAATTTTATAAGAAGAAATGAGAAGAAACCTAGCTACAAATTGAAAGAGAATAACTACCTTTATTCTAGAAACACTCCCTTGTGAATACTTTCGATACAAACGTTTGAAGCCGAAAAGTTAAGAAGTTCTTTCCCTCGCAACGACTATGAGCGGCCGATTCGGACACCCCGCACCGCAGAGCAAAGCAGTTTTAGAAACAGGTGAAAGCTCTTTGAAAATGAATATGGCAGATTTGAAAATCTCTCTCAACCAATCAGAATGCCTCGCTAGCAATCGATTTTGAAACTATTATGTTCATCATTTCATTATAATATTCACCTGGCATCAAAAATTGCTAAAAGTGTTTAATGTATTTTAGAAGTTTTGATTCCAGATCCTCTAAGAAAAATTCGTGAAAGACACTTCTTGTTCTAAATCAGTTCTTCCTCGTTTATTTTCATACACAATATAAATTGTTTTGTTTATCCTCCTTGAATTAAACTCCAATTCAAACTAAGTCTAAGAGATCGGGGGAAGGTGGGCGCAGAAGCTTCTAAGGATAAGGATCCCAGAGAATCCGAACACCTTACAGATGGAATACAGAGTAATCAATAACCACGCCCGAACCAGAACTCGAATTTGGAGCTCCCAGCTTGAACTACGTTTCTACGACCAGCGTGCCCGTAGACGAGGCACGCGTTCCCTTCTTGACCTTCTCGCGATTTTCAGGGGTGCTTTGATGTTTGTCCAGTTGACCGGCAATCGAGACAGGCATCAACCGCAAGGGAGGGGGAAAAGGGATAATTACGCGCAGTTGTCGCATGACTTCACGTGGAAAATGTGCTATTCCTAGATCAGGATGCCGGTACAATATAAGTTCGTAGTTAGTGAAGAGAGGAAAACATGCGTAAAGGGCCAATTCCTATTCACTACTTCAGGAGTTATCTGATGACACATAGTTGCATTTCGCGCAAATGCAGTGCTTAATTTATTGCCAACACGCATATAAATTTATTGGTCTTTGCATTTTTGACTAGGGTCATTCCTGAAATGTGCAGAGTTGATGAGGTCTGAGAATTACATATTTGGAGGAATAAAATAACTAGGTATGGGATCAAATGATTACAGAAAAAATCCCATTATAATGCTTATTAATTATTATTATTCCATGCTTATAACTTATGCAATTAAGTTATACAAAATAAACTCATAATACTAACTCAGAAATTTTCTATATGAATAACTCAGCCAACTTTATCATAGAAGATAACAGATGGCATTAAATTAACACGAGACTGATATATGATGGCAAATTTTATTAGGATGAAAACCAATTTATTTAATAGCTTAATCTTAAGCTCAAAAAATCCGGAAAAAAGTTTTTTTTTCACTCTAAAGCTAGCTAATTTAAAGTTCGATCGCTTCTGAATTACGCGTCACATTTTGGACTGAATTGAATCCTAAAATTACACCCAAGTCGATATTTTCTACCGAAAAAATGTCATACGAATATCGGAAAAAGTTATCGCTCGAGAAAGAGGATAAATGGTTGAGGTGAGTCGAACGGCCGTGGAGTGATGTCAAAAGTTCTCGGCTGTTGTGATTTGAAGTTTGTGTGAAGTTTCATGTTTTTATATTCTTTAGAATAATTTTATTTAAAATATATTTATACTGTCACAGTTAATAATGAATTTAAAAAATTCAAACATGAGGAAATTTTATTTTGTGCATCTCTTGGAGTCTGCAGAAAAACCTTTTTCGCAGCTTGTCTGCTTTTCGGTCCATCTAATGAATGGACACGATATTCAAAAACGGAGAGAGCTAGAAAGCTGAACCAAAATTGTAGAGTTCTATCGAACGCAGGACGGAATCTGTCTACTTGGAAGCATTCGAAAATAAGAAAAGTGCAGTGTAACGAATAAGATGAATTAAATTTGGAATGGAATCCGGATAAATTAGAATGGGGCCCATTGTGTTCGTATGCGAAGACATCGGGAGGAAAGCGAAGGCAACGAGTTAGCTCAATGCAGTGCCCTTCAAACCTTTCAAAACCGTGGCAACAGAAGCTTCGATGAAACGTTTTCGAAACGCACACGTAAATTAGACGTCTGGGGTCACATGACACAGGGGCTGGTAATAATGAAAATAAAGAAAGAAAGATACAGTAGCGTATCCCGCGATTTCCGCGAGTTGGCAATCGGTTCATTTTCTGTCGAATCCCGAGCTTTTCGCAATTCAGAGTGCTTATTTTTACGATTACAGAGTTTTATTATCTTATAGTATATTAGTTGACTTTGAAAACTATTTGAGCTTATTTGCAAACATCGCATCTAAATTGTAATTTTAAAGAATTACACAGCAAGATGGTTAATCTAAAATTTACACAATGTCCGTTTATATATGTAAGTTCTTGTTTCCATAGATTGTTATGTACTTGTTGATAAAAAAAATTTCAAACATTTGAGCGAATATGAATAAATGAATGTTACTCCTCTTTCAAAACATGATTCAAATCGGCTTTTAATTCAAACCCATGAGTTACTAAGGCGGTTCCTGTTGATATCGTGATGGTGTTTTCATCTCCCCCTCTTCTCTCTCTAGTCACTCCTCCGCTCCCGGAACACTGTGAAAGAAAGGAATGGCCTTGGATGTTTCAGCTCAGGTTGGCATCGAGCCTAAAAATTTGAATTTAAATTTGATCAAAATTCGTCATTTAGAGAGGCACGTGTCACCGGTTGCGTATACACTCTTTATGGCGAAATATTTCACTCAATTTTTAGAGGTACAAAAAAACCTTTAATAACTGAAAAATTGCAATTATTACTGCCACAAACATAATATATGATTTTTTCGTACCCCAAAATGAGATTAGGCCTAATTTTCCAAGATTAATCTTTTGCATTCGATGGTGCCTCTTCGTCACCATTCAAGACGGTGCATCATTTTGACGTTTTATTTATTTATTTTTCAATTTTGATTATTGAAAATACCTTCAGAAGGGTAAAAAGACGAAGAAATTCAATTTTAAATACACACGCACACACACAAATTTGTAGCAATAAATAAGCCCTTGTATATTGAATAATTATGCATCGAATTACTTTTCCAAGTGCAAAGGGTTAATCGTTCGAAGTCTGTTGGTTTTTGTGACTTATGTGATTTGGCTGCACATAAGTACAAAAAAGGAAATGTTTTCCGAGCAAACCGATGAATTTTAAAATAAATTTGTTATTCCATGGATATTTTTGCTTTATTTTTAAAGAGAACGTATATTTATCAATGTATATTTTAGGCAGTAAAAAATACTTGTTACATCTCACCATTAAAATTTATTTCAATAAATTGTTAAGAAAAAAAGGACAATTTTTTTTTTAAAAAAATCATTATAATTCGTCTGGTTAATCCAGCATTTTTAAACATATTAGACCACATGTAGAAACCACAATAAAAGCAGTAAAAAATTATAAAATACCCGATTAAATGAAAAAAGAAATGCAGCTTTTTCTTCTCCACTTGAAACCACTTATAAATTATTTACGAAACATTTTTTACGGTTTTAGATAGAGCCAAAGGATCAGTGATGAATTTAATCGGAATATACAAAGTATATTTACCTTATCAGCATTCATTAGTATTGAGGAAAAATAGATGTTAGCAGCTGTATGCTAATATCGCATTCGAGCTCTCCAATTTCGGTATAGTTAAGACAGAAAGGAATGCGCTGAAAAACTGGGTGGGGAGATGCCTAGAATGACATTGTTTTGAACCCTTTCATTTTAGGTTTTTATGAAATTGAAAAATATTGGGCGAAAACATTGTTTCCTCAAAAGTATATGAATGCGATGATTTTTGAAATGTTATCTAATTAATAAAATTAAAAGAAATAAATAAGATTTTGAAATATTCTTCATCTCTTACCTGACTTAATATACGAAAATCATAGATGCATTTAGATTTTGTTAAGCTGAATTAACAGCACATAGAATAGTTTACGACATCGCAAAAAATATTCATTCACATAAAAATGTATTCTCCAAAAATATAGTAATTAACAATAGATTTACGGATGTTGGCCTTATACCTATTTTTTCTGAAATCCGTCTTTTTGACGGGTAAATCAAAATACAAATTTTTGTAAATCTTTTTATTTTAAATCAACAGTTTTTTATTCACAGTTGTTCGCACATTTTAATTTTGTACATCAGACACTGAATTGCAATTTGTATTTTGTTCTTCGGCTAATTGAAAAAATGATGAAATGGTTATTTTGGATATGATAAGGTTTTCAAGGCTTGTAAATAACAAGTCCAAACATAGGACTCATACACTTATTGTACACAGCCGTTATTTTTTTCATTTTTGTTACTTCGCAAGATTTGAAACATTTGGTGGTAAATTAAGTAGCCCGTCAATTTGACGGATTTTCGTAAAAAAAGGTATACAACATATATAGAAATAATAAAATGTAGGTTTTTCGGAGGATCAAATGGAAAAATATATTCAATGCACTATATCATTAAAAACCAATATGTAATATCTTAAAAATAATATTTGCATGTTCGAAATTTTAAGGCATGAAATCGGAAACCCGTCAAATTGACGGTTCCGCAAATCTAGTGTTAAGAATGGCAAGATGAGCAATAGAAACTTTAAGAACGAAATAAAATATGAAACGAGTTTTTCAGTGCGGCAACATGAGTTGCACCATGTAACTGCGTACTAACACCCATGGTTAACTTGTATTTCAAGAATTGCTTTGATTGAGGTGCGGGAACGGGAACCACCAAACAGTTTCTAGGGCGGATATTTGACGATTGCTGTTGGAAATTCGTTCATTAAAAATCACTCCAAGAGACGCTAAAAGCTATTAAGGATAACGCATAAGAAGGCGTCGTTTGGAGTCGGCGGCAATTGCAATTTTTTTCGTAGAAGAATTTTTCTAACTTTAGATCGTTTCTTCTTAAATCTTTTCTTCATTCCCTTTTTTACTTTTTCCTGAACGAAGTATGCAGAAAGTGCTTTTGTTATTGCTATTTGTGACACTTGTTTTATAAGCTCTCTGACAATGTCTGCGATTTAAGTCGGATTTTGTGCAGTAGTTTCTGAGGATAAAAGCCCCTGAGCAACCGAAGGGTAGAAGTATGACCTCTAGCTCATATGAGGAGGCACTCACACAACCCTTTTTTACCTGCGGGCTCTTTCCCATACCTCATAGAAAAGCTATAAGGTAAAGAAGAACCATGCTCAAACCAGGACTCGAGCCTGGACGCCCAGTTCACCGAGAGTACGCTCCTCCTGGGTGAGGAAGCCGGCAAAAGTAAAGAGTAATCATCATAAATTCGAAGATTCTTTGAAGAATCTTCAGGTTTAGACAGCCATGAGTTTGAAGGAAAAAAAACTTTTTTTTTTGTTTTGTATCTCTTTTTCTCTTTGGGATAAAGAAGACTCAAAATGTTTTGAGCTGGACGGACGAAATTGGCTTTTTAGTTTTTACATAAAGTTTGTAAACGTCTATCAAATTTTGTGCAAAATCCGTTCAAACAAAGAATGTCTTTCCAACTGTTCGAATATGAATTAGCACAATCTCTAGAAAACGAAGAAAGCTAGTTGAATAAAATTTGGTACAAGAAGTAGCATTTTCTATATTCTAGACACCTGTCACATTCTGAGTCAAATCTAAGAAAGGATTGAACGTTTATCTATATGTACTTTTGACAGCATGCAGATGCGATCACTTGAAAATGTGGTTATCAGACTCAGATATATCAGATTTGGTACGCAATTTTGTGACTGTGATTCCGGCTCAATGTGAAATTTTAATCTCAATCGTTAGGGGAAAAATGCGTAAACTGATACCCCTTTCATTTCATTCAAGCGTTCCAGAAAGTTTGGAGCAGACCACTGTGGATGGTTTTGTAAAGAAAATATTAAAGGAAACTTAGTGTGGAATAGCTCATGGAACAAAAAAATCAAAACACGGAATAAATATGAGGATATAATGAAAACCAGGAATAAAAACGATATTATGGAATGAAAGATAAACGGTATTATTGATATCAATCTGCTAAAAACACCAAAGTAATTGCTATATCCACTCTTTATTTATTCAAAGAAAAAGGTACAATTTCAATAGAATCATTTGTCAACATTCGATTTTTCTGCTTTCTTAAAGTCATTTTTATTTTTCATTAAAACTTTCATTTCTGCTTTTGAAAGACCTTTTGTTTTTTTCTCACTCGCAGCACTTCTGCGGTTTCACGACCCACAGTTTGAAGACTATTCTCTAAATACAGGGTGCGCAAAAAGTAGGTAAAAGCTTTAAAAATTGTTAAAATCCGAAAAAGAAAACGGTTTTCAAGTTTATCATTGATAGGCCACAGATTTTTTTTAATAAGAAAAAAAATTCAAAACCATCCAACAGACGGCGCTGGTACGAACGACTAATAGGAAATATGCAAATGAGAGAAGCAATTATATATTATTACGCTCTTAATACAGAATAATAGACTTTTTCAAATTTTACCATCGGATACCGTAGAGAAAAAAACATTTGAGAAGAAGAGTCTCTCTAAAACTGAACAAGATCCATTCTAGGTTTTAAAATCTTGAGGGCAGAAAAATCTCCTTTTTCGCTCTGGGCCGACGTTAGTAGACATAACCGTCGCATCCAGGCGACGTCGAATCCACGAGTATACGCTGAGTAACCACTACACCCCTCCGCAGACACAGTGCGGTGCTGGTTCACAGGTTCCTTCATGATACCTCTTCTTTGAAACACAGTGTTCAGTAAATGGGCGGGAGACGGTGACAGTAAATGCTCAGCATTATTTAACGCTTCTGGGAGAATGATTGTTTCATATTTGAAGAAATAGATGCGTCTTCTGCTGTTACGTTTACACAAAATGGAGCAACAAGCCACATGGCTACTCCGGTCAAAGAGTTTCTGTTACAGGCGTCCGGGGAAGATTGAATCATTATCAGCAGTAGCATGCGTCCAATACCTGCCTTCTCGGTCACCAGAAGATTTTTTTGGTATTTGGAAATTTAAGAGCCCAGGTGTGTCGATCTCTTCCACCCCATCAGTTCAAAATTGAAATAAGCAATTCGCCGAGAGCTGTCATGTATACAAGCGGCCACACTACACGCTGCCGTTGCTGAATCGGTGATACGCCTCACTGTGTTTTCACCTGCACTAAAATCAGTATTTTTGTTTTTTGTATTTTGTGTAAGAAACGTCACTTATCGGCTATTCACCACATTATTTTTTCTTATCCCGAAAAAAATACCATAACATATCAATGCTACACCTGTAAAGCATTTTTTTTTATTTTGCATAATTTTTCAGGTTTTATAAATTTTAAAAATGTTTACAGATTTTTTGCCTACTCTGTACTTATAAAGTAGAATAAAGGGAGGTATCCAAAATAACAGAGAAGTGCATAATAAAACTAATCAAACATTAAATCTTAATACAAAGTGCTTAAAAATAAATCTTATAACAACAATAAATCTCAATACAAAGTAAACTGTTATATTTACTCAAAATTAAGCTAAGAAACTCACATTATTACTTTCTACGAGTCGCCTGTGCTTCTGAAATACGAAATAGATGAGTTTCAGCTACTTCAAAAGATGCTGCGGAATAAAAAACATTTTGCTACGAACAGGATGAGCGTTTAATACGTAATTCACCCATCATTGTTGCAACTAGAGTGGTCTACCCGAAACTTTCTCGCACATTCTATCGAGGTTATCCTAGAGAAGGGCATCTACGCACAATAGTTACAAAATATTAACCTCTGCCGAGAATTTGGAATTTTTGCTAAGTCCATACGCGATTCTTCCCTGGCATGCAGTTAATAATGTTCGAAAATGGAATTTTAAATGGAAATGGAAAGAAGTTTTAGGCGCGATCTGCCCAATCGATTGATGATGACGCCGCGTCTGCGTTACAATGAAAAGGGGGTTGCAGTAGCTTCTGAGGGTAAGGATACCTGTGCATCAGTCTGACTTCTAGCTCACATCAGGATGACATTCCCACACTCACTTGTCCAACCCCCTTTAACACCTCATATACAACACAGGGAGAGAAACAGCCATGCCCGAACCGGACCGAAAACAAAAACACACTGTAGTCACAGAATAAAACGAACAGGCCAAATCTGACACATTTCAGTCTTTTGTTTTCGAAGCTCTCTTCGTCTGGTGGTTATTGTGTTTTCTAATATTCGAACAAACAGCTTTCCTATGAATAACTTTTGTTCAAAAGGCATCGTATCTACAAATATGAGTAGGGACCCTATCCAAAATTTGATTCATTGATCCGAAAGCGTTTTTTATCTATCTTCGTCACTGATAAACAGAAAACAAAAAAATGTGTTTTTCTGACCCACGGATGTCTCGAGTATGGAGGTTCATCAAAGTTTCGACTTCGAATTTTTTGAAATTTACTCTACTTTCTTTGCACTTCGTACACGAGGAACTAAAATGGTGTGAGACTATATTCCCATCCAATGAAAATGGCGCTGTGTAGCCAAATAGGGCTAGTGCGCCAGAAAAAAATCTCAACCAACCATGCAATGGAAAAAAAGGTTGACATACATTAAAAAAGGGCAATTTACACTGCGAAAAACGCAGCTTATGAAAATGCAGCAAACTAATCAGGGGAACTTGTTAATTCGCATATTAAAGTAAAAAGAAATGTGGGAATAAAAAAATAAACATGACACGAACTGCATTTAATTTCCAACAAATCTCAGCGCTAAAATAAAAAAGTGTTGAAAAAAAGTGTTTTCCTTTGGAGTCCATGTATATGAATATTAATGTAAGGTGAAAAAGAATGTTTATTTTCCTTTCTCATCCAGTGTGCTCAGCCAACAATCCATTAACAGCAACACGGAACAAGTTTGGAAGGGAATTTTATTTTGAACTTCCTTTGGCGGGTCATCTGTTCGAGCGGCGTCTGAACAGAGGCCGAAATAAACTGACTTCGGTGAATCGTCCGGTGTTGAAATCACTCCTCACAATAATTTTATGAAATATGGAGATTAAATTTACTACATATGATCTTAAGTAGAATTTCTATTTATAAAATACGGAAGAGATATATGCAGTATTTATAACTAATTAAAGTAAAATAAATTCCACCCAGAAATTTTTGAATAGAAATTAAGTTTATAAGTTCAAAAATACCCCCCCCCTCCACTTTTATGATTATATTTGTTTGTCGGAATGTGAAAGGATAACAAAAAATGGAGCCACTTAAAAGAAACAACGATTAGAATGATGCTCTTTGAAACCTGGAACGGCAAAAATTCTTAACACATGCCAAACTATTAAAAATAGAAAATATTGATTTTGGGGAGAAAATATTCAATCAATTAACTATAAGATAATAAATCATCAAAAATTCATTCTGTGTACTTATAAAAGTACCCTCTCAAAAGTCAGACGAAAACTGCAGTCCGCTTACTAGTATTGAAGAAAATACAGAAAAAGCAAGTTTAAATGATTATGATGTTATGTTGCTTCGGACTTCTATTCCAATTTGAGAAATGATTTGCGTAGACAGATAAGTAGATAGAATTCTCGCGGACAACCTCCTCTCCCACTGAGGCAACCTTTGAAAGCAATGCCTTTTACTTCCACTCGTCACCTACGCTTCTTAATTAGCTCAAGGGAAGCGATTATGTTAGAAAGTTGATTTTTTATAGAAATGTTTTTAATTAATATTCTTAATGTTTGTACTATTTTCTTTATAAAACCATTTGAATCGATTTTTTAGAAAGTTATATAAATGCAAATATGAAAATAAGTATAAGGTTTAATGCTATTTGTTAAGTTTTAATGCTAATTTTCTTACAACAAACCTCATAATTCAGATTTAAATGCATACGCCTGATGCTCAAATTTGATATAATTGTTTCTCAATATATCCTGCCATTTCTGAATGAGAAAATAAGTGACAGATATTTCTCTCAAAATATTCTACAAATGTTTTAATACTTTAAAGTCCGAAAAAAGTTCATGTTATTTGTTATTTGAAATGCAGATAGAAATGCAGCTTATTTTTTAGACCAGAAACTAAGTAATATATTTTTAAAGCTAACTGCAAAGTTTTATGCTTTGGAACTTGCGCGCGGGGAACGCAGCAGTTAAGCCTAATCTTTCCAAAATATAAAATACGCATTAATATAAAGAGTTCATTTTTACAAGTAATACATATCCTACTGCTTGGTATTTACTATTATAAAGAATATAACTTTAATAAAAATGAATGAAACAAATTAAATACTCTGATTTCAACTATAACCACGAAAACAAATACCATGCATATGAATTTTTTTTAAAGCCCACTAGGCAATAATAATTTCAATAAATAACATTCCAGCTAAAACAATCCCAAACTCACGAGTTTTCACTGAATCTTCGTTGTGAGATTATTTTCATTTGTTTTTTAAAGCTGAAGAATATCTTGTTGTAGGCTCAGAACAGGAGACTATTGCAAATACTTTGGAAAATGAAATTTATTATTAGCTGTTATTACTAAAATAACGCTCATTTCCCTAATGACAGAAAGTGGTATAGTCACCTGTCCATGTTTAAAAAAAGAAGAAGCTCTAAATGATTTCCGCATATGTTGTTGTTACTTATGGCACTTGCCTATGGACAAACCTCCCGCTGACACAGCAGTAGATTTAAGCCAAAAGAAGCACCTCTTGTTTCAAGTAGCGCCAACTAGGGCCAAGATTACCACCTAGCTACACACTCACCACACTTACTAACACAGCCCCTTTTTAAAGGGGGCCGCAGTCACACATCCAACCGATAGCACACAGAAGAACAACCATGCCCGAACCGGGACTCCCAGAGCACGAGGAAGACGCGCTACCTCTGTGCCAGAAAGCCGACATTCCCGCATATTCACCAAGACATTTGCAAAATATACCCAGAAATATTTCACTCTCATCTCGATAGCAGACAGCTGAAAGCACTTTTCTAACTAAAAGACTAAAGAAATCAATAAAAACGCCAGAATCTCTTTAAATCAGACGTGTGCTTTTAATCATACGTCAGTTTATACCAGTAAATCTAATCATATCTAAAAGCTCAAAGCAGGAACTAATGTCCTTGCGTGAAGGTCCCACGTCATATCATTCCAATGAGGTGCAAACCCTTTCGTGTCATCCAGGGGCATTCAGACATTCAGATAAGTGTTCCGCTTCGAAGTGTCGATTCTGTAGAGCGTACTTACTACGCTGGGACGATAAAGAGACTTGGAGAGTGTCTCACCCACTTGGGATGCTGGCACTCAAGAGGTGGAGAAAACCACTTAGCAAACCTTTAAACAGAAATATTTTTGTTTCATACTGTCTAAGCGAAAAAACCCCTCATTTCTATGGAACTTAAACTTGTTAAATTTTGCTTTATAAATAATTTTTTTCCCATCTCTAACTCGCAAAAATTGAAAAATATAAATATTTTTTCTTTCTTTCAAAAACTTTATCCCGAATAACAAAACCCTGTAACAAAATATGATATGTTAAGAAACGCAACAAGAATTTTATGGAATTTCGATAGAGAAGCGAAAACAGCAGACAGCTCGTAATTTTTGTGACAACATACCACAATGAATCATACAACAATTTGAGAGTAGATATAGCTAACCAATAAAAGTATTTTTCCTTAATTAAATGCTTTTTCAGATTTTAATTTTGACTTTTGATTTACATATTCTCATTTATAGATATTAGAAAGAAAACTTGAATTTAAAACTAATTTAAGAAGGTAAATTTGTTTACATACTTATCTTTTTACATACATTAAAAAGATAAAAAATATCTAGAGAAATTTTAGATATGTTATTGTACATTGAATTTCTAACGCACATTCTTTCATTAATTCATCGTTTAGCCATTCAATCGTTCGTGCGTAAGTTAGGAAAAACACTCATGTCCATAAATTAAGGATAACGGGGACGCGCGTCATCATGGAACCAGAGACGAAGGGACCCGAGCGCAGGAAGCCATTTAGGAAAAAATTAAATAACTGATGATTTACAAGACCATTACAAGCCAGGCTTGACTTTTTTCCACCGCTTGAGCCCAAAAGTCGCGCCTCTCTGTCTTTACATGTCTGAAGAGGATTTTCTTATACAAAAATGAACTCCCCCCCCCCTTTATAGGTGTCACTGTGATGATTGCCTAATAACGGCGTCAGTCGGCACTTAGTCAGGTACGAAGAAACAAACTTATATCCTTTCAGTACGTGTAAATGCTACTATTGTTCAGACCAATATTTTAATTCTTAATCACAGTGGGGCCCCACAAACACGGCGCCACACACATCAGATGGCCGGCCCTGCATGAAGCAGAACCACACCCTCCATTAGTAGATGCAACCTTTCGTTCTTGACAGATCTCACAGTTCGCATTGCATTTAATAATTTTGAAAAAAATAATTAAAAAAACATCTGAAAAAGAAGAGCTTCAACTTGGACGGACGCCGCCAAGGATTGGGACTCGCCACATGAATTCTGGGAACAAGGGATCCTTCGTCTCGTTAATCAACAGGATCGGC
>JAOUZG010025848.1:4879123-4911414 GCA_026289955.1 Argiope argentata
AAAATGGAATTAATTGAATCACTTTGTTGCAAATAAAAAAGTTTCCATATTAATAAATACAAGATTAAGTGAGAATTCTACTACGGAGTTAATAATTAGAAAAAACTATCAATTAAATGTTCCGGTGGATGACTTTGTATTCCCTCATGACATTTAAAAACATTGGGTGTCCAATTGTTTTAAGCCTATTTCTAGGTTTCTTTTATATTTTCGTTCTTCTGATTAAATGGAGTGTGGAGGACCTTTTGCCAAAATTATCTAACAATATTTTGCACCTCCATTAATGAGCGAAACGAAGCTTTGAATTCAATGCAGCAGCAAAAATGTCTTATGAAGCAATCAGAAATCTTTTCGATGGTTTGCTTATGTTTCTATTATTGCAGTTCAATTCTAAGTAATAAGATTTCTGTGCCACATATGTTAGCGTTATATATATAGAGAGATTTTCACTTCCTGAAAGTTCAATTCAATGTACTTGAAAATTGAGCTATTTCACGATTTGTGTAATACTTCACAGTATTCGAGTTAAAACAATTAGTAATTATTATCGAACTTCTCACGTTTAAATGGATTTTTTTAATAATTAGTAACTCATTTAACCATTTTAAGGATTGGAACGTTCAGGGCAAGTATAAATAATGGACCTGATTTTAAAAAAATCTTATTTTTGAAACTTCTGCACATTTTGCATGAAGTAATGCATTAATTTAAAGAGAAATACACCGAGGTTTTTCTCAGTCACAAATGTTGGATGTGTGACTCACGGCATACGTCAAATCTTTAATCCAGTTCGTTACAAATATTTTTGAACATCACTCTTTCATTTGTTCTAAAAGCTACGCAAAGGCTTTTTTAAAGTTCTGATAGTATTTTCGGCATTGTTGGTATGTTAACAATGCCTTGTCTCAATTAATTGTTTTTGTGGGGTCATGCCGAAGATAGTAGGTAAACCAAAATGCCGCAAAATGTTTGGAACGGACTGGATAACAAATTGGAAGTATGCCCGTATAAAAAGAGGGTCGCACATCGAACGTTTGTAATTTGAAAAAAAAAGAAAGAACTCGATTTACAGGGTGATAAAAAAATTCTTATATATGAAAATCTAGCGGCCTATCAGCTTAATCAATCGAACCAAAATGTCAGACATGGTTGTTTGAAGGTATGCGCTGGAGATTGTGATGATTCTAAACAATCGAATAGCAACACCCACTTTTTCCTTGCGCAAATTGATCAGCCTATTGAAAAACCACAAATGGCGCAAGAACGATTAGCGAGTGACGAAAATTAAAACAATAAAGCCTTTGAAACGAACGGCATTATAAAGGACTAATAACAACACAGAGAGGAAAGAGAAAAAAAAAGCTTTTGTTGGAAAGGAAAGTTATAATTACAGGTTTTCGACGCGCTCACCTTCGCAGGCGTATTGCATTGCACTCGGGAGATTGTGGACAGCAATACCGAACATAACACAAAAGGAGGAATCTGCATAACTGCACGTGCTATGGCATCTTTCAATTTTAACACATCTCGTGGACCAGGTGTACGCACCTTAGATTTCAAATAACCCCAGAACCAGAAATCCGTAGGAGTTAGGTCGGAGGATCGCGGTGGCAAGGAAACTGCAAAGTTACGAGAGATGTCTTTATTGCCGAAGTGTTGTTGTAGCACTGTTTGAACCCGTTGGGTGACATCTTTTTGTCAGCCCAGAGAACACAGTTCTTGGTGTTAACGTTTCCAGTTAAGGAGGAGCGTGCCTCATTCGTCCATATTATCCTCCGCTACTATTCTTCATCTTCACCATACCCGATGAAGAAAAAAATTGCAAAGTCCGAAATCAGTTGCTCATCTCCAGACTGAAAACACTGTACACGTTAGAACCGATGAGGAAACATCCACAGAACAGAGAGCAGAAGTCCGAGAACTGTGGTTTTCGGTAAATCCAAATCATCGGTTCTAGTTGAGCAGCAAGTGCAACCAATTTCTTCAAATTTTATTACCAAATCACGAACATTTCTTACGGAACATGGGGCCGTACTAGTTTGTGATTTCGCCTTAGTTTGTGATTCGCGCTGCTTCGGCAGCATTTCCCCCGTTCAGACAAAACAGCTTTATCAATTCACCACGTTGTTTCTTTATAAGCGTCATCTTGTTGGCCCAATCGAACATCTGACTGAAGAAACACTCTCGCCACACTGCTTTTTAAGGTTTTTTTTTTTTTTTCACAAACAATGCTTTGCACGTGGTGCGCTGCGATGGGTGCTTCTACTGTCTAACCCTGTTATTTATGCACTTGTAAGTGAGCGAGGAGTTCTAAAAAAAGTGCAATATTTCCTAATTTAAAGAAGAAAAAACTAGATAAACTTAGAGAAATGGGGCTTCATTTGCGGTTGAAAGAAAACTTATTAAATCTTCACTACACTCTTGAAAGAAATGTTTTATTCTCAAAGGTTATTTCAGCAATTGTGAACGAAGTAATATTCTCAATTTCGTTATTCCCCAAATGTAGAATGAAGCTGAATCGAGTTGAACTGATATCATTTTTTCCAGTTCTACTCACTTGAGAAATTTTAAATTATTTTCTTGCTTCATTCTAAGGACATAATATAATTAATTCCAAATAAAAAAATTATAAAATAATATTTCCTATCCAATTTTACATATTAAACTGACACTTATTTTTCTAATGTTAAATTTATTGTTTGGTTATTGAAAAATATTTTTTATACAATTCATTTATTGAAACATTTTAAGAAATTATAAAATGAAAAAAAACTTATTATAGAAAAAAATATATTTTATTTCAAGGGAAATTTGCATCTTTAAACTTAAAAGAATATGTCATTGCTTCAAAATCGAGATAAAAAAAATCTTTCTTGAGAATTTTTGGCGTCTCTCCTCTCTTAGAATTGTGAATCGAAGTCTTAATTACGTCAAGCGCATTTTCGAATAACTTTTCTGTTTTTTTATATAGTTTTGTTTAGCTTGATTTATTTTATGCTTATACGGGTGCGATTTTAGGATCAATTTTTCACTCACTTCCTGGGTGTTCTTGCAACAGTTTTTTTTTTAATATTTGGTTTTCAATGTTTGTTATTGGTAAATGATTAATTTATTATATTTCCATAAGCATCCATCTCTTGATAATGAATTTGTAGATCAAAAACGTTAACTAGATTACAAAACATTCCATATGGTATTTTATCAAATATATTCTTATAGCAAAAAGTGTTTCCGCTTCTACGTTGCCGAGATCCATTATCTACCGCGCCAACAGTCATGAAGTTAACGGCGTATGTTATCATAGCTGCTATATTAAATGATGCGAAATACGAATTTCAAAATTTATTGTAACAAATGTTTTCTGGGTGATTTTCGGCTGTTTTTACCAAAATATCGGTTGTAATGATTGGCATTATCATTATAAATCTCTGATGTGATTTACCAAATACTGTAAAATATAAATAATTTCCTCAAAAATTTGCAGAATTCAAACTACAATTCCTGCATCTGAGATTTTAATTCTGACATTCTTTTTAAATCTAATTTGAAATATAAAGAAAAAAATTTCAATTTATTTAGTTTTTTTTTAACCTAATCAAGTCAAAGATTTCTTCGGTGATTTGACAAAGAGTAAAATTAGAAAATCAAAATCCTTGCAAATATATTATTATCATTTAAATTCTAATGGAACCACTTCTAGCCAACTTTCTAATTTCATTAGAGGTTATTCTTTTCTTTCATACACAGAACTCTCTTTTTGATTCAGTTTCTGTCGTTTGTAGTTCACCATGAAGAAAAATATAGTTACAAGATTTATATAATTTTTAATTTCATAGTTTTATTTTATTTTACAGTGGTTTTAATTTCGCACATTCATCATATCATATATAACGCAGTGCGATTCGGAATAAAACTTATATAATAGTTTGAAAGATAAAGTACGAAAAGTACAAAATTATGATCTAAAAGTTATTTTTATTTAAATTATTGCGTACAGAATCGATTGAAGTATTGAAAATAAAACTTTAAAGGATTTTATTCGAAAATCATTGCTGATGGCAAAAATATAACCCAGTTTATTAAATTTCTTTTATTATTAACACTCATCATTAAATAAAGAAATTGTTTTATCAGTAAAAGCGTGGCAAAGACTGAAGGCTGATAAAGATTAATTTAAATGGCACATTTTATTAGTTAATTCTCAAATGAGTGGAAGATATAATTAGATGCATCTTGATAGCGGGGTTACATTCCTACGCAATAAGGATTCCAATATTTTTTCAAGCAATCTTTGAGGGGGAAAAAGTACTTTTAGAATGGAGTGAAATATTATGGAAGAATAATTGTGGAGCAATGAATAAATAGTAACGCGTTCATAAATATAAAGGCATGTGCACGCTATTTGTAAACACCGATTCCATAAATTACGATTACTCATCAGGCCAGCATTAACGCCCCCAAAAGGTTCATCTTCCACTTTCCTCTGTTTTTACAGGATGTTTCAGCGGACATAAAAGGGATACGTTATCATCTTCGTATAGTCCAAACTTAGCTCTATGTGACTTGAATTTGTCCCCTTGTTTTCAATTGGAACGACGTGGCACACTTTTGATGCATCCTCGTTTGCATGGAAGAAAGCAGATGCTGTGCTAGATGTGTCAATAAATAGAATCGCGTACTTGGTTCAGAAAAGATGCGATCGAGTTCCCCAAGGCCTTCGCAAACAAGGCGACGCATCATCTGTGCGCATTGGAAAATGAAACCTCCTCTGTTTGCTTGAGGGAGGGTAGAAAAAATCGAGAAATACTTGATTGAAATTGGAGATATTCGTACTATTTTGTAGGATATTTATTGGGGAAGGTTTTAGCGTATTGAAGTTATATCAAAATAAAAATACATTTCATCGTTTAATTCTGATTTAAACAGCGATTCAAAACTCATTATACCCACAAAATTAATTGAAATTGGAGATATTTGTAGCATTTTGAATGTATTGAAGTCATATAAAAATAAGAAAAAATGTTTTATTATTCCGATTTTAATTATTTTTCTCGTACAATCCGCGCATGCGTAAAAGTGCCGTATTTGTGTTTTGCTCTAGAACTGCATTCAAACAAAATCTTTTTCACTTGGAATCAGGAGGAAAAACAGTCAATATATTTTACAAAGAAATGTTGTGAAGCAAGCTGAGCTTTATTTTCATATCAAATGATACAAAGTTGACAGACCAAAAGTGAAAGAGTGGGTGCAATATCTCATTTTCATATTTTAACAGTTTTTCTATTGTATTCTTTTAGGAAATTGGTTTAGCCATTCACATATCATATTTTTAACTTTTGAACAGTCCAAAATATTTCATAATGAGTGCTCCAAAAAATTATTTAGTAATCATTTTTAATGATTTCTAAATATATTTTTAAGTTTGGTGTTGAGTGAGATGGTCATGTCATACGGGTGGAGGTTAGACTTAAGCTCAAAGCCACGGATTACTGCTAGCATCAAATAACTGTCGTAATGTAGGAATGTATTATTGTGAAATTAAAAAAAAAAACGCATTTTAAAAGTTTTTTTGTAAGGATCCTCGAATATGTTATAATTTAGATTATTATATTACTATATTACCTGCAAAAATGTAGTTGCATAACTGTTTATTAATAATTATGCTAAGATCGCCACATTATGATTAAATACACATCATAAATAAATAATATTAATAAATTGATACACCATTCACATTGGAAACCAAATAAACTGAAGTGTACCACTGTAATACCTCTAATTAATACCACTGTAATTATAACTAATGGTATTAATACCGCTAATGGCACCACTGAACTTATTTAATACCATAAATTGTCTCCTGATCATTTCTTTTGCACGAAATGTATTTTATAGACAGATAAATATGTATATTTTTTAAAAATCCCACTTTTATAAAATGTTTTGAATAAATTGTCACTATCTATTAAAAGATATTATTTCTACAAAAATAATATTTCTTCTCTTATCACTAATCTAATTTTTCCGCGGAATTTTTTGAAGCATTTCTTTAATTTAATTTTTTTAGTTATTAATTTACCATTGTTTCTTAACTAATTGAATGGATCGTTCTTATGAAAATGAAAATGGAACTCAATTTAAAAAGTCAAAAATGATTTCAAATATTCCTCAATCAAAATTAACAATCAAGGCGCAGCCTCTCATCGATCTTACTGCCAGCTCCTTTCTGCGAAAATTCATTGATCTCCTTCTGTTTACAAAATTAATTTCCGCCGCATATTTGAACACCAGAGCAAACGATAGAAATGCTAGAAGTAATTATATCTCCAATAACTGGACTTTCCAAGGAAAAAATTCTTCGAATTTAAGAGGAATGTTCTAGATAGAAATATACGCAGAAATACATTTGGGAATGGCGCTAACACTTTAGTGCGACGATTGTGAGCTATCCAAAAAGTTATTCGTCGGAGTAATAGAGAATAAGGGAAAAAAATGTCTTCACAAATTTCGTATTTATTCGCAAATCTACATTGGTGAATTTCAGTCGTCATTATATTATTATTTCTAAATGGTATTGCTTTAATTTGTTAGATTATTTTAATTGTCATGTTATATGAAAGAGCATAAGCTAAAAGAAATTTCTAAAACTGTATCTTGGCTGAAGAAAGAGAAAATTTTTCTCCCTGCCTTTTTCAAACAATTCGAGGATGGGTTTAATTATTTTTATGTTTCCCCATTACCAAACGATTCGGATGTCATATGCGCCGAATGAAGTAGGAAACTGATGAAAAATTATTTTCATGGTGTTTGAAGAAATTAGTAGATGAGTTCAGAGGGAACTGCCTTTAACCCTAATGGTTTAGAATACTCTTACGTAAAGAGAAAGAAAGAAATCCCCCGTACATAACATGAACCATACATTACATAGGGCCAAAATCATGGCACCTTCGGGCTCCTACACAAAGGGTGAAAAGGATTCGGCTCAATTTTCTTAATGGAAGAGAAAATTACCCATACAGCATCTAGGACAAACGTAAAGAAAAAAATATTCTCTCACGAATTCTAAATAACATCAGTACGTTGAGGATGAGAGGAGGGGGGAAGAGGGTTATTCAACATCTGAAGAAAGATTCATAGCAATAGAAGAAAACATCCACCTGCTCATCATCTGCACTGTGAACAGCGCAATATTTGGATCTTGATACAGGTGAAATCGGGAAAGATAAATTGGCTGATACAGAATCCACAAAAACAAAGGTTAAAGAAGGTGTATTTTGAAGATGATACGATAATCCTGAATTTAAAATAATCTTAGGATTGAAATAATTTTGCATTATTTTCCTGGATTAAACCGGTGGTAATGAGACAAAGGGTTGTTAATATAGGAAAAGCCCTGTATATTTCCTTTCCTTAGTTGTTAAAATAGAATAATTAAATCAAAAGAAATACCTTTGCATTAATTACTAGATTATTAAATAATAATTAATGAGGAATAAATAATAATTAATGTTTTCTTGTTTCAATAAAATAAGTTAACAGAGTTCACATTTCCTCATTTACATTTAAAATGACAACTTTAGGCCAAAAACAGGCAAAACAGCGGATTATCAATAAGTAACACACATAATTTCGAGCACATTTATTAAAAATGCAATATAGGATCGGAACAAAATATCGCCAATTTTCTGCTTTCCGACATGAATACTATTCATATTTCCCCAGAGATGGATCAGATTGAAAATCCAAAACTTATAGAAAATCGTTGACTGCAAGCACAACCACCGTCTCTCGGCCTCTTTGAGGTTGTCGTCAAACTTCTCATTACCGAGGAGACTCTTCAAAGGCTCAAAAGGAGGAAATTCCGAGCGTTCCAACCCTTTTCCGGTATATTCTGGAGCAAGGTAATCCCATTCGCGCCAAACTACAAAGAATCGATTTGATCATTTTGCAACACCCCGGTACAGCCTGAACGCACAATCCTCAGGATTTCTTCGTCCCATAAAGCCAAGTTCCAATGACCTGTGAGTCTACAGACATGGCGCAATTTCTCTTGTCTTCCCTATAGTGTGGTTTTCCAGTGTTCTTTGATGTATGTGGACGCGATCCCGAATTTTTCACAAATTGGGGGTAAACTGGACAGACATCCAAGTACACCCGAAAACCGAAATAGAAGGGAGACAAGGAAAAGTGTGCCTTGTCTGCAGGCGGACAAGTCGTAGGAAAACGCCGCCTAAGCAGGTTCCTGAAAGGTCAGAAGCTTAATTCTGCGACGATTTCAAAGGGGCCGTGAGACAGTGTCTCTACTCGCTGCTAATGACATTTGTATGAAACCCTGCTTTTTCAAACTTATGTATGCTCGGGAAAAATACATGGGCAATTATGATGAAAACTAGTAAATTCATATATTATCATTCAATGTTTTTCTTTTAACATAACATAATGAGCATTACTTATTGGTACGCCACTGTGTATAACGAAAATATAAATGAATTCTAAAATGTAATATTGAAATCAAATTAAAAGGCAATTTTAAAAATATAAAATTTTCATAGATTGGAAAGCTTTTTAACAAAAAAGCCTATACATATAAATTAAAAAAATATATTAACGAGTTTATATGCAAAAAAAAATATTTACAAATAAGCTTTCAAATCGCTTCGAAAGCCAGTATTACTTCTAAACCCAGCTCAACAAAACAATGTTAAACATAATTATTAAAGACATAGGGGATAAATAATGAAATATCCAGAGCGACACAACTAGACATGCAGTTGGAGAAAAGGCAACTCAAGGAGTAAAAGCTTTTGTTTTTCTATTAATTTAATTATTAAAAATTTGTGCCGACTTCCTGGCCTGCGCGCGGGGGGGGGGAGAGGTGGCACGTCTTCCGCGTGATCGGAGCGTACTGGGTACGAGTGCTGATTCAGGCACGATTCTTCCCCTCTCTGTGCTGTATTTGTGAAAAAGACCATCCCCCCCCCCTGCAAAAAGAGGTTGTGCAAGCGAATGTTTGAGTGTCAGCTTCCTATGAGCTACAAGTCCGACTTCTGTCCTCGGGGGCTAAAGGGTGTTTGCCCTCAGAAACTACTTTACTAAGAGGGTACTCTTTGCCTGATAACTCCGACACGGCAGCATCATCATTAAGAATTTTTTTGTTTAAAATAACTCAGTATTATTTCGAAATCCACATCGGAGTCTCTCATTTCTTTTTTCAATATTGCAACAATCAACGCAAAAAAATACCCATCATATACCAAACAAGGTATCACATTCTAAAAGCGGAGGAAAATGCTTGAAATGTTTATTGTTTGAAAGCGTCAAGTTTGGTAATCAACTCCTAGTTAATTCTGTCTGCACGTCACGCGGGAACGAGTGAGCAGGTTTATTCTTTAAAACAAACATCCAAGCAATTCATTAATATGCCGTTGGTTAGTTTGAACACCAATTCAAATTAAGCCCAATAGATCGGGAAAAGAGGTGTGCAGTGGCGTCTGAGGGTAAAGCCCCTTAGCACCCGAAGGCAGAAGTCTGACTTTAGCTCATATGAAGATAACACTCACACACTCGCTTGCTTGCCTGCACCCCCTCTTTTTAACAAGGCAGGGCTCTTTCAAGCCGGTGTTACACGACCTGTGATCTTCACAGATTTGGCCGTAAATCTGACATTCGACCCACTGGGGGACTACACTCCCCCGTCGCCTGTGGGCCGCCTGAAGACGTCGGAGAGCTTCCCGCAAAATATCGGTAAAAAGGAGAAACATCAAAGTACCGGGAAGTTTGTTTGGCACGGGTGGGTGGGGATAAAATTAACGGAGGGACACTTCGTTTTGTGGTCAGTTTGTTTTGAGTAGCCAAGTAGTTTTGTTCTTCGAGTTCTTAACGATGGAGTGGATTTCTTATTAACTTGTTTAATTTTTTTATTTTAAAAATTTGAAGTGACTCTTATTTAATATTTGTTTATTAACTTAACTCTAATTAAATTATAAAGTAATTAATGATTATCGGAACTAAAAAGTATTATATTTAAATGGAGATTAAAAAATATTTATTATTTACATCACCCTATGTAATGAGTAAAGTTATTAAAATTACAGAAAAAAAATTATTTGACAACTAAATTGGTATAATAGAAAATATGGAATTTTCCTTCATTGTAAGTATAAATTTTCCAAGTAATTATTCATAGATGTTACTACAATATTAGCATATTTTAAAGTCTAAGAGATGAAATTGTAATTTAACTCCTTCAGGGAAGGGTCATTAAAATATTCATGTTTTAGATAATTTAAAATATTAATAATAAAATTAACTACATATTGAATACAATATATATATATATATATATATATATATATATATATATATATATATAATGAAAAATCGGAACCATTGCAATTTAATACAAAATATCATTAATCTTTGATTGTGATATAAGATTCGGTTGCACAGTTTTTTTAATTACTTACTTATTTTCCAAACTGATTTTTTTTATTAACAATACTTAGCTGCCAAGGTAATTTCCTACTCTTTGTAAAGTAATTAGCAAAGGAGTTTCGAGTAGCTTTGGCACCTTCTCCTGATTTTCGAGGCGCTTTTTTTCAAAGGGAAGAAGGAAGAACTTTTATCTAGTGAAGTCATCCCCCAACGTCTTTTGCGCTTCTTCGTCTATTTTCCCAAATATTCGCCACTTAAAAGCACATAAGCTGCTGCAGCACTATCCGAAGCAAGGATTTCGTTCATTTTTATTTAAAGCTACCCTCTAAAGAAATATAGAACTCCGACCGAGAGCTCTGGAAACGATGCGAGAAGGGAAGCTGTTCTCTTCAGACGACGGGTCGTGTGACAGACTAGGCAGACGGGGGTGCTGTCACGAAGGGGAGGATGACAGTTTTACGACCTTATCTGTGAAGACCACAGGTCGTGTAACAGCGGCTTCACACACTTCACAGAAAGAATACCGGGTTCGAACCGGGACCTTCGAGCGGAACCTCCGGTTCGCGGGGAAGAAGCGCCACCCTTTCGGCTAGGATGCGGGCACTCACAAGCATTATAATTGAATACAAAAGTAACTTGGATTCTCATTTGAATCAAAAAGAAGGGTCAATTCCCAAATTAGAAAAAATCATCTATTCAGATACGAGAAATATACAAGATTTTACATAAGCTAATTTTAACCGTCACAATTTTTATTTTAAAAAGTTTATATTTCTTAAAAAATGTTTCTAAAATGTAATTTTTTTAAAAAAATTTAATGTATTTTAAGAATTTGATGGTATTATGTAAATAATTTTTTAAATGCTTCTTTTTTTCAATTTGTTTTTCTCAAATAATTTGCAATATATTTCATATTTCAAAGCAGTTGAGAATCTGATATGCTGCGTCTCTGAATATTAGATACGCAGTTCCTTCTGCTGTTGATATTTAAAACATTGCTACTCACGTTAATGTTAATTTCCTATAAGTTGACATGCAAAATATATTTTAAAAGAGTCATAAAAATAATCTTTAATTTGATTATATTAAAAAATGCATCGGAAAATATCAATTTAAAGTTTTCATTTCTCAAACAGCCTAATATAAAATCAATAACTAATCTTAGCTATGCTATTAAAAAGTGCAGCAGTTTGTGCAATAATTTTTTTGTTTCATGAATACATAAAAATCAAACAAATGAAAGATCGATATTTTATAAATCTTAAATCTTCATTTCTAAAAAACTGCTCCACAATGTTGATTCTATATACGAAAAAAATTCCTGTCTTAAATCATGGAAAATCAAAACGTATCAAATAACCCTAATTTAACACTTTTACTCGTTTGAAGAAGAATTTTTAATATGTAAACTATGTCATTGCTGAAAATTTGCATCTATAAATTTGATCAACTAAATACATTTAAGAATACTTTAAAGATTTCAATAATAATTGTGACTTCAGTTTTTTTATATCGTATCATGCGTTCTCAAGTTTTTTGTAGCAGATACTCTGAAAAAAGTAGAACTTTATTTCCACTCCTTTTATACATGAAAAATCTGTAAATATCTTCTTAGAAAATAAAGATAAATTTAGGAAATTTTTTTAATGTGTTTAAAAAATTTTCAAGCTATCATAATGGTTTATAATGTATGAGTAAAGTTTTTTAATAATTCAGAAATAATTTCTATAAATGACACTAATGCAGAATTCAAACCAAGTCTTACATTCCGCGAGATGAAAGAGCTCCAAAAAAGTGTGTGATTGCTCAGAGGGAGAATTAAAAAATAAGCACCTTTTGTTTTATATTTCACTATACTTAATTAAATAAAATACCTTTTTGTATTGGAAAACAAGATCCATTATTTAAATTAACACAAACTAGCAAGAAAGCCAGGACAATTCATCGATTCTGCTGCCACCCCCACATGCAAAACTCCTTGAGCAAACTGTGGAAATTTATCGATTTCCTTCTGCCTATAAATTTAATTTTCGCCGTGTATTTGAACAAAGCAGTGAAGATAACCGTAAAAGTAATTATGTCTACAGTAACTGGGCTTTCCTTGGAAGAACTGACAGCTCAGGCGAAATTTCCTGAATGCAAACATAGAAAGGGATCGAGACTTCACATTGTGATGACTGTGGTTATGCCGATTTTCAATTGTTTGTTCTTCTTGGCGAGATGGTGTGGTCGGATTGGATAAGGGGATCGAGAATTGTAATGCGCAGTGATAAGGTTTTAGCGGCATGCGCGTTGACTACGACACCATGGAAGAGAGAAAAAACCTTACATTTTTTTTCGGTTTTTAGCATGGAGCGTAACAGCAATATATATATATATATATATATATATATATATATATATATATATATAATTCATAACTTTTTTTTATAATTTCTAATTTTATATAACTCTGAAATCCTTTATTTGTTAACATTTTTTCATAAAAAAAAGTTTAGATGTGATAATAAACTGAAAATTATAGCTGAAACTGAAATAAAAGTTATTCAAATAAATCATTACATACTGATTAACTTAAAAATGGGCCATTTGTTAAAAGACGAGATAGTGACCTACAATGTGGTGGACCGCGGTTCCGAAGGACGTCCTTCGCTCTATTAAGTTTATGTTTATTATATTAGGGTGACCTAAAAGTTTCTCTCTCTTTGAGAAAATGATCCGTTTCAAAGAGACTTGCCTCTAGAAACGAAACTTCGATTTTATGAGGAAATGTGCATAGAAAAGCACTTGGTGTAAGGACAACGGGCCTTCAACTGTCGCAGAGCTGGAATTAGATATCAACAAATTTCTTTTGTAAATTTGGTGGAATTGGGAAAGCTGAAAATTTCTACGGGCTCCTTCCACAAGGTTAAACGATAAATTCTGAGAAATGTTGTTGTTACTTATGACTTTTTTCAGATCCGTTGACAGACCTGTCAACGATATGAGCCAAATGAGCGTCTCTTGTTTTTCAGTAACGCCAACCAGGACCAAGAGTGTGAATTAGCTACACACACGTCACAACCCTTTATACAGGGCGGACTTCATTTATCCACAGATCGTGATTTAGATCTGGAACAGAGAAAGATTACCTCTGAACCAGCACCCCCATTGTTATTACTCCTGACATTAAAGATTTTACAACCACGACAAATTTAGTTGCTCCAGCCACCACACACACGAAGAGTCTTCGGCTGGCATGTGCAAATTCTCAGTCCAAGGGATGTGAATCTAATGTCCTACCAACAGGTTATCCCAGCCCATTTCTTGAAATACTGTTATTATCTGGATCGATTAAAGTTATCCATAAGAAGTACACGCAACCTGAATTAATGAACCGACGCGACATTGTTTTCCATCATGACAAAGCGATATCACATGTTTCGTTAGATGTAAGGTAGAAGCTCTTACAGTTTGAGGGGATATTTTACCTCATCCTGCATGCTCTCCAGATCTCGCTCCATCTGATTATTATTCTTTTCCACTCTTAAAAAATTATCTTCATGAAAATAACTTTAAATCCATTAGCAAAATAAAAGCGCACCTGGAGGATTATTTATTGTCCACAACACAGCAATTTTGGAGAGAAGGCGGAACGGGGCCTCTTCCCGAGAGAATAAAGTGACAGAGCAAAAGCATTCTTACATAAAAAGAAGTAATGTCTTAAACAGTGAATATTTTGTATTCATTTCACATTAGAAATAGGAAGTGAATTTACGGGAAACCCTAATATATGTCAACAACATGATAGTTTTTTCATATGGCATTGAAATAATTTCATTGATTTCAAATTAATTCATTTTTTTTCTAATATCATCACCACCCATTTTCATTTTACTTTTTTCCATCCAATATTTCAAAATCCCTTCACTCCCCCGTCTCCCAACCACCACACAGATATCCCTTCCGTTTAATCTTTCAAACAATGCCAGCTCACAAAATACAGACACAAAACTTGTTTCTCTGCCAATTCGATAATCAATAATCCCAAGCACTTTAAGGCGAAATAATTTCTACAACTTTTTGCACTTCATCGAATTGAAAGAGCAATCGAATCCAAAACTGCTGCAAGGGAGCTTTCGAAAGGCCCCAAGAAACTTCAAAAATCAAAAATTATATCGCAAAAATCTTCTAAGATTTATCACCAGTACATTTTTTCCCCCTTTAATGCCTAGAAGCACGTTCCCGAAAACCGGAACATCTGGAGTCGTTCCCTTCAGAATCCAGCACTGGCCGGAGGCTTCGAATCTATTCTTCATTCTCCTCCCCGTCTCTGCGAAGGAGAGAGACAGGATCTTCTAACATCTCCATGAGCAGTGCTTTTTCATCTAAATTCCACTGTTCCGCAGCTGGTGTTGAGTTGAAATCTAGTTTTACAGTGCATGAATATTCATGCAAGGATGTCTCTTAATCTGTTTTAAGATCTAACCAATTTCTTTTTTTAAAACGTAATTTAGAATATGCCAATTTATTCTAAAACGTCCTCTTTTTTAGGATCCAATCCCACTTTTTTAATAACTATATATAACAAACTCTCTTGGCCTACCTCACGATAACACGCCTCCCCGAAAGGATGAAATACCTTGAAGGTCGCCGGGAAGAAAACCATTCTCTATTTGCTAAAGCTCCGCTTTTGTAAATAGACAGCCATCGCCAGAATACGGATAGTAAATAAGGGTATAACATTATAGTTCATGCGGCTAAAATAAAATATTTGAAATTAAATAGTTGGAAAAACAACTCCGGATTCAGCAGATTAAGGTGAGCAATTATGGAAGACAAAGTCGTATAGTAGGTATAGACATAAAGCAATATCAAACAATGAACCAAAATCTGAAATTATATATCTGTCCCTTTATATAAAATGAAAAGTAAGTGAATGTCACAAATACAAGGTGAAAATACAAAACAGATCTAGAATGACAAATACAAGATTTAAAAAAAAGGCCACTAGAAGGTAAATGAAGGATATGACCAGAAACTAACAGTTTTTAATGTCTGTAATCATACATAAAAAACAAACCACTAGAAGCTGTGACAGAATAATAACATAAATAAAGAAACAATTAAAACAAGATTGCAAACAACCCAAGCACAGATGTGCCATTCTAGCCTCCTCTGAATTTAATCTCAAATATCTTTAGACTCCACAAATCCCTTTGCATCAACCTTATTGATGGTTCGTTCATTCACTAAGAAACCAATGAGGTTTGGATTCGCGAAAAAGGCGAAGGAGGTCACAAGGACTGTGAGGGCTGACACTCAAAAGGTCGCATCCCCCAGACCCCCGCAGGTGCAGAACGGCCTATTTGTGATGTTAGATCAATATAATAAAAATGTTCAGAAAAAAACCCCTTGAAATATCAAAACCGTTTGTTGCAAATAAAGGTCAGTATGATTAGCAAAATTATCTGATTTGAATATTATTGACTGGGCAATGCTTTGGGGGGGAGGGAGAAAATGTACAGCCGTGTTTTATAATTTGATCTGCAGGAGTAGTGTGCTTAAAAGCATTTAAAATAAAATAAACTTTTTGGCAAATTTCCGAAAAATTTGCTCAAAATGTATTTATTCCATTTTTTGTTGCAAATTTGCGAAATCTAATACCCCCCCACTCTCTTCTTTTTTTCGTTGGCAAACTGACTCGCAAGTCGCAAATTTTCAGCAAACATAAGATAAAGAAAAAGAAGAAATGAGAGCTCCCTTATTACAAGAAGTATGAAGCATTTACCTGCACCACCGAAAGTGTGACATTGCCCTTCCCCTTCACCTTGGGTGGAGGGGGATGACATTTTTTGTAGAGATTTTTGTCTATTATCATTTCCTATAGTCCATTTTTACAAGAACATTTTATTCTCAAGGAATTTACTTTTTGCCGAATTTTTGAAGCTGTCAGCTTCAAAATAGACGAATATATTTAAGTCGAAGAAACAGCAAACGCAGTTCTTAACCCTTTCGCTGTATTTGGACCCAGCCCCTGAGGCTGAAAATTTTTATCCCATACAGAATCTAGTACCTTCGTTTTCTGTGCGAGTGCAGAATAAAAGATTTTAAAAATTCATAGTCAAAGGTTTAAAGATTTACTTTTCACAAAAAATACTACTCTTAGATATAAATATTTATTCACTACTAATTTTGAAATGATTCAAGAGAATTCATTTCACATGTAAGTGTAATTTTTTTTTAAAAAAAAGTAATTTTATTTAAAACAAAAATAATGCATAATTAATGAAATGATAATTTTAATTTTGCGGCTTGCCATTTTCTTATTCATTTAATATTTCTTAATGAAAAAAAAATTTCTAAAATGTTATGTTAAAAATTTCCATAGTCAATAAGGAATATATAACTATTTGAATTCTACTACTCGAAATTTTCTAAGAGCACACTGAATCACAACCACAAAATCTTGAGACATTATTTTTAGAATTTATTTCCAACACAGAAAAAAAAGAATTAAAAAATACACTGCGTGCAAAAGCAATCATCGAAAAAAATATAATATTTTATTAATATCAACAAAATATTTTGTAATTTTGAAACAAAAATCCCATAAAAGGTATTTATTATTCAATAGATGAAGAATTAGGGTCAATTAAATGAAGTTTTTATTAAAGTGAACTCAGTTATGGGAATACTAACATTTATTAAAACCGGAGAGTTGGCAATTAAAGCCATTGATTTAATTTTTCTTCTGCCCTACTATTTTTTTTTAATTCGCTAGTTTTTACCCCATCCCTTCGTGCCAGATTATAAGCCTTTTTGCCTCCTCTTTCTGTTTCTGAAAGTGAAATTCTATCCGGGGGGGGATACGGACCTGATAAGTGTTTAATCCGGCGAATTGTATTTCAATTATAAACATTTTTAAAGACTTCAAAAATCTAGAAATTTTAAATTACTTATCTCATTAAATGTGTTGTAATCAATGCATGTTGTGTGTAATAAGTTTGTGTAATGCACGACGCATTTATATTTAATATTCAAATCTTAGAATCATTAAAAAAATTTCTACTTCATTTTTAATCCCTTTGAATTGGCAGCTGTAGATCTCAGCATAACCGTGTAAGATCACAGCAATAAAATTTTAAAGTAATAACTTTAGTATTTTTATACCCTCACATGCCAGGCGGATTACATTCGGGTTACTATTTCAATCAGAATTTAAATCAAATTTTGGTCGAAATCCTCGAAGGGTTCATTGTTTCCCAAGATTCAGCATAGCTCAGATCCCCTAGACAGAGCTTTTTAAATCCATCTCCTGTCACCAAGATATATTAGGGAGTACCAAAAGTTTCTTTCTCATCGCGATGTGAATGACCTTATCTGGTTCTGCTTGTGCAAATATACAGAACCAGATAAACATGCAGAACCAGGCTCTCTATGTCATTGGTTTCAGTCGTACCAGAACGTTACTACATCTTAAGCCGGGATAGCTCTTTTGTCCATTTTGGGTGGAATTGGAAAGACGTAATTAACTGTATTAATTAAAAGTTGCAATAGATAAAAAAACACGGCTAAAATTAATGCACCGATGAGGCGTTGCTCCTCATCATGAGAACGCGAGACCACTTGCTGCATTAGTCATAAGACAGAAACTCTTTCAGTTTGATCGGGATGATTCGTTGGGATCTGAATTTTCTCGAGATCTCGCTCCATTTAGTTATTGCTTCTTTCTGTTCTTAAAAAATTCTCTTCTTGATAATCACTTTAAGTTCACCAGCCGAATATAAGGGCATCTCGAGATTTATTCCTTGTCTAAAACACATCAGTTTTGGAAAGAATGCCGAATGAGGCTTCCCGAGAGACGAAGAATTGTATGCAGTTCATATTAGAAATAAGAAAGAAACTTATGGGCGATCCTAATGTTTTTTGGCGTCTTTTTTCTTGCAAAAGAAAATGAACTTCGATAATCAGCTGCGACTCTTTGACGGCTCACGTTATTTTAGAATCTAAATGTCTTCCCATTGTTTGCTTTTTCTCGTTTTAATATTTAAACATTATAAATGCTAGTGAGGTCACTAGATGCGCAATTAAAGTCTTTAAGAGAATAAATTCCATGTTCTCTATGATTCTGGAGGTTTTCATTCCATCTGGAATAAATGTTAGGGATAAAAGAATGCTTACTAAAAATGCATTTTGAGGCATTTCGACATTTTACCACAATTTCATACAGATGAAAAATATTGGCTTAAAAGTCAAATTCCAAATTTCGTCCCGACCGCGCGTCATTTTTTTTTTTTTCATAAATAAAAACTCGATAAACTAAAAAATAAGAATTCATCCAAATTACGATTATGAATTATTCAAACACTTGTTAAAAATGTTTTAAAGATTTCGAATTTTCTTCTGCATTTCATATACAATAAAACAACTGTAAAATCCACACGCGTGCATAAATATTGTTATATTATGTATTCAAAACGTAACAAAAGTTTTGTCGAGAAATAAATTTTATTCTAGAAATTTTCAATTGCGGATAACAAAAACAAAACTCCCTTCTATTTAGTTACTCATCATTGTTTCTAACTAAATATTCTTCAGGTTAGTTTAGTTTAATTTAGGTTAGTTGCATTAACGTCCCATTGTAAAGAAGCGCTGTGGATATTTTCTGATGGTTCTCCTGGAGGGCGTTTGTCCATGACAGATTAACATGCAACTGACTCCCTTACACGAGTAAATATTCTTCAGAAACGCTACTTTGAAAGAAATCCACCAGGTTCTTTGCCGTTTCAACTTCACGGTTAGAGTTGTGCCAAATGGACATTCAAGCGTTAAATCTCAGACGATGCTCGGAATTGGAGCGAGTGACGCGCCGATTCTTGACCCGAAGCTCATCGAGAGTCCCGTCAAAGCAAGTCGAATCCCGTTACTTCCAATGTTGAAATTGGCAGTATGAGAATATTCTTAATAATTGCAAGCGATTCTCCTCTGGCCTGAAGCTGGGTGAATTTGATTTTTAAAAAATTGGACATTATTCTATAATTGGACTTTATTCTACAATATTCTCTTATTTCCTAATCCATTCCATTTGTTCTAGTTAATGGATTCAACAGAAGATTGGTAAAATTGCTGAATCAGCTCAAAGACGAGATTCCCACGCTTTATGCGAGAGGATGAAAGTTCCCGACCTAAAAAAAACACCTTTAAAAAGATCCCTGTGTTTCCCTTGCCTCGCGTGCGGGTGTCGCGGAAATCCCCGTCGAAGTCTGATTTTGTAAGCTCTATAAAAAACATTTTTCCCTATCCAAATTTTACGGTATGTGTGCAATATTGTTAAGCAGAATAAGACAAGAAAACTTCGGTTTAATATGAATTTGATTGTTACTGAAACATGTGACAAAGCATGTTCGATGGGCCGTCCACCATTTTCTGAAAGCAAGTTCATTATGTTTACTATATTCTCAGCAGTAGTTCTTACTATATCAGGAAGAAGGTTACACATCTTTCTTTCGCATCTTTCGGGTCCGCCAAATTGTTTAGATCATCATCATATACAATGCTTTTGAGGTAACACACACTGAATATGCTTTGTAACACGTTTCATAGCCAAATTTTACAACATTTGGCCCCGTATTTTTTCTTTTATGACCATTTCAAAATGGAACTTTGATTATAACTACCCAGCATATTCATGAATAACTTTCATGATTCAATTATCCATTAGCTAGCATTTTTTTTTAAAAAAATGCATTTTGTGTAGTTAACAGATAGCATGAATTCCTTTTTGAGAATACACTTAAAACTACGACTTTTCACTGCAATAAATTTTGCATTTCCTAAACAATTACTGTACAGTTAATTATTAGCACAGCAGTAGATTCTATAGCTAAATTTCACCGTTGACAGATTAGTCTCTTCGGTTTTCCATTTCTTTTCCTTAAACAAACTTTAAAATTCTAATTAAATAATTCAATCTGTTTCAAATAACCTCTCTGGACAAAAGAACATTTCTATGTAAAAGGAAAAACAATGAACGGAAGAGAGGAAAAAACAGAATAAAAAGAGAAGAGGGAAGGAATTTGTTTTCTTTTTTTTTATATCCTTTGGTGCTCCCCCCCACCACATTCCCCTAACTTTTCTTTTCACTTTACGCAGACGATAAAACCGCTAAGGTGACGACTCTGAATTCCTATTGTTGCTCAAAATTAAATTTTGCTCTGGCACCTGGAAATGCCGACGGCAGCTGGTGAAGGAGGTTAATGATTGGCGCATTCAAAATCGCTGATTGCGAAGTCGACCAGTCAGCATATAATCTCGGAAAAATCTTTATTCTCAAGCTCCGATGATAGTGTGGTCATGAATTAAAAATTATCCCTTTTATAAACTCTCTGCATCTCAGTAATTTTAAATAAAAGGAATTTTTGCAAAAATGTTTAAATGCCTTTGATTATACACTCGTATTTAATCAGAGGAACAAAAAAAAAAACATTCGTCAGCAGTTTTAAAAAACTCACTGTTTCGATGAATCGTGATTGAGGAGGAATTCAGATTCAAATCACGCAATTCAATTAATCTAAATGTCTTCAAATGAAATACACATTTATAACATTTTAAATAAAAATATCATTATATAACAAAATGTTCATATATATCTTATCTCTTTAAATGTAATTTTGCTGGTATTTTAAGATACAAAAAATATTTTTGTGTACACATAAATTTTTTTGTATATTTTAATTTATGTTAACATAATTTTTTTTGTATATTTTAATTTATGTTCACATAATTTTTTGTTGTATATTTTAATTTATTTTTCCAGATATAGTGTACACATTTTAAATTAATACTATTAGCATTTCGATCAACTCGTTTAACAATGAGTATGCCTATAAAACCAAAATTGTATTCTTTAAATGGAAGGATAATGGAAAACAACGAAAATATAGATACCATTTACTTAGAAACATTACTGCTTCTCCTCCACTTCATACTGTCAACTGAGTTTTGAATTCATAATCAGATATTTTTGTACAGTTACTCGAAATTTTTCTTAAATTGTATTGCACAAATCATGTAGCAATAATTTAAAAATATCGTTCATCGTTAATGTAAATGTGTTTAAGCATTTTTGCATATAATCCGTATTAATTTTTTAATATTTATTTATATAGTAATTTTAGAGTTAAATACTTTTTTAATCTAATAATGTTTCCCCATTTGATTTTAAAGTTAATTATTTCAATTGAACTTAAGATGATTTTTTTTTAATTCTTATTCTTTTAAATGATTAATTGTTCTACAAAAATTATAGAACAAAATGCTCACAAAATGGCTGACTAAATCAAATATATTAAAACGTATTTATTTTTGGAATTTCCTTTGCTTGAAGAAAAAAGTAAACTGTAAATAATTGATTTGCATCAAAAATTTACACTATAAAATAATCTAAAAATTCATGAAGCGTACGAATATATATTATTACATTTTATGTATTAAGTTAATAAGGTGAATACAATCGTTTAAAGAAAGTTTAAAATGTTTTAGTTATCCGTTTTATGTAGAGGGGATGGACAAAAATATAGAAGCACCTAAAGAAGACATGTTTCCTTGCCTAATAGAGTGTAACAAAACCGTTGGCATTCCAAACAGCTTGCAGTCTTCTCGTAATGAGTAAATGCATTTTCTGTACTGTTACCAAACGAATCTTGTACAATATCTCCCGCAAAACGATGGCGATCAGGTAACTATGATCATGGTGTATAGAGACCACACATTTTTCTTTCCGATTCAAATTATGATGATTCAATAATATTGAGGTAAGGTGACTGTGGTGGCCAGGGGGGATGAGATAAGAAAACCAGTTCCTGGCAAAGTGAGCTCTGTGAATAGGCGTACTGTCGTCTTGAAAACACCATCATTTATGGGGAACAAAGTTTGCATCATGGGATGGACGTGATGGGTCTATTAATAACCCTTGGAAGTACTTGCTGTGTAGCGGATTCATCATGGGCCCACAGTAAACCACCATATGGCTGTCCAAATCAACACGAGACCTCACCCATATTTCACGTTTGGTAACAAGCAGTCCATATAAGCAGGCTTGGATGGCGTCCGCCAGGCGAAAACTGACAGAAGTGGAAAACATTGAGAAGCATCTGAAACGGATACTATTTTTCACAGCTCCACAATCCCAGTTCACCTCCAGGGCAGTTACAAGCATTAGCATCGCTAATGAAGGTTTCTGAATAGCAGCTTGGCCAGAAATACCAAGACTGTCGAGTGACCTTGATTCTACTGGTACTAACAGGATTTGTGAGCACGACGGTTGCAGCAGTAACTTTGGCAGCTTCTGCTTCTTTTTCGTCGCAATCCTCCTTAATGGCCGTCTGTCCCGATCATTCAGTACACGATGAATGATCGTGAGCATCCATTCAATGTGATTGAGCGGAAGCTCTTTTTTCCAAATTTCAAATGCATCTCGGCTACTTTGCTCTCGAAAGCAACCGCCAAGTGCCCTCCAACATTCCCAAGTTCGACATAGCTCTGACACGATTCAATGGCCACTTCACAGAGCAGTGAACCGGGAATGATCATACAATAATATAGGTCTTATCAGGAAAAATTTTAGGGGTAAATTTATATCTAATCATCATTGTGATCACTCTACGTTGATACAAAAAGTACTAAGGGCATTGTCATTGTTTATTTCGTGAAACGTGATTGCTATTTGTATTACAGTAGGCAAAAATTTTTCTTGAAAAAGGTAATAATAATTGAAAATGCGTTTTTATACACGAATTATTTACCTGGTGAAGACCACGGGAAGGAACGTGGAAATGAACAGGATCCCGTTTCATATGAAAAATCGTAACCCAAACGGAATATAGTTTGTCCTAATTGTTCAGGGCTCCTTTGTTTTTAGTAAATAGAAAAAAATCTAAAATCCTGAAGTAAATTTTTAAAATATTCTATTTTTGATCTCCAAATGCGGGGAGGGGAATGGCTTCCTTATGATGATAACTCTCAATAGAATGTTCCTTTATGTTTTTCCTTTCTTACTAAGCAACAGGAAGAATAATACGTTTGTCTCAGTTAAATAAAAGCATGCGCAAAAAAATTCCTTCGAGCTCAGAGTATTCTAAGTCTGTTAAGTTGCATGATCGTTCTCGCGCAACCCGTATCTAGAACAGGATGGGTTGCAGAGGAACCTAGCCCCGGCAGGGGCTTAACCCCGGTGATGTCAAGTTCTTAAGAGCATGGCGTTCTGTGGATTTAGCGTTGTTGGGTTCTCGCACAACCCGCTTCTGACTGTATTCACGTCGTTATACAGGTGGGGGTCAGTAGATACAAACTAAATAAATACTACATACTACACACTAAATAAAACTTCAGTAAAATAAAATAAAATTATGCGTACCTTGCACGAGTTTTTCCTATTTTTGTCCAAATCCTGTATAAGTATATATAGCAACTCGTAAGCATTGAAACTTATAATTTTGAGATAAGTAATAAAAATTTTACAAAGAATGGTTAAGAAATTTTACGTTTTAAAAAGGCCTGAAAAAAATTTACAATTCTTATACATTAGTTAATTATAAAGTTATACATTAAAAATAAAAATAATCAATAGAATTAGTCCTTTTATTTCATTACAATTATTTTAATAAGAAGAATATCTCCAAAGTTAAGAAATTCCTACTTTTTTCATATTTCAATGAAATATATCATTAAAAATTCCGAATACATTATTCACAAAATAAAAATAAAACATTCAAAAAAATTCTAGTGAGATTATTTTTCGAATGTTATCTTTTGTAGAAGAAAAATAATTTTATCCCCCCACCGTTCAATTCACGTTAATTCTTCCACTAACTCCTTCGAATCATCCAGAAAGGCACTAAATGTTTTCAAATTCGTGAAACGAATTTTTCAGACTGAATAGATGATTCTTTAATCTCAAACATTTCAAATGATTCGAAATATGGAAAGAAAAACTTTTTTTAGAAAATAAATCGAGTTGGGTCCGATGCTCTGTTAGTAATTAAGGAAATGATGCAAAGATTCTACGAAGCGAAATGTTTTCGAATAATGATTTCCAATATTATTTCTATGGTTCTCGAGAATCATTCAAAATGATAGATTTTCTCTCAAAATATTTGTTATTTTTAAGGTTAAAATAAAAAAAAGAATTTAATTTTGATGTTTACTTTAAGAATTCGATTCTTCATCTTTTTAGATAGTTTGAAATTACAAACAAAAATGTAAATAATAACATTAAATTAAATAATCAAAAGTATGAAACTATTTATGTGAAAGCATTTTAACACTATTCTTGGTTTAAAAATAAGATACAGATATTTAAATTTTCCTAAAACAAATAAATTCTTATATCAACAACCGGAGGGAAGAAAAATAAAGAAAACATTCAATGGAAAGAATGAACATCTTGTAAAAGGAATGGACATAATTTTAGATTCTAATGCCCATGAGCACAAAGATCATATTTCTTTATTTCGAAATAAATATCAAAATGAGAAATCGCAGGCATTTACATTTCAAGTAGAGAAATACAGACACACACTTTTCACTTTCAAATTTAAATTGCAGGGTTAAATTAAAGTTATCAGCATCAATCAAAATGTTAAAAAATATATTCGCATTCCTCGTTACATCAATTATCTTTAGAAATGATCTTATTTAGGTCCGATTTCTTTCATGCGACTCTTCTCATTTGCGTTTAAAAAAATTGTAATTGTTTACTTACTGGCTATTTCGTTCGATATTTTTCTTGTATATTTTGTAATGCAAATTATCATTTCTAAGATTTTAAAAATGGTAGGAAACGAAATTTTCACGGCTGAACAGCGACAAAGAGAGACTTTTCCAACACCCAAATTAGCATGAATTTAGTTTTTTAAACAATTACTACAGTTAGAAATTTTTGATTTAATCAATATGTTCCCATTCTGGTCTAGAAAACAAAATTATAAAAATGGAGATTAAATTGAAAAAGTCTCTCTACAAAAGATATACAAATCGTACTTTTATATTACTTCTGTGTAGAACATTTAATTGTAAAATGCACATGCACGCTAACTTTTCCCTTCCTTTACAGATGATGCCCCTCCCCCCCCAAAAAAAGTGAAACATGTATTTGTTTCAATATATATTGCACCTACATACAAACTGTAGAGATCAACAACATAAAGGTGAATTTCTAAATTGCTATCAGAGTGTAAAAGCATTGAAAAGTAAAGTTCTTCTCTTACATAAAAATTCTTCTCTTTGTACGTAAACTTTTCAGGCTCTTATCAATAACATTTGCAACGATAGGATTATTTCCAATGTTTAAACTTGTAGTATCACCAATTTAATAAATTCAATTTTTTTAGAAACAATTTTATTCAATGTAAAAAAAAATATTTAGAACACCATTCAGTCATAATAGTTTAAATAAATAGGCTAAACACACATATTCTTGTTGACTTTCACTGCTTGGTAGTTGAAATATATATATTTTCGTTTCATACAATTTCATTCCCAATACCTTTATGTAGGAATGCGGGAAAGTTATAATTATCCCACATTATTTGTTACTGTTAAATGAATTTAACTGGAGGTACATCTCATTCGAAACTAACAGCATGAGGGATAGTTTTAGATTCTCCCTTCAAAAGTGATAACAGAAATCGAGACGATACCTCATTCTCGTTTCAAGAGATCTCACTGTTTTAGCCAGGTAAATCGGTAAGAGCGAAGCAGATACGTTGGACCAATCATTGTCCTCTGCCCACAGTTTGCATCCTACGACTGCGAGAAAAATACTCTCTACAGAAATTCAATCTATCTTTCCTTTAATCACCCTGAAAATCTTTTACGATTCCATTCCACATTTTATAGCTCAGGAGACAGCCTGAAAGATTGGATAAAACCCTGGATGTCATTTTATCTACAAACAACCGGGGAAAATGTTTGCCTTTTCTATTTTCTGACGCTCAAAGTGGTAGCTGTGAAAATATTCAGACCCAAGATTTAAAAACAAAATACACGCTTCAGACAATCATAAGTTTAGACAACCTTTGACAGATGGAGGAATCGGACGTACGGGTTTTTTAACACATTTATAGCTTTCTCTCAAATTTTGAACAAAATATGTTCAGTAGAACTGCGTCAGTCCAGTTTTTCGAATGTAAATTAATGCGTTGATAATAAAATGAAAAAGAATTAAATGGATAAAATTAGCTTTAGGGCAGACATCTATGAAATTTTGAGCCAAAACCAATAAATAAAATACGGACCGTCTGTCTGTATTTTTAGAAGCATGTAAACACGATAACTCAAAAACTTAATAACTTCGAATACATTAAATTTGGTGTGTGACTTGTGACTGCAACTGTAATTCTGTATCAAATTTGATTTTCAATCGACGGCGAAAAAAAAGCATTTAAAATAAAAAATCACCTTTATTAGAGAATAGGAAAGTGTGTGAGAAAGTTTTTTTATTCATAAGAAATTCCAAATGCAAATGCACATTTTGATATTTCTTAAATCATAATTTAAAAGACAGCTTGGCAATGCAATATTGAAGGAAGTTGTAGGACGAATAATTTAAAAGGATTTTCGAAAAACAACTGAACTCGATACGTCAGCATGACGTATTTGGAAACTGAATATTATCAAAAAGGATGACAGTTCTTCGGAAAAATGAAATTAGCGAATCGAAAAAATAAGATCTATGATTAGTAAATTGAATAACAGAAAAAAAAAATTTGATTTCAAACAAGTCGAAAAAGAATAGTGACTTTTTACACAGACGGAAGTGTGCTTTCATCGGCATCTTGCGATAAACAACAGCACCTCGAAGTTCTCACGCGAGTCAGTGCACTGTGCGCGTTGAGTGGTTAAGGAATTCTTTCTGCATTTAAACTTATTCTTCGATAGTTGCCGTCTCTATTTATTGATAGAAAAGAGCTTTACACGAATGCACTTTCTAAAACAAATCCTGGATTTTAAGCCTAAGAAAACTTTAAAAAAAATTTTAATTTCATGCGAAATTTTTATTTGATTATTAACTAGTTACTGAAAATTTGATGGTATAGAGCTTTGTTGTCTATTTCTAATTATTATAAGCTAAAAAATAAACCGTATGATAGGTCGATTATGGTTATACTTTACAATATGTGTAAAAATCTTAAAATTACTAGAGGTAAAAAAACAAATGCTTATTTTTACGTAGGAAAATTTTAAAAATGCTTTCTTACTACATATAAGGGGAAAAGTTAAAAAAAATTAATATCAAAAATGCAATATCTTCAAAAAATTTCAGTAGGCAAAATTAGTTACTTATCAAATGAAGACAACTACAGCTCAATTAATTTTTAATATCTATTTCAATCCCAAAATTCAAGGCAATATATCCATTTAAAATTCCCACAATTGAATTTTTTAAAAAATCTTCTTAAACAGTAAAACAATAGACAAACTTGTTGATAAAGCACTGACCAACAACTAATTCACAAAACAAATAACAGTAATAAAACACCGTGCTAAAAGATATCACTCTATTGAATACGCACACTGATAAATGTCCTAACATAGTTTATAGTGAAGCATAGTTTTTCTTACATTTATTTCATTTTTTGAATTTTATTAATCCAGCTAATGCATACTTCATTCCCATAAATATGCAAACCATTTTTTTTCAAAAATTTATGCAATATCCAATTTGTAATCCAATTCGTTCCAAACATTTTGTAACATCACTCTGTCAATGGTTCCGAATACTGCACAGATGGGCTCTGGAAGTTCTGACAGTCACTTCGGCATTGGTGGTACATAAACAATGCCTTGTTTCAATGATTTCTTTTTGTGGGGTTATGTCATAAATAACTCAAAAAATAAAAGGCTACAAAATGTTTAGAACGGGCAGGATAACAGTTTGGGCGTCTGCCGTGTAGCAAGAAGGTTACACATCGAACATTTGTAAGTAAAAAAAAATCGGCATATTTATTTTTAAATTGATGCATCGCTCATAGTATTAAGTGCAATAGTTTCTAAAATATGATTTTTTAAAATCGGATTCATTATTTGTACTCACCCTGTATCTTAAAACAATTTTCTCCACATTCCCAAATGATTCATAAATACTAACTATTACATAGAAAGTGAGCAGTATTTTCTTCAAAAAATGATGAACCGTTACTTAAACACAATAATAAAAGAATTAACTTGTTGGTGAGTCTCTCATCCTCTTCGTCATTTCTCTTCTGACTCACGCCTTTTTTCTAACTTAACACATAACATTATTTAGATATTAACATTATTTTGCATATAATTTCGAGTTTCAATTTTTCACTTTTACATTTTTAATATAGTTGAGACACGTGGCTTTTAAACTTTAAGTTATTCTTGATTTAAATACACGTTAAAAAACAATGAAAAAGCTTTTCAGAGTTAGTCAGAAATGTGCCCTTTACTCATTTTAATGTGAAGTCAGGAATAAAGAAATTAGAAAATTTGAACCTCAAAAGAAATTTGTAATAAAAAATATTCTCCAACACTTTAAATACAATGAGACATTTCCAAATGTTTTAAACATCTCCGCTCATTCCTCCGAGTTCACCCAAAGAAAATCGGAAGGTAGGAAAATTCGTACTCCAGCAAAATAATGAAGAATACAAATTTTCAATTCAAAAATGAGAAAATTAAAAGAACATAAACCATTTAAATGAGAAATATTGAAAATTTTTGGATATCGAAATGATTCAAACAATAAATTGGTAATAGAAGTGGCATTAGAAAATTTCAAAATATTCGGATATAATAGGAATTTATAGTTTATTTTTATTCGCACCTAAAATATTGATGATGATGATGTTTGTCCATGTTACAACGCGAAGTTTTTGAGGGTAAAGAACCCTGAGCACCCGAGGGCAGAAGACTTCTAGCTCATATCAAGATGACACTCACACACTCGCTTGAACAATTCCTTTTAACAAGGGCGCATACACCTCAGAGATAGAACACAGGGTAACGACCAACCATGTCCGATTCAGGAGTGGAACCCGAGACGGATCAGAATGCAAACGTGGTGAAAATGCGCTACTCCCCTATCCCCTATCAAGCAGCGAAATATTATTCTTAACGCTTAGGCGGGAGAAACGCTAGGTAATCGGGGAGGATTCATTATCCGTAGATTTGTCGTTGATTGCAAATGGTAGGAAAGTGCGAATCGTCGGTGAGTGCATTGCAGAAAACGAAAAACTCATTTATCCCAATTGAATTGTGATGCAACCGTGTTTAGTTAGTTACTCAAGTCATACTAACGCCCCGTTTTAAAGAAACACTCGGGCTATTTTGGGACGAACATCGTTGTTTTGAACCCCGGTCAAATGACGAGGACGACACCTGAGATGACACTCCCCCCTCCACATCACACCAGCTGGAGGACGTTTGACCCGTACGGATTTAAAGTGCACGGCGGTTTCTCAATGGAATCGGGTCTCGATCCTAAACTCAATTAGGTTCCGAAACTGAGATATCACCAGGCCGCCGCGGCCCGAAAAACAGGATATGAATAAAAAAATATATATTCACGGAGAAGTAAAGTAAAAAAAAATTTTTTTGATTTACTTTCCTTAAAATATGAATTAATTATGTGAAGAAGAAAAAAATTGTGTGGATTAAAAAAAGATAATTTGAATCTGAAAATAATATAAAAATTAGAAATTCAAACTAAAACCATTTTTCAAAAATACATGCGCTTCCTTTTCAGTTAATGAGGTTAAAATTTAATATTATTCTAATATGCTTGCAGAATGTTCCGATGAGTGAAAACAAGATGTAAAAATCCTTGTAATCCAATAACGTTCAGTCAGAATCGGACAGAGCATGTGCTCAGGACGCAATTGCCAATAATTTTTTTTTAAAAAAAATTGTTGCTTATGTTTAAGAAAAAAATAGTTTTGAAAAACTTAGATTCTAAATTCTTAAAAATTAAAATAATTCCACCCCAATGCCCGAGAACCTACAAAATGTAATTTATTCACAATACATTAAAAATTACATGGATTATTATGTCACAATTATATGAGGCTCGGTTGTGATAGGGGAAGCTTGTTAATTAGGACCTTTCAAATGTTTACTTTTGCAGAGGATTCGATCCACCCGATCAGGAAGAATGATATCTCCTCTGAGAATCTCGGCATTTCTGTCGATTTGAAAAAAAGATAAAATGACACGGCTTGCGGCACTGCTATCGATCGACTTCTGTTGCGGAGTCCAGTTTGAAAAAGGGCTCGCTCTTTTTGCATTATTTTTAGTTGGAAATATTTGTTTATTAGCATAATATGTATGCTGAAAAAAAATAGTGGTTTGTTTAAAACTCTATTAAATGCAATTTTTTTAAAAAAAAACAGGCAGGATCCGTTAGAGTAACTGGGAGCAAACTTTCCAAGTGTAGTCATTTCTTCCCATTTAAAATGAGAAGAATGAAATTAATGAGAAGTTAAATAAGTCTTTAATTTATTTATGTTAATTATTTTGATCATGTTTTGGGGATTCGTTTGAACAGTTCTTTATTTTACAAATTAATTTATTAATTAATCAGTCCGAATTACAGTAACATTCAAAATGACCTCGGTACATTATTAATTATCCATAAATATATTGGTAAATATAAGTTAATACATATTTTGATTTCACAATTTCGTAATTAGAAAATACTGCTTATTGCCTCAATTTAAATACTGCTTTCCATTTTTTTCCTTAAAAAATGTTTTCTATTTTTTTCACAGAAAATTGAATATAAACAGCCATGATGTTTTAATGCATTCAGAATGAAGTATTTTTGTAACATTCTACCTTTAATTTTGTCAGGGAATAAAATTTTATTAAACATGAGAAGTATCATAAGAATGAAAACTTACTTTAAATTGAATATGTATGTACTAGTAGTCCAACTTAGCAGTAGAAAATAGATATTCCAATTCAAATAGAAGTTTCAGTTTCAATTAATTCAATTTTTTTTTTGAAATAAATACGTTGTCTGAAAATATCTACTCAGCGACAGGATCAAGAACTGCAATGTTTTTCGAATATTCGGTAATCTTAAAACATTATTGATAAACGAATTCCGTGCTCCAGAAATCTGTTGCATTCCACCGATCACCGCCCGCTGCTACGGCGAGCGAATAATGGATTGGCACCTTCCATGCCATCGATCCAAATGCATGCGTTCATTGAAAGCCCAAACACGGATGATTCGAGCTGTCGTCATTTTCCTCTTCTAGCAGCTAACAAACGAAAACGTCCTCTTCAGATTCCTCCAGGAGCATCGTGTTTTTCTTCTGGGATATCAGTTTTCTCATTTTTTCCCTACGTTCTGTAAGAATTAGTATGAAATCATTATTGACAACAACACTCACGAGTCACACGTATAGAGTCACATGTAGATTCTTTAAAAATAACAATTGTTAATTTGGAATATATTTATAGGCATCATTGGAGCTACTTTACTTTTCCGTTTTCCAGTCACAATAAACTTTCTTATATAATAAATAATTATTTCAAATATACGAAGAATGCAACTTTTATTACAGTTCCTAATTATTCTATGATTAAAACTAAAAAATAATTGATAACACTATCCCGTATCCCAGGAGGGATTAAAAATTGAATATTATTTATAGCCATTATTTCCTTTAAAAGGAAAAAAAATTAAAATTTTTTTGGGGGAAAACACTTGAATGAACACTTGAAAAATCAAACAGATGGTGGGAATTAATGGCTGCACTTAAAAAAATGCTGACTTCTTTCAAACAATATTGCAGTGTGTGTGTGTGTGTGTGTGTGTGTGTGTGTGTGTGTGTGTGTGTGTG
>JAOUZG010025848.1:4912456-4949411 GCA_026289955.1 Argiope argentata
ACACACACACACACACACACACACACACACACACACACACACACACAGGCAGGTAGACTTTGCAATATATGAAGATCAGATTTAGATTTTGAGTCCATATCGACATAGAAATCAATATAAATTAAAGTCGTCTCATATAAAAATGACGAAAGCAAATTTGCAAATAATTCAGGTTACTTAGAATTTTGAAGAATTATTTTTTCCCTAATCGAATGGTTCCATTATTATTATTTTCAATATTAACAGACGTTTCAAGATCAGTTGTAATACTATATTAAAATGCTTCACTTAAAAATGTCTTACATAATACAATAATTTGCTTTTCTGCTCTCAATGAGTGGTACTTACTGCATGTACAAGAATTTTCGCGTTTTAGTTTTTTATATATATATTTTTGAATGAAATATTACGGGAAATAATGAAATGTCTTTCTTTTTAAAGAGAGAGAGAGGGGGGGTATCTTGCCAACATCATCTTAAAAGGATGATGAACAAAAGACTTTCTCCGTCATTGTATTTTATATAGGAATTTTGTTCAAGATGTGAAAATATAAAATTGGCTCATAAGATTTAAAATTCAAATCATGAATAACTAGAAGGTAACTAATAACCATGTCAACCAACTAATTCATCATAATTATTAACTGCGTTTAAATTTTAATCAAATCTTTTAAGCATAAATTGTTCAGGATTTTCTCAACAAAATAATTCTAAGCATAAAGTTGTGATAAACATTAAAGCCATGCAGTTTTCGCTCATTTAATCCGTTTGTTGTGCAGATGAACTTTGGTAGTAATAAAATCTAAGTTCCTGTTATAATAATGCCATTAAAAAGGTAACTGTCCGGATAATTTATATTTAATTATCCGGACAGTATTTTAATTATCCGGACTAAGCACCTAAGCTTTAAAAATCCTTTCTTTTTTTTTCAACCCAAGAGTGCAGTTTTCAAATTTCTTTTCCTTATCCTTCAATAAAGGAAGAAAAGAAACTTTGAATTTTTTTTTAAAATGTCATTGTCAAATAAAAGTAAGTTTTAAAAAATTATCAGGCTTTCGGAATAAATTTACAATTATTACCAAATTTCTATCACTAAGAAGCTTTTGCTTGAATTATAAATTCATGGCGGGAGTAAATTATGCATTTTTCATTATCATGAAATATACTGCCCATCTTTTAATAAATTGAATTATAATAAAAAATGAAACAATTTGTAAAATCTTTAAAAATTTTAATAAATTTCCTTTCAATTACAGAATTTTATTTAAATGAAAATCGTAAGTGAAAGTTATAGAAACGTAAATATTTTTCTTCTAAAGTATCCGTATTTAGAATGTGAACACCTCTCTTTTTGTTATCATCTACATCTGAATAAATGAATTAATAATTGTCTCTCAGATTGGAATTTTTCTTCTCATGGTGTAAAATACGTTATAATTGAAACAGTTAAAAATAAAAATAGAAAAAGAAACAATATGAACTTATTATAATAAACTAAGCACCTTCAATTTATCAAAATTTAATATGAGCAAACATGAAATTCTAAAGAGCTGTCATTTTAATTCCGATTTTATTTTGTTGGTCTTAAATGAAGCTTCATCAGAGAATTCCTTTTCCTTGAGAACAAAAAAAATTTATCCAATAAAAAAGTTTATTATGATTATGAGATAGATATTTAAGGGCATGAATGCAACAATACTCATCTTATATAAAAAAAATGATTTTTTCGTAATTTTTTCATCATTTCCTTATATTTAATTTCTAAAAAAAATCCATAAAAAATGTAATACGCTGAGTTTATTCATTTTTCCCTTTTATAATTTTTTTTCAACAGATTAAATGATCAGATGATATTTATTCTTGAGCGTTGCGAGTGTGTGCCAAACGAAATTCATCTTTCTTTCGGACATCAACATCAGCTCTAATGAGGGATTTGAGATGTACACAAGACATTGGATGCAATGGGCAAAATACTTTGAAGTATTAAGCAAGATTTTATTTAAAACATTCGAAATGATTTAATAAAGATCGTTAATAAGAAATTTTCTGTAAAATATTCTTATGATGCTTATAGTATATATCTAACGCCTATTATTTAATCATTTGTTGTATATTAATCACATTCGTTCAATAACGTCCATTATGCAATATGAAAGTGAAAACTGTATTTTCCTTTTGGCGATCATTCAAATCAATCTTCAGAGATTAGACAGTATGTAAAACTTAAAAATTATCAAATATTTTTAAAGCTGCATTTCTAGTTCAAACTGAAGATGTGAAGCTCTCAAGAGAGGTAATTGAACCCTGAATTGTTTGATCTAGTAATTTTTCTAATTTTTAACTGAATGAGTATCATTGATCCTGCGAATTCAAGATATCAATCATTTAATGGGAACCAGCTGTCCGTGGACAGCAAAAAAGACAAATCGATGGGAAAATTTCAGATTTACACAGATTTCTTCATGCTGGTTTAATCCAGACAGAACTACAAGTCCGTTCACTTCGTACTTGTGGCAGAAGATGCTCTAAAAGTGTGCGTTCTTAGTTTGATAATACTTTTAAGATGATGAAAAATTAACACATTTTCTCTTCTCCTTTCAAGATATATTGAATTAGTCGGCGTCCTAGCACAGAGGAAGCGCGTCTTCCGCTTGATTTGGGCGTCCCGGGTTCGAGTCCCGGTTAGGGCACGGTTGTTCTTCTGTGTACTATCTGTGAGAAGTGTGAATGTCTCCCCCAGTAAAAAGTTGCTATGCAAGCAAGTGTGTGTGTGTGATAATCGTTTGACCTAGAAATCAGACATCTGTCCTAGGGTCCTCAAGGGTCCATTCCCTCAGAAGTTACTGCAACCCTTCTTCCGTTGCAGAGCGGGCAAGACATCATCATCATCATATATTGAATTTTTCAAAACAATGAAACACAGTGAAGCAAAATAAAAAAGCTTCTTCGGCAATATCTAAAAAAAATCGACAGACGTAAAGCTTAACGTTGAGTACTCTATTTTTAAAATCTTATTGGTCTAAAATGTGGATAGACATCGACATCGCGTGACTGATGATCATAGCACTTTCACTTCGGATGCGAAAGAGGAAAAAACAAAAGTGAAAATCTAATATCTTTTACTTCCTCACTGTTTGTGTTAAATTACTTTCTAAGGGAAAAAAATGTGAACTAAGAGCGATCGTCTTCACGCCAGTTCAGCTGAGCGATTTTTGTCCTCCGGTGTTGATTTAAACCCCTGGTCCAATAGATATCGGTGCTCCTCTCTGTCACACAAAGAAAAAGCTGATGTTGCCATTCATCTTGAAGAGATATATCGATAAAATTAAGTAAAAATCTTGCCCTCTTTGCCAAAGGTAACTGGAGTAGAAAAATTCGCTTAGGCGGTCGATGGGGGAGAGTCTAGAAACTGCGCCGCAGTTCCAGCCGATGTCCATACGCGCACTACAGGAGAGATGAAACACAATTGTCAGACCCGTATTCTGTGACTCTTTAAAAATTATCGGATAGTGGAGCAAAAGGTGGAATGGTTGCGTCGAAATTTCATCGCCTCCTCTCTAATGAAGGCGACTTTTTGTTTTCAGTGTGCTTTTTCCGTGGCCGATCGAAATCAAAATTAGACACCGAACTACAGTCTCAGTCACATAATCTCGAGCCGAATTTCACATATTTCACTGATTTCGTTCTCGAGCTATCGCATTCGCGTATTTCTGGAAACGCGGACGGACAGCAGACCCGTGACTCGAGGTCTGCACTTAGAAACTCTTGAAAATGAGACAAACCCGATTCAGAAATGATTTAAGAACTAATAATTAAAGACTGGCACAAAAAATGAAATTATTCCATTTAGGGCAGAACATTATATTATTATTTCAAAAAGCGTTTCTGTTAACCGAATGGAAGGTGATTTTCATGTTAATCAAGTATACACTGGACTTGCAGTCATTTCTGTGCGTCAAAGTCATTTCTTTGACAAAAGTTCCACTTGTCAGTGGGGCACCAAAGAAAGATCTGCAAATCACATGCTCAACGGCGGGAGCACACACTCAAATGGCCGAGAAATTGGGTGTTTCCTGACGTCGAAGAACTCATCAAAATTCCAGCTATTAAATCTTCTATTAGTGACATTTCGTTAAAGCTCAGGATTTTTATTCACTCATAAGATAAGAAGCTAATGTATATGTTATGCTTTTTTCATGAGTCAAAATTTACTATGCAATGTAAAGTGTAATATTTTTCTATTCTTTTTTTCTGTACCAATATGTGTTTTATCCAGAGGGTATTTGTTGTTCCCAAATGCCAGATGTCATCAAATGTTAGTTCTTTTTAGCTAGGTGGGGTTGCGGCCCAATCAAGTTTGCAGCATGGTCTCTGGCTGGGGAACGGAAGGTACTCTAGAGACTCTGACCTCTTGGGTATTACTTGCATGGATTTCTGCACAATAGATGTTAAATCTGTGCATCTAATTTGAACATCTGTTTTTGTTTTGTAGCTCATATTAGAACAGCCAGGCAGACAAATTTCCTGTGAACTGATTTTTTTCAAATTCAGATAGAAAGTACAGACCGACAAGTATTCAAGAAATCTACAAATGTGGAGTAAAAAATTGTTTGCAAAATTCCATCCACTCTACTCACTGCCGCTTTCAATTATGTTTGTTGCAGACAGATATAACGATGGAAATAAATTTTCCGGACCTGCAGACGCCTGAAAGATGAAGGGAGATTCGTCAAAATAGCGAGTTGTGAAGATTACAATACCTGTTCGCCACTTCATGTGCGAGAAAGTAAATTAGAGCGCTTCTTTACAAACAAGCTTCAGGAACAGTCAGAAACGAGACTCGCTCCTTGCAACTATGAATATCGTTTGAGTTCTCCCATCCGACGCTCTCCAGCAATACGACAGATTTCTTTCGCATTTTAGAGCGTTACTCTTCCTGAAATTTAGAATTTTACATTATCTTAAATTTCAGAATAGAGATAGCATATTTAAATCCCACATTTTAAAATTAAGGAGTTTACCGACAATAACTGAACAGACATCAAAGAATCCCGGAAATCCTCAAAAGAGGGGAAAGAGGAGAAAGTGTGCTTTGTCTGCAGACTCACAGGTCGTCTTTAGGACGCGGCTATAGTCATACCAATAGAGAGAAAAAAATTAAAATTTTAATCATGCAAAAGGCGGGATTAAATGGTTCATGAATTTCAACTAAAAATTAAAATAAATTATGATCTGATACAAAAGCCCCATACATATCGAATTGGACTCTTTTTGTTCGTTTTAGTTTGGGGATATTATATTCATATATAAATGGACAGACATGCTTCTACAAATGACTTTTCTGAAAGCGTAAAGCACAGAAATTCAATCTAGATAAATGATTACAGTAATTTCCTTTTATATCTATACCTAATAATAAAGTAAAGTAAAGCCCCAATATTAACAATTTATGGGGAATGCTTGAAACCGAACCCTTCATTCATTATTCGAGTAAACAAATAGAGGATCGAGAAATATATGCAGGAGGAATTCAAAATTTTGTTCAGTGATCGCTTTTTTTCTCATCTCCATGTCTTTTCTTAAAAACTCATTGCTTACTCCTTTTTTTTTTAACAAAATTATGCACCTGCACATCTTGTATATAAGTAAAAGAAATTCCACGAGAAGAAAACGGGTTTTACTCATTCATTTGGTCACCTGTGTCGATTCCCTAAAAAAACCCTCTCAATGAATGCGCATATAGATGTCGATTCACAAGCGTCACCTTCTTGATGAATGCTGTTGAAAGAATGAAGGCCGCTTTCATGTTCATTGTCCTGACAAGAGCCTCGGAATAAGTTCGAGGCCCAAAATATCAAATGCCGAAGGTTTTATACATATATATGTTTAAAGATGCAAAAATAACTTGAACAATCAGAACTGATAAATTATTGATTTATGCTTTCAACGGATTTTGCATATTTACTCGGAATATTTAAAATGCTCGGTTCAAACAACATTTGAAGAAAGTAAACTTAAAATGCATAAAGAAATGATATTAAATTTCAAGAAAATTGATCTAAAAATTAAACGATTAACTGAAACATTAATCAACATTTATATAAATATTATTTTTAATCATTTCGGTTCTTTCTCTCTTAATGCTTTTTGGATCTAAGAATCCATCCTTTTTAACTTTAAACTAAAACATACTACAGAAACAATTTTTTGCCTTTTATTTAGCAATAAAATTAAAAGAAAAAAAAGGGGGAGATAAGAATTTAAAAAATCAAGTTTCATTTTTTCAAATTTTCGTAATATATATATTTTTTAATTAGCAAGCAAAAAACAACATACCACCACATTTATGTATTCTGTAAATGATAATTATTTTCATATGTTCAATTTAGAATAACTTCTTAATCAAGAGATAAATAAATTAAAACAATGAAATTGATTCAAGTCGTCTGAAATAGAAGTATAATAGTTTTTGAAAAAAATCTTGTCACTTTTTAGAAACCTACCGAAACAAGACAAGAGAGAATTTAAAAAGCCAAGAAATATTCTTGAAATTTCCTGAGCATCTAAAAAGAATTTCGTAATAAATTCATCCATTAACCAAATATTATCAAATTATATAAACCTTTCTCAAAAAGCTACATATAAACTTTTTTTTTGACATCTTCAAAAAAATTAACATGATGGTATCCCTACAGAAAATTTTGACTAAAATATTTTTCCAATTTCGGATTTGAACAAATTGTTAACGTTTAAAAAAAGTAAAAAATTCTGAAAAAAATTAGTAATAATCAAGTGTTTAATCCTTTTTTTTTGTAGCTAGACAAAATGCATTACATACATATATACGAGAGAGATATTATTATCTAAATATAAGCGAAATTTCATTTTTTTTACTTTCATAATCTTACATTTCATAATCTATGAAATGTGAATTCATAGATTAGGCAATGGAAAGATTAATAGATTAGGCCTTCGAAAAAGGCAATGGAAATATTTTGTAACAAATGCCAAACACCTCGAACATTCACAGGTTGCCAGTCCAGCAGCTTCCTGAATACAGTCTATGCTTCATAAATGAAACATATGAGGCGTTCATTCAAGAAACCTCTCCGAAATTCTTGTTGGTAAAAATTTGAGATGCAATTTGTCAAATAGTTCAGCAGTTGCGGATATCTTTTATTAGGGTGTCCCAAAGTTGAATGACGTTATCTGGTTCTTCTAGTGCAAACCTGCAGACTACACTTTCCGGGACTACAAAAAATTTCATCTGTCCATTTGTTGGGATAGGAAAAGCGTTATTTTCAACGAGCTCCTTCCTCAAACAGAGCAACATATTTAACAAAATACTGTCACCAATTGGATCGATTAAAAGCTGTCATAACAACAACAACAAAAAAAACAGAATTAATGAATTGACGAGGTGTTTTTCATCATGACACCGTGAGACCCCATATTGCATTAGTCGTAACAGTAAGTTTGATTGGAATGCTCGTAAGTTTGATTGGAAGGCTTTACCGCATCCTGTATGCTTACCAGATCTCGCTCCCTCTGATTATTACTTCTTTATCTCCTTAAACAATATTCTTCGCAATTAGTGCTTTCAATCCATCAGCGAAGAAAACCACACCTAGAGGATTATTTCCTGTGCAAAACGCAACAGTTTTGGAAAGAAAGCGTAATGAGGCTTTCTGAGAGCTGGGAGAAGGTAACAGAACGAAAGGGTTCTTATGTAACGGCATAAGTAATAAATTGTGAATATTGTGTATTCATTTCCTATTAGAAATAGGAAAGAAACTTATGGGACAACCTTATATATTCCATAAAACATCTCCCTCGCGGCGTAATAGGTGTTTTTTATTATTATTATCCTCATTGCTTATCGTGGGGGGGGGGGGAGAATCTTCCGAAAAACTTACTTTAAAATACAATCACCTTCAGTGCACTCAAATTCAAAAGGAGAGCGGAGGGAAGAAATAAAACTTCCAGCCAAGGGAAAAATTCCATTTATTCCTGATTACGTGAGGCAAGAATAATTCTTAAAAACGATGCTGTAGTTTTACATACATTATACAAAGTTCCCGCCCCCTCCTTCCCATGGTCTTCAGAATCTAAACCCAATATGTAACAGAATCTAAAGCCAATATGCTTTATATATCAGGAAATCAGAGGGAAAAAATTTATTTTTTGGAATTGATCCAGATTGGCGGCAAAAATCAATCAATCGTAGAAGTTATATATCTATAAATTTCTTTAAATGGAAAATTTTGAAAAAATATTTTTAAATCCTTAGACATTTTTTCCGAGTTTATATTGACTATATGCATTTCAATACTAACGAAAATATGCTTTGTAGAAATACAAGTTTCTAATTCGTCATGTTTAATCTAAAAATGTAAAAAAATTAGCATATTTAATTCATTGTATTAATTTTCTTATGATAAGAATAAAAACTTATTTGGAAATTATTACTAAGATATTTGTTACCTATGCCGAAAGTGGCCACGGTGTCCTGGTGGTAAGGCCTTCGGAACCGGGGAGTATTCCAGGATCGATACCCGATTTCCCCGAAAAACTGACGTGTAAGCGGGTCTAGTGCCCGTTAAATCCGTCAGGGCCAAATGTCTTCACGCTGGTGTGGTGTGAAAGTTTGAAAAGGGAGTACCAACTCTGATCTCGTCATCATCATTTGACTGCGGTTCAAAATTACGAGGTCCGTCTCAAAACAACCCCTGTGTTGCTTTAAAACGGGACGTTAATGTAATTAAACTCAATGAACAAAAGCGGGAAGATTCATTCCAGATCAGTTGTTTCTTACTTTGAAATAGACTTGAAGTCACATAATACCTGCAATGCTGAATGATCAAAAAGAAATTAAGGTATAAAATAACTGAAAGAAAAGGCGAGTGGAAATTAAATTATTCGGATGCTTAAAATTTTTTCATGCCAATCCTTTTTTACTAATTCTTTTAGTTAAATATAATTTAGTCAACTCCTATGCGACACAAATGTTTTTAAGTATTTTGTAAACACCAATAATAAGCCTCTTTGAGATATTCCACAAATAGAAAAGTTTTTAAAAGAATCAGCAGTTTGAAGAAAGGAAGCACAAGAACCACTCTTACTTAAAAGCTTTAAAAAAATACTTATATTTTCTTATTTTATTTATGACTTCGTTTTAATCACATTTTTATAAGAGACACTGTCCGTCCATCTATCTTTTGTTTACCATTTTCTGTTCCTTTCTCTTGCGTCTGGCGATGGGCGTTTATGCATGTTGCTTCGTTTTGCGTTCTTGATGTTTGTATACTCGTTTTACCGTTTGTACCGTCGTCTTGGCCAATGGATAGCGTCTTATCCGTGATCTGAGCTTCTTGGGTTCGAGTCCTGGTTCGAGCATGAGTCTGCCCTATATGTGAGGTTTGTGAAAGATCCCCCTACCCCCGTAAGAAGGGATTGTGCAAGCGAATGTTTGAGTCTCATCTTTATTTGAGCTAAAGTCACACATCTGCCCTCATAAGTTCAAGGATCATTACCCGCAGAGGCTGTTGCACCCCTCTTTCCCCGATCTCTTACTTGGTTTGAATTGAAATTCAAGTCAAGAGGAGTCAACAACAACAGAATTTCGCCCCCCCCCCCCATTCACTGGAATGCGCTGGAAAATAACGAGACCGTCTTTCTTCGGCACCGTTATAAAATAGAACACAAACCTTAGTAATGAAATAAAATTAAAAATCTCGCATTTTGTAATCGATGTGAAACAACCAAACGCGGGATTTCAATACTTTTAAATAGAAGATATGTTTCGGCATTTCAATAATAAAGGATTCCTGACCGCTTCACTTAAAGCTATCAACATTCATATAAATACAATTTGGAATGGGAAACTGTATCATCGGAAATTTTTTCTGCGATTTTAATTAAAAACAAATATTTTCATATTTACAAGTGATAAGTTTAGGAAATATTATTTCACAAAAAGGTTTTTTTACACCGTTTTAAAGATCATTATTCTTTTTACAAATTCTATTCTATTTATCCTTGTTTCTAATTAGTCACAATTTTTGTGAATATAACTTTCAGTTGAACTTTAAACAATTGCAATATAATTCAAACCACTTTCATTGTTTCAAATATTTAATCCGTACATTTAAAACTTTCAAAAGCTGAGGAAATGACGTTAAAGAGAAAGACGGCAGACTTGCCTTTCAAATAAGGATTCACCGAAAAGTTAGGTTTTTCATTTCGCATACTTCATTTTTTTTGCAAAAATAATTAAATATTAACTGCACAATTAAAGTATTATTCTTGTTATATACAATTTCATTGTAATAAATTTCCTAATTTGAAGTTATTGCAATAGAGGTTTAACGCTAAAAGCAAAAATGGTTAATTTAAAAAAATATATTTTTTCCACTTCATAAATAATGTGCCATGAAATAAAACGAGTGTGAAATATTTAAAGTAAAGTAAGCTTACCAGGAATCCTTTATCGCATATATCGGCAATATTGTCTAAAGATATCGATGAAGTAGAGCGACACTCGACAGATTGAGCGTAACTATTATACCAAAATTAAACGCTTTACTTACTTTTCTTGTATTAAATGTTTTAAAAAGATCCAGCTAGTAAGTGATTAAAAAGATTAAATTCTAAGTTTCAGTTGAAGTCGCAGTCCTCAATTAGAGTCAACCAATGATCAACCGATGAACGTCAAAAGCGCTGCAATGCTTTGACGCTCCATTCAATTGCGAATCTAGAAGCGTAGAAATCTAAGAAGAGGCGATACGTTCATTGATTGCATTATTTAGGAAAGATTGAACTAGTTGATAAAGAGTTGATCCTCTCACGTATGCACAAAAGAAATTTCTTTAAATAGCTATTTCTAAAACAGCATCTCCAGATATCTACTTGCACATAAGCATTCATAAAAGAAATCTCCTCCCAAAACATTACTTTTATAAAATGTATACAGTAAGTTGATATCAAAAGACACTAGTAATAGAAAAAAATAAAGTCAATTCCTACTTAATTCAACAAAAAATGTTTTTATTTTAATTACTTTTTTTAAATAATTACAATTATATATATATATATATATATATATATATATATATATATATATATATTACAGAATCACAATACTAAGTGGCAAAATAGAAAAATAGAATTGACATTCTCCTTCTCGACATGTAGTTAATCATAAGGTTGAATAGAAGAAGTGACCAACAATTGATGACAAAGATTTTAAGGAGAGAAATCAGAATTGAACCTAAAGCTAAAAATTTCTTCAATTTTGTTTTTTGAGAAAAATCCTTTATTCTAACCACTAGGCCACAACTGCTAGCTCATTCTCGAAAATCATTTGGATAAAACGAACACTTAAAGCAAAAATTTATCAAAAAATGATTGATTTTTGCAAGAATTAAATTCGCAATTTTTCTCTTAATGTGAAACATGCTGAAATCCCTGCTTTTTACCGATTAAGCTACTGCCCGTTGACTTTGATTTTAATTACAAACTATTAAAACTCTATTTGCACTATTAAATTTAATTACTGAATTAAAATTTGAAAAAAACTATATTAACATCAAGTGTCACCCACTAAAAGTTTAAAAAATGTATTTGAACTTGAATGGATGAATAAAAAGTATTTCATTAACGATTGAAATTTCGAACAAGATATATAAATATATATATACAGAGAGAGTTTGAAATAAATGTAGGAATTGAAAAATGCGACCAAAACTTTCGTGAATACCGACGTTTTGGGGGTTGACGGGGACAGGGAGTTCCCTCTTTTATATTTGTTTGTGTGTGCAAACCCAATAAATAAAAACCCATAAATTGAAAAAAATGATCTCTCAAAAGCAATAAATATCCAATTGGTTGCCTACGTCTTTTGAGGCTTCAAAAATCTCAAACCAAAATAAACATCAAATATTATTTAGATATTAAATTTTGGAGTCATTTAACTTCTTGCTAATCGGTGCTATGCAAGCATAAATTTAAAAAATTCTGACTTTTAATAAGTAAAATAAACAATACTTTTTTTTTAAAAAAATGAGTATTCTGTTTTAAACAAATTATTATTAAAATAGTTAATTTCCTGATAATTACTAGAATAACATTGTTAAATTGTAAGATGATGCTAAAATATTTTGTATGTCATAGAATCCAAATTCACGCGCATGATTTGGATGTAAGACGTTACCCACGTATTTCACCTATACATTAGAATTACAAAATTTAGAAGAAGAAAAATACCAAAGCCTGTGTTTTCATTTTAAAAAGTTAATTCGATATTTAGTGCAAGAACTATTTAAAAACATTCATAAAGAAACATTCAATAAGAATAAATAAAAATGGTCGATGTTCCGTTGTACTTAGTGTTTATTCCATTCTACATATGTGAATGAATAATCTTTTGATCTTAATAAAAGAAGAAGTACTGCGCATTAGATAATAACACCGAAAAACTTTCAGGAGGAAACTAATTGTGCAAATAAACTATTAACTTTGCAAAAAATGTACTAAAACTTTTAACTAATTGTTTAAAACCAAAGTGTTTTTCATGAGATTATTCAGAAATTTTACGATGTTGTAAGCATAGGAAAAATTAAATTATTCATTTCAACAAATCATTTTTTTCTTCAAAAATCCTTCTTATTTCATATATCTAATTGTAATAATATAAACATTGAAGCAGTATATCTAAACTCGTACTGTTACAGAGCTGAAGTTTATAAATTATAGAATTTTTTTATGTCATGTTTCTAACTGTGGATATTTTCTAAGAAAAAATATCCCCTCTCCACCCAAATGAGAGAGAGAGGAATCTGATGTTCGACCTCCATTCTTGGATGGTAATGCTTTAACTTCTATTCCTTTGTCCTTTTATTATTTAAAAAAATTTACACATAATAGAAAAAGTTTGAATACAAAAGTATGTTTAATTTTAACGCAATGCCCGCGCAATGGCTAAATTTAAATAATAATATATTCGTAAACATACTTTAAGATGTTGGTTTTAAAAAAAATGATTAAATTGGGAAAATTTAACGGGAATAAAATTGGTACCACTGTAAAGTGTTTGATACATTTTTATTCGAGATTTAAAAGGAGTTAAGATGTCTTTTCGGCAAATTATGCTGCTAAGATATCAGTTAAAAAAACTGATAATATGACAATATGTCACTATGACCAATATGACATTAAATAGTAAACAGAATGAAATGCAGCTCGACATTTACCCTGTAGATTTTTTTGCATGAATCATGCCACTATTAACCCATAATGACCAGCATATAATCTTTATAAGGTTAATATACAAAGCCATTGTGAAGAAAAGGCAGTTTGAGGCTGAAATAGAAAAATTCTTAAAATTTCACGTTGTCTCAAAATTATACAATTTCCATGGTTGGGGTGATTGGGAGAATGCATCAGGGCTTAATGCGGAACCATAGAGCTATTTAAATTTATTTTAGAATAAAAAACGGTCAATTAAAGATACGAACATTGAAAAAAAATTCTAACACTACAATAAACGGTTTGAAATTATGTTTACAAATGCGTAAAGAAAAAGATATATAGGGAGTGATGAGGAGAATCTTAAATTGAAGGTGAGTTTTTTTCCAGGGAAAAATACGTCATGCATCTCGCCTATCCAGAAATGACAAGCAAAGCCACCAATCAAGAGACAATTAACATTTTAAAAATGTTACCGAGCACTAACCGAATTAGTCAAATCAAGGATACCATCAATATATCCAGGGGGGTCACGTCCGTGCTGCAAACCAAGTTTTTTTTTAACAAATCATTATCAGATAAAATTAAAATCTAAATCACTTCAACAAATAGAGTGTTAATTATACATATGAAATAATTTTCTGAAACATTTACCTTGGGCTATGAATTCGATTAAAAGAATATCAGAAGCGCATTATAAACCAGAAAAAAATATTCTTTAATAGTACTTTATGTAGAAATTATTTTAGAACTCAGGAACAAAAAAAACTAATAAGTTTGTTTGTTGGTTTTTTAAATTTTGAGTACATCTTTGATTTGATATGAAGCTAAATGCGACTCATTTTGAATTAAACAAAAATCACTCATGACACTTTTTATAATGACCCAAAATATCAATTGCAGGTTTTATCTACAGTTGAATTATTCATCGCTTCTAAAGAATGTGATATTTCGCTATGAAGGTTTCTCTTATCCTTACTAATCTTGTAATTACAAACAAAAATGGCTTAATAGCAGTTATCAGACTGGAGCACAAATTACTGTAATTAAAGAAATGATTAGAAAAATATTCTGAATAAAAACTAATTGAAAATGAATATCTTTGAGGTTTATTTTATGTGTGGTGTTATTGTAAATAAATGTAAACAAAAAATAAAGTTTAATCAATAAAAATCTTTAAAATTATAAATAACTTTAAAATAAATACAAAACTAATTTTCAAATATGTTATTCTTTTCCTTTAAATGAAAGAAATATTTATTATAAAATAAAGATTAAATTATAACACAACTTGTCATTAAACATTACTTAGTGATTCAATAATGATTGCCCATCAACAATCTCAATTTCCATTTTGCATTATTCTTTGGAGTTAACTCTGAATTCAATTGCTTTAAATAATGGTTTATGCATTAAAAATCAATACAACACAATTATCAGAGTAGTCTGAATACAATGGTGGTTATTGGTTGTTATCTCTATACACGAAAAAAAAATGCATACACGCTGAAGCAAGTATATTCAATTATTCTTCACGGTGGCATTTGGACCTATAATTAAAAATCTAGTGAACTATCTACTTCCTCAGGAATAAGTGTTCTCTAAGAACTAAATTTTTTAGATTTAAAATAGATTTTTAATAAAATAAATTTAAATCTTAATGTCTTTCTTTAATAAATTAGAAGCGCGTTTTGCTCTAAACATTTTTTATTCTACTTTGATTTTCTTTAAAATTTAAATTATGCCAATTTTAATTGTGTAAATTTTTTATCATTTTAATGAATTATAACCATATTTTTAAATGTATTTCATTACGATACTTTTCATTGTTTTGATTAGTGGATTTAAATTCAAATGCACGTCGATGTTAAATCTAATTCTTTTTGATGTACACTATTGTTGCTATAATTGTTGGAAAATAATAAAATGATAAATAAATCAAGCTTAAAACACTGTTTTGAAGGAGATTAGATTGTTCTTCAAGATTTTGCCTTTGGCATATTCATTTTTTAAAAAATTCAAGAAGAATCGGAACAACTCGGTTAACTCAAAACATTAACAAAAAAATTAGAGAATTAAATTAGAGAAAAAAAATATCTCATTCCAGGCCTAATCCTGCTGCGGAACAAACCCGCTGGATCCAAGGCCATTTAAATATTGAAAGTGTAGATTTTTACTTGCAAAATCATAAGGTTATAATCAGATAAAAGGCTACTATTTTTATCAAGAGTTTTGTTATTTTCGTTGCATCATAAGCCAATTCCAGAATTACTGCGAAATTACTTTAGAACAGAGTACTCGAACGGGTACAACTTGCATGAGTGTTATGGAGTCGAAAAACATTAACCTCTTTCTTATGGTTTGTCGGAAAAGAAAAGCACTATTTTATAGTATTTTTTAAAATGTTCTAAATAAATAAATCAGGTAAGAAAATACTCTTTGTTCCGTGCAAAAATTCATATTTATATATTTCATAAATTAAATTATTTTATTTATGAATTATTTTTATGCCCAGTTTATATAAGATGCATTTCAATTTTTTCTTACAAATGCTGAATAGCTTAAGGAAGATTTTAACGAGGATTTCAATATTGTTCATTTTTTATTTTCTGAAACCAAGTTATCTTCACGCAGCGCAGCATTATACCAGCAAATGGCCAAACCTAAACTTTTAACTAGAGTCATTTAGACGTTTAACTTTAAATTAGCTCTTAATACGCGGAAAAAAGAGAGTCATTTTTAAATACAATGCTGAATTTTTTAGAAACTGCTAAGAGGTTCTTTTACTAAAAAAAACTCTAAATATAAACGTCCCCTCATAACGGAAAATAAAAATGGAATTTCCTTGTTGAAACATTCACCTTCACATTCTGTGCTGTAGATTCATATTCCAGCAGTCCGTCAAAACTTTTAATTTAGTCTCGGGTCCTTTATTATCTAAAAACTATTAGCAACACAGAGATAAAAAACAGTAATCGGTAGTTTTTAAAAAGTATTGAAATATGTCATTTTTGAGTAGGTTTTAAAGCTGTAAAATTCACTGTTCTTAGAGATTGCCTCGTTTTAATTTAGAATGTATAATCTGATGATACGCTGCAATTTTTTCGAGTGCTGATATTAAATAATTTTTATTTTCTCTCGAGAGACTAACGCAACTTTCAACCATTGATTCTATCTACTATAACTTTAAAATCTGCTACAAACATTTGCTCTGTTATGCTTCAAATTTTGTTCACACATTCAATCTTGTGGCAGGTGATTAAAAATTAATTTTTCATTAGCAAAAGACAAAGATAAATTCCCTCGGAACTACACAAATAGTTAACATTTGAATGTTTCTAATAATATTTGTATAATATTATGCAGTGAATGTAACATAAAAATGGCCTTCCGTTATAAAAGTACTGAAAGTATGTTCATTATTGAAAGCGAAAGAAATACATTTATTTTCTGAATCATGGTGATTCTGTGAAGTATTTCAATCGTCTGATAAATACATTATTCATGTGTCAGCATTTTCTTTCGTTTACAAAATTTATCAAAATTGCATTATTTTCCTATATTAAAGGGAAAATGCATAATTTATCCAATCTTTTTGAAAATAACGCTTGGGATTTGATATAATTTTATTGTTCAGTTATACTAAATTTTCGCTTAATTATTGATCAGAATTTAAATTTAAAACATGAGCATCGCTATCTTCAATTATTTTAATGTTCGATTTCATTATTAACTAAAATTATTTGCAGAAACAGCGACATTCTTAATATATTCATAGTATCGCTGTTATTTCTTCTATTAATTCTTTATAAAAAAATATTAAAATCACATTAAGAGCAGCACTCTTTAAATAAGGAAATCAAAAATTTACAAAAATTTTCTATACAAATCATTAAAATTTTGATTTTATCCATAAAAATATGAAATATATTTTACGCCAAAAAAATCAATGTGAAGAATAGTTATAAATAATAGAATCAATTTATTTATTTTAATTTCAAAATTCTCAGTCACCTTTCAAACCGCTATAACTACATAACTTATTTATTAAATGAAATAAAAATGCAAAAAAATATATAAGAGTAACTGTAGAATGAATAAAAATCAGAAAAATGATTAAAAAAACAGCGCCAAATGCAATAAATAACACAAGTTATATCAAAATCGGTAATTCTAGCAGCAACTATTGTATTTTTTATTATTTAATATTGTATTTTTGCTATTGTATTTTTGCAACAACTATTTTATCCCTTTTTATATAATTTTCTAAGTTTGTCAAATTATATTAAGATAACGATACCCTTAATAAAACCTTTCTTGAGTATTTTTACCGAAGAAAAAAAAATCTTTTATGTTTATGTATCAGAATCTGAATGTATCAAATATCTTTTAAAGAGTTTTAAGACAAAGTATGCTATTTAAAAAAAGTTTTTAAAAATTATAAAATATCACGTAACATATTTTAACTTTTTCTTATTATGCTTCATAAATTTATTTCGAACAAAAGTGATATGATTTTGCAACAAAAATTAAAAATTAAGTACTCTTTTAATTTATGCATACGCATTGAATTTGAGTAAGTTACACAATTTTCTTTTCATTTTTAATTGATATCTTTTTTGCCATTATAAATTCCTCAAAATTAATAAATCTGAAAAATTTCAAAGATATTTAAAATACAATTAGAATATCTTTCTAAGAAAAAATCAATAATACTTATTTACTTACTAATATACATTATTAAAAGTAGTTACCGTTGTATAAATTAAGTTTCTATTTATTTATTTATTTAAAAAAAGGGGGATATCAGCTTTTAAAAACTAAATGAAATTGTTTAATTCATCAATTTGTTTTATTGCAATAAACTTCAAATATATTTGAGGTTTTACAGACAAGTACATTTCTGCTGAGACATTCTCTTGAATATGTACAGCAAATGTTCTGAAACATACCCTAAGAGAAAATTAAAATAATGAAATACAGAAAAACGAATTTTATGCTTATGAATATCTCTGATAAAAAATAACGCAAATAAAATGTTTGTTTTATATAATTATTCACTATAACATAGATTACAAAGTTACGTAATAAGTACAGTAAACCACGTTTATGCTCTTATTAAAATTAGATCTGCATTCTTCCAAATACTTTAAAATCTTAAGTATAATGAATTTTTATATGCCGTTGCAGCTACCTAAAAAGTTTAATATGATAGGAATAATAGGAACATGTATGATAGGAACTTTTTTCCCTCCATATATATTTTCCCATATCTTTGAAATAACCTAAAAATGCAAGTAATTTAATTGTATTTAAGAGCACAATTTCAATAATAAATTATTAGTTACGATGTAAAATATTTGTGCAACGCAAAATTAATAATGGAAGCAGATAATAATCAAAATATTCATTCATATGGCATTGATAAAACAAATCAGAAACTTCGGAAATCATATTATTTCATAACTTTTAGACAAACTATAATTAAATGTATTCGCCTTTGATAAGGAAGATCAATAATTTTCTATATTCTCAATTTTACTATGAATATTCTTAAATCTTCAACAAGACCATTTATTCATACTTTGGAAAATATAATGGGAAAACAAAGATCTGAAAATATCACCACTGAATGCAATTTATTTGATTGATATAACAATTACATGAAACACCACTGAAAGAAAGACAATTTTACTCCGGAATGTTTACAATGATCTGAAAATGTTTATAATGATCATAATATTTTTGTTTTGTTTTGTATATTTGGCAAAGATTTTGTATGCTCAGGTCTAATACTAAAATACTAAGAATAAAATTAAATGAGTTTATTTTTTTAGTGCATAACATAAATTCAAAGAATTCACAATTAAAGGAGATCCTTTGAATTTTTCTGCGAGACAAATAATCAAAATGGTTGAATGAGAATAAGAGAAATCGTCACTATGTACTCACCGAGTTCATCAATGGCTGGTGTCAACCTCAAAGTCACTGCCACCAATGCCACACACATCATCAAGATGAAAGAAGCCACCGAAGCTACTATAAAACTCACTATCTTTCGCGACCTGCTGTTGCTGGACGTACTTTCCCCATCCCCGAGGCCAGATTCTGGATCAAGACACCTCCTGCGGTGCTTGCCAACATGACCCCTTAGATCCTTCAGCGAAGTGGTCACTGAAGTCCTGTGTCCGATCAGAAGAGGATTGTGATGGCATATTCGATGTTTTTGCTTCTTGTGGTGGTAGTGGTGGTGTCTTGGATGCTCTAGAGTCCCAAAATTCCTTGGAGGTTCGAAAGAGCAATCCCCACAAAACAGTTCTGCGGATGCCCAATGGGGCTTATTGAGCGAGCCTTTCTGATTGTGCAAAGCTAGAAGGTCCCTATTTCTTGAGCAAGCTAGACTGCTGACTTCACTGCCACTGGTGGTGGTGGTGGTCACCAGTCGTGTGCGACTGTTCAGTCCACGACTAATAGGCGTCTTTCTCCTTTCAACGCCAACCTGATTTAATCTCTTTCTGCAGTGTTTCCGATGCCGTCGTCTACCCTTTGGTATGTGGATAGACTTCCGCTTCAATTTTAAAGGTTCGGTGATTGGCAACAGCGGATATAGTGCAGCTCTGGGCCTTCTGCGCAGCCTGTCACATTCGCGTTCGATGTCTGACACCTTGAGCACGACGCCATCTTTAATATACGATCTTCTTTTCTTTTTCTTATCTTTCTTTGATTGATTGTCTGCCATTATGAGATCTACAAGTAATATTACTTCAGCATTTAGGAACGCGCATGAGGCAACGTGTTTGAAGTAGTAGTTGCGATTTTCTCAATACCATTTGAAAAAGACATTATCAGTGTATTGCTAAAACACTTTCGATAGCTAACTGGACGTTTAAACTATGATGATTGTGAGTACAAGTTGGGATAGAGGCCACTTTTGCAAGGCTTATGTTTCTTACAATCCAAAGGAAACTAACACTTTACCTCCAGCTGCATATCAAAAACTAGTTGTTGTCTTTCTTTTTTTTCGCAACAATTCTGATAAGCTGATTAGCTTGATAAACAGAAGAATGTGCTATTTACAATTCAGGCACATGATTTCTACTCAAGGTGTATTTTGTTACGTCCCGCTTAAATTATCTATCTATATCAAGTTTTCTTTAATATCACATTATATTAAAGCAAAGGCAGAGTATCAGCTTATAGTGTATATTAAATTCTAAAATATTGCTTATATCTCTCTACGGATTATTTAGGGTAAGTTACAGGATGTGTAGTAAAGATAATGATCTCTGGACCTAGTAAATATAGATTGCGTAGAATGACCTTGGAGTTGTATATATAGAAAAATGTGTTTCCTACGAGAATAATGCATATTTACAAACCGTAGTGTTTATTGCTGAATTGAACAGGCATTGACTGGCCTTCAAAAATTTCAGATTAGTTTCCATCAACAAAATCATTGCTGTTATGCCTCTTTCTATTGACACTTCCGGAAAATTTAGATTTAACATTCTCAGAAGCAACTGATTTGAGTTCTTAAAGTTAAACATATTTATTTATATTCAAAAAGTAATAAAAATATTTATCATATTTTTAAACACTCGAAAGTGTTGGAAATAAATTTATTCTTAGAGAAAAGGATTCCATAGTTAATAAGATTAATAATCATAACACAGCCTCAAATACTTAGAACGAGTATATCAAGATGAAGTTTTTAAAATGTCTAGAGATAATTTTTGATATGTTTGCCCTCAAAATATATTGCCATTGGGATATTCATAAGTATTCCAGATTGAATAGAAAAGTTAATGCAATTTAAATAACGCTTGTGCAGTTCTATTATACTTCATGCAATTTCAACGTAATTAAATATCCGACTTTAAATCTGAATTTTAATTGATATTTCACAATATTTTTGGTTAGTAATTTTTCAAAAATTAAAGTTTTGATTTTAAATTTCTGAATTTATTTTAATAACTTTAATTAATTTAAATGCAATAATGAATCTTTTTTTTATTCTTTAAGAACCTATTAGTCAAACTTGAATAAATTATTGAGATACTTTTATTTCGAAAAGAATTAGGAGCTTTAAAAAAATAGTTTTTATGGCAATTAATGGTAAGTTACGCTTATTTTTAGAACATTATTCTTCGGCAGTATGCATTTAAACTTTACTAACAAACTAAAACGTTCAAACTCACACGAGATTTAGAATAACTCTTGCCTTCCTGTTAGATACGCGCGTCGATTCGAAATATCTAATTCAATGAAAAAGGTAGACACCATTGATGACAACAACATTTAACCTGAAACTAAAAGTTGCCAAATAAACTATCAAAACAATGCATCAAAGCTTATATAAGTAAGTGATGATTATGACTTTGAATTGAAATCCAATGCGATGTAATCCTTCGGCTTTTTTCTGTCACTTAATTTGGAAAAAAATCAGACGACAAAAAAATAAAAATCGATGATGCAGGAAATGAAGAATGGTACACTCGCAAAAAAAACACACAGCAGATGAAACGCACACAAATGAATAATCTTCCGTTTTAAATCCAGAACGTTCGCCCATTCACACCTGTCTTCTTTATTAAATCGAAACTTTTGAGAGAGCTCCTCTTTATTTTTTACCACTTTCTCTCATTGAAAACCACATTCGAATTATCCGGGCGCTTGCGGAGAAGAGGAGGGTGTTTCGAATTGAAGCGCGTGTCGTGTTGTTAAGTGGCACTTGAAAACGGAATCCGAAAGATGGTCCTTTCCTGTTGCTTTCGAATAGCGAGCCGAGTCGAATTTGAGAGACGACGGTGGCAGGGTTATCTACGGCATGCAGTTATTCGGCTGGACCAGTGTGGGCGCCAGGGCGCATGCGTGCTTCGGGAGCTAACCGGGTGGTTGGTTTTTCGAGGGGTGAGGGGCTAAAGGGGCCCATCCCTGAGAGAAGGAGAACGTCCCAGGCGCGTTATCCGCTTCCTTTTTCTCCCATCGACATTGTATGGACAAACTATTCTTGGAAACATTATTTCAAATTACTTTTAGGCACAGGATCTTTTCTAAATCGAATCCTTTTTTTACAGACAATTTGTGACATTCTTAGCTTAGTTGACTAAAACACTTTATAATATAAATAATGGTTCGATAATGGCTTTGTTAGATATTCAGAATTGGAATATTCACTGAAATTGAATAACTAGAAATAATCTGCAATTTACAGGCGCATGTGTCAAAAAATTTTGAATTAATCTTAACGGATTGAAAACAAAAATCCATTTGCTCAAAAAATTCATTTTTTCTATCAAAATTCTCTAAAAATCTTTCGGTGCAGTTATTTATTTGGGGCTAAAAATTTTAAATTCTCACAACTTTTTAAAAAGATTTTAAATCATTTATAACATTTCAGGATTTCGGTATTACTCATAATCCAAATTGCTTGTATAATATTTCATTAGCATCAAGTATTTCGATAGACAGATTAAATATTGTTGCCTACACATTTTAAAATTCTGATATCAAAAATTGTATTATAAGTAATAAATAAATCTTTTGTGTGTGTGTTCAGTATTTTTATTCAATGATCATACTTGAAATAAGATAGGAGAAAAATTTATGTACTAGAAAAACATTATCCGAATGCAACACTAATATTTCCTAGCTAAATTTAAGTGCATTTATTCAGGAGTTTAAAGTTTTAAAAAATTATTCTCTACACAATATTAATGCATAGAATAAAGCGTGCTAAATCGAAGTGATAAAATATTTGTAATAGATTCTAAAGTAAACTAGAATATTATTATAATGTGCAGCGGAATCTAATCTGAAGTCAACAATGAAATTCGAACTCACAGTTATCACAGAAACATTTTTACTTTCTTGTATATGAAATAAAGAATTTGTGTTTTAGACACGTTTCTTACCCCCCCCCCCCTCAATCGACTGAAATAAGATTTGAGTAGAAAAATAATGCAGTCTAGAAATCGCATACCAAATTTGATATATTTAATTCGTTGAGTTTGAGTTACTGAGTTTACATCTTTCTGAAAGTACAAATCGGCAGTAGGTTTCCCCCCCTCTAGTCAAAAACCGAATTTTATCCATCTAGTTATTTTCGTTTTGTAATTATTGTGCTAACGTATATTTAAGCAACTGGACAGACAGACTAATTCAGAATAGATTTTGCTAAAAAATTGACTGAGATGCAAACATTAGGTGTAAAAATCCCGTACCAAATTTCATCAATGTATCCGAAAAGCGTTTGCGCAATTTTTGTCATAGAGACAGACATTTATCTCAAAAATTTGTTTTCTGGAGATCTGAAGCGCGGAGATTCGTCAAAATCTTGAGTTTGAATAATTTTAAAGATTACAACACTGTATTTATACTTTGTGTAAGAAAATTAATAAAAAATATTAAAAAATGTGAATTTTTTTGTTGAAAAATAAATCATAACAAGTTGTTATCGTATTCATTCTTACACTTCAAACTAAACAAATTTTTTTGCAAAATTTATTCATCTACCGGTAAATTTTTTTTTCGTTTTCCAGCCATTTACGATATATATATTGATAAGCAATTATGATTATACAATATGAAGATTATTGCTAAGGATTGTCACACACGTTAGTAAGTATTAAAGAGAAACTTTTCCACACGCCGTTATTTGAAATTCCGGATAAAGAAAAAAAAAATGCGGACAGAATGAACGAACCGATGAGGTCTTTTTCATCATCACAACAGAGCTAGAAAAACATATTGCATTAGTCGTAGAAAAGAAGCTCTAACAGTTTGATTGGAATGTTTCACCGCATCCTGCGTACTCTCCAGATCCGATTACTAGTTCTTCATGCTCTCAAAATATTCCTCTCCACGATAAGCGTTTTAAAGAAAAGCGCACCTCGAGGTTTGTTTCGTATTGAGAACACAACAATTCTGGAAAGAAGACGTAATAAGGTTTTCTGAAAGATGGAAGAAGAGAACAGGACAAAATTGCTCTTACGCAGCAAAATAAACAGTGCCTTCAACAGTGGACATTGCGTATGCATTTCACATTAGAAATGGGGGAGAAACCCCAAGACTTTTATCGATGTATTAAAAAGTAGAAAAAGTTTTCACTCAAATATTCTTTGTGGTTACCGTTTCAATTTATAATTCATCTGATTGGTTTAATTTATAATTTCTCTTTAACTGAATTTAAAGTAATAAGGAAATTCAATAAAAACCAACTTCCACTGTTAGTTCGATTTCCTATTTTTATATATCACTGTGTTAAGAAACTGTTATATTGCTTTTTTTGTGCAGCCTTATAATAAGAATTTGACACATATTTTTAATGGATGCTAGGATACTGACCCATGAGCGTGAAGAAAATAAAAGAAAGTGTCAGAAAAATTCTAATATTGCGGTGTCTCTGTTAAGGCTCGAGATGCAAAACTCCTAGAAGACTCGATATTACCCCACAGCATATTTAAAGAGAGCCTCTCGATAAATCAAGACATTCCTTCGTCGGAAAGGGATCGCCGAGTGAGTCTTCTGGCTGTGCTTTGCCGTTATTCGGTCAGTGATCTGCCGTTTGCTCGCAGATAACTACAGGTGCGCCTTTGTGCACTTTCCCACTTAAGTATAGAGTCTTCTTTATTCCGATTTTGGGAAAACCAAAGAGCTCCACAGTATGCTCTTTTTAGGTAAAACTTAGGTTAGAGCTCACCGACCTAAATCATTGCTCCGATTTTGAGTCATTTTAATTCTTATAAAAGCTCATTGCCAGTATATGCATCATCATTGGTGGTAGTTGGTTCCCCATTCATTTTTGTTTTCAAATGAAATTTAAAAACACACTGCTTCACTGTGCATTCTTCGTGAGTAAAATCCTGGCAAGAATTCTCCGAGAAGGACTATGGTTTCTAAGAGTTCCGTTTCATATATATTTTTGCATTAAAGAAGCCCCTCACTTCAACAAATGAACCAAATTTGCTGATTTTAGAACGCTGCTTTGACAATATCGCTACAAATTATAACAATCAGAATACTCTATCACTAATTCGCAGGTATAAATTTTTGTTTATATTATTGAAATTATGCTATTTTTATTATCTTTTTGTTATACTTCATAGAAGTTGATTGAAATGAATAAATAAATCTTATTAAAAATATTCAACTTCGACAATTTTAGTAAACATTTACCGCATACGGACAATGTGAATTCTATTTCCAAATTAAGTATTATAAAATAATTCAAACTATTTTAATCCATCAAATATTTATTTAGCAATAATAAAACGCAAAAAAATGTCTTTGATTTAATGACATTTTGAAATAACCTCACTTCTGTGAAAGAGGGTGAAAAAGCAGAATTGAAGTGCGAATGATTCATTTTCAAAAACCCATCACAGAGTAAAACGTAAGTACTTTTTGACAAAAAAAATATTTACATGGAATCGATATACTCATCTTTCTCGACAGATAATAATGTTTCCAATTTCAATTGTAATTGTTTCCGTCTCAGTGCATACGAGTCCATATATGGTTCAGTAAAAAAAAACCAATAATATAAAACTTTTTAATTATTTTTCTTTTAATATGTCTTTTTGATAATTAAACAAAGCTATTTCCACCATGAAACAATTTTTTCAACGCTTTATTAATTCATGCAGTGAAGGGTTAATGCGTATTATTTTATTTGCATTGAAATGAATATTTAAAGTTTATGTTAAATACATTAAATTATGATTGAATAAAAAAACAGAATGTTCAGATTGAAAGTGGAGAAATGAATAGCAACAAAAATTGTCTAAATCGGATGAGTTGTTGAGCTTTTGCCTTTTATCTAAATTTTATTTTTCACTAACACACAAAAATAGAGACAGATGATTCTGGATTGTGCATTAAGCGATCATGAGCTCTCATATGAAAAAAACTGTAGAGAAATCAGTACATTAGATATTTTATTGAGTGGTTGCGTTAGGAAAACTCTCAAGGTTTCATCCAGAGTGAAGTCTTTGGAACTTCTATTGAGAACAGGTGACGGTTGGAAGTACGAAATCAAGAATTCACATTTGTGTCACTTACTGTTGTTGTTGTGTCAAATGGCACTTGTCATGGACAAGCCCGCCGCTGAACCCAGCAGCAGATTAAGCCTAATGAAGCTTCTCTTGTATTTGAGTAGCGCCAACTAGGGCCAAAAGTACGACTTTGCTACCCACTCACCACATTCGCTTGCACAACCCCTTTTTACAAGGGGGCGCATTCACACATCTCACAGATAGCACACAGAAGAACAACCATGCCCGAACCGGGACTCGAACCCGGGACCTCTAGAACACGAAGGAGACGCGCTACCTCTGTGCCAGCAAGCTGGCGTGTCACTTACTTTCTCCTAAATTAACATTTAGAAAATCGAGACAGTGTTTTTGACAATTATCTGTATGTATATGTAGATTTCAGGCGGAGTGGCAATTAGCCAGTACAAATATTGCGTTTATTATTTTACTGTATGGAATTACTCTGCATTTAAATTCAATCGGTTAACTTTTCTGAAAATTTTAAAACAGTGCACTGTCATCGAGAATAAACAATTTTACAAAGCTTACAATCTTAGCATATTATGAAAATATAAATTTAAAAAACATCTGTTGGGGATTGGGCAGAATGCGTGCGTAATGAACCTTTTTTAGAAATAATAGAAAGATTGAATTCACTTTTTTTAGCTAGAGAAAACCAAGCGATACTGAATTAGTAAAACATTAATCTCCATATTTCGAAATATTTGTAAAAATAAAGTATTATTTCGAGATAGAAAAATAGAATACAAAATTCAAGTCCATGCTTTTCACAATATTAATAAATGTGTGTTCTTATTCATCACATTAATAAATGTGCGCATTTATTTATCCTACGATTCGAAACTGGCGCCTGAGTTCCATTATTTCGTCTCAATAAAAGCCAATTTACTGACAACTATCAAATATTTATATAGAGTCGTGTGATATGTGTCTAAAATTTAAAAGCCTGTGATAACTAAAATTAAGGATGAATATAATTTTCCATCGCCATTTCGGTCAAAAAAGATTTTCGATGCACATATGCTATCGTTCCAGAGAGCTCCCTGCTCGGCATAAAACAAAGGGACCGAAAGAGTGGACACCGGAAGCCTATCCCAGGGAATGAAATGAAGGAAGAAAAGCGAAACCTCATCTCCACGGTTCCATTTAAGATGCGGCTTTAAAAAACAGGATTCAGTTGCAGATTCTGTTGAATGTTATTTGAACATGCGTTGGCAACACAGCACTTTGTTACGCAGGCTTAGTGAGTCCGCTGATTTCAGCTGAATTTCGATTCCACAGGAGAGGAGCCACCCATGCAATGAATTTAAGAGAAGATGGAAATAAGATTTCGTAATGTATATAATCATAAATAATATTATAAAAGCAAAAATGTAAAATATAACAACACTAAAAATGTTTATAAAAATTCTTTGTTTTTCTGTCCTAAAGTTCAAAAGTAATTTTGTTTTTCTCAAAAATGTCAGAATAAAAAAAGAATAAAAAAGAGGGAATGACGTTGCAATGAAGATTGGTTGTTTCAAAATTTTATGACACAAAAGCCAGAGTTCGCTACGTTGCGCCAAGACACTTGGTATGAAAATATCACTACATGATTAAAGTATAAATACAATTTTGTTTCCTCCAGGATAAAAAATTGGCAAAAACACACACATTTTTTAAAAGGAAGCCTTTAAGTAAAAGGTACGGAGCTTAAAACTAGATAAAATACTATGTCTAAAGCAAAAGTGTTTTTTTAACAATGATATTTTTATAAAATGGATCTAGTTTATAGCTCTTAAAAATTCGAGAACATTTTGGAGAGGTTGTTGACCAACCAGTTCATGCAAATCAAATGTTGATAAATTAAAGAAATGTATACAATAAAAATCAATGAAGCTCGTATTGAGGATCAAAGAACTCGTTCTATGATTGTTTATATCAGCACTTTTAGCCCTTTCAACTTTGAATTACGCAGTTCATTAAATGAATTTAAGAACTAGTACTTCATAAAAAAAATCATAAGCCGCTTTTAATACTTAAATTATTGAAAACCACTATAAAATGTCCTTATCCATGCATACTGCGGCGCTTAGTAATCAGAAATCTGTTTCATACGGTTAAAATTTTATCAAATTTAAAAGTCGTATTTAAGAAACTCCAGCTTGTTATTATTTAGCATTTTAAAACGGAATAAAACTCAAAATCTCTTCAAATGGAATAAACCATTATTGTTAAAATTATGAGGGTAATAAATAAATAAATAAAACGGCCGAAATAGTGATGATCTGAAATGCTGGAAGGAAAGATTCAGTCCCGTGGAAGCTGCGATATTCAATTCAGGGCATCGGATTAGAGAGAAGAAAACATATCAAACCGAAGGCGAATCCCTCTCATTTGGGATAGGAGGAGCTGTTGCCGCAGGCGGAATGTTTCGAAAACATGTCTATTGTGAGGCACCAGGGAAGAATACATTTTATGAAACAATGCATCTCCGGATATTCATCTCGGATTATTCCTATCTAAAAAAAATATTCCTCGGAAAGAATTGTGTTTGTAATTCCGTTTTGATATGTAGTGAGGGTCAATTTTGGTGGACATGGCGGCATTTTTGTGAAACATGATTTCTGAAGTGAATACAAGCACGAGTCGCGCTTTAAAATTTGAAATTCAATGGGTTCAATTTACTGCTGGGGAGGACTAGAAAAATTCTTCTGTTGTTTCAAACAGGCTCTTGCAAGTCTGCCTTCGCAACATAGTCTTGGCTCTTAAAAGAGAAATTTAAATAATATTTTATTGACTACGGAAATTTCTCTGATGGTCATATTAGAAATATGCATTAGAGTTCATTAGCTTCATTAGAGAAAATCTATTTCGATACTGAAATTCATGTGCTTATAATACATATATTTTAGATAAAAAGTATATCATTGATCCATTCTGTTTTTTTAAAAAAAATAATTAACATCTTAACAAAACTGACGTAAAACGGATTCAATAAAATAAAGATTATTAAAATGTGATTTTAAAATAAATTTCAGAACAAATGCAATTTACTAAGTAAAGGCATCAACACTTTTCATTTCATTATACACATTGTACGAATTCTATTCGAAGAAATCAAAAAGGAGAAAGAGAAATCTCTTTCTTTCGTAATTCTAAGAAGAACGAACATAAAACTATAAGGCAATAAAAATTTCAAGACACCGCATAACTACAGACGTCTGCTTCAGTCCACCTTTTCCTTTTTCGTCAACAGTGAAAGGCTTTTTGTGGCAGATGAATTAGGAAACATGAAGGATCCTCTTTTACCTTTTAGGTAGTTCCGACAGAAGGGCATTGAACATATAGATGGACTATATTTATTTGATCTTGCATGGTCATCATTGTTTAGAATTTGTAACGTTTGTAATTAAGGGCTTCTTCTTTAATTGTTCACCCTTATTTACCAATATAATTTGAAAGGGACAAATGATGCTTCGTTCTAGTCTATAGATATAAAACGCTAACGGGGACGGAAAATAAGCACACGATCATGCGGTTTGGTAAGATTTCAAGCGCTATTCTTGCAATTATCGGACAAAAATTTTTACGATGACTTCAAGTCGAGGACTATTGAAATAGTTTTAAAGAAATCGTCGAAAAAGAGAAGACAGATCGAATGAAAATGCTCAAAATCCAGTCGTAATGAACGAGATAGGGCTAAAGGCTTATGTATACGGAGTGAAGTCTCCGAACAACAGGAGAATAATTGTGGGACCATGACTGAACTCTCCTCCTTTTGCCACGCAGGTTATTGGAAGAGGAACTAAATTCAAGTGGCAACGAAATGTTGTCATGGTAAAAACATTTGTTTTGGAACATCCTTTGAATCCATCGGAAATTTTGAAAGACTTTCTGATCAATGAGTCAACCAGAGAAAGAAATTTTCGGAAACATATAAGGGAATATAATTCTGCTTTAGCTTTTGCTTCCATGGGAGCTCAAATTAAACCTTTCCCCTGAACAGGAACATATTGCTAAAGGATAGATGGTCTGATATACCGCATGGATTCCTCTTCATACAGAGGTCATAGGAAATCAGGTTATGGGCAGTTATTTGTGTTTGATACCAGTGGAGCTCCATAAAAATGCGTGGAGAGAAACACAGGATGTTTTCTCTCCGTGATGGGAAGACTGGATTCTAAGTTGAGAGCAATCAATCCAATCATCGATTGTCAGCTGCAGATGCATCGTATAAGTGAAGAAAATCCTGCCACAAATATCAGAATGATTTTATGGAGACTGGAAATTTAGATATATGTAGATATAATTAACCTATCACGAAATCAAATAATGCAGTGATATTTCTTGCAGATAAAGGCGAACCACTTGCTAATCGAGACATCAGGATCAGATGTATTCGTTCTGTGATTCGGGTCTAAATTACGATCTGTGTAAATGAATGAAATGTATAAATGAAGTCCTCCCAGTAAAATGTGATGTGAAGCGTGAGTAGCTAAGTGCCTCTTAATCCTAGATGGCGCTATGGAAAAGCAAGGGACGCTAAATCTCGGCTTAAAACCTCTGAGCATTTCAGTGGGCTTGTCTATGACAAATTCCATTAAAAACAACAACATCACAAATATTTTTATAATTCTTAAACGGATCAATATCTTACCAGACACTCACTCTCTAACGAAAACATTCCATTTAATTATATACAAAATGGCACAAGTTAAAAGGTTAAAAAACTTAAAATCAAAGGAAGGAAAAATTTTACTCCGATTATGTTTCAATCACTCCTTATCTCATTTATCAACACTCTCCCCTTCGCAATGTATTATTCATATACCATGACAAAATTCAATCAATTACAAATTGTTATACATTTTTATGTTTAATGTTATTAATATAGTAGCTAAGTCGTACTCTTGGTCCTAGATGGCACTACTTGTACAAGTGAGGTTTATTTCGGCTTATATCCGTTGATTCATCAGCGGGATTGTCCATGGCAAGTGCTATTAGTAACAACAACAACAAACATTACTAATGCTAATTAAGTTTATTATAACCGGTCAAAACTGTAAGTTATATTTTTATACCCCAATTTGTCATATACGTCTTGTAGAAAGTAAAATAGAACATGAAGTGTCTAATGTTTCTTCTTCTTTCAGCTTGAAAAAAATATGCGATTATCTCTCTTTTTTTTCTATGTTGCCGATAGTTATTGACTTAAAACACATTAATTTCCGGAAATGTTCGATTAAAAAAGGAAGAAAATTGCATGAAAATGTGCTGCCTACGTGCTTCTCGGATAAGGTTAATTAGAATTAGTTGGATCTTATATTTATTCTTATATTGCGTCTAAATGCAAAGCGTTTCTAGAATTTTCTACCTCTGTTTAACTTGTCCAAATAGGTGAACTGACATTTTAATCTAACAATAATCTCCTCTCATGTCAGTGATTTGTCCATCCGTCAATGCACTCAGAAACAAATTTCATTTTTTTTTCATTTGATTTATGTCTACGTCCTAATTCTTAGCAGAGCAGGGAATTTTTCAATCGTTTTAACACCGACTTTACAAATTTTACTCGCAAACACATTCAAATTCTATTGAATCATTAGAAACCAGATGACAGAAAAAAGAGTCAACGCGTAAGCTTAAATAGCTTAACAGCAATCCTTTTTAAATTTCAAAAAAATAAAGATACACCATTTTTTTTTACAAAAAAAATTATAAGTGTTCGAAAATATCTAAAATGTACGTTTAAATATAAGTAACAAATCGCATTGGTTGATCTAATAAAAAAATTAATGCTTTAAATTGTGAAACACGCATTCGATAAATTGTGACTTTCTGACAAAAAACAATGCCATATTCATTTCTATATCTTCCATACAAGTACTTTTGTCACAGACAACAAGTTTAAAAGTATCTCCAAACTTTTGAATCATCCTGTACTTTGTTTTCTTCGTAAAATCTTTATTTTAGTTCTTTTAAATAAAATATTCTTCCTTTTTGTTAAATTTTCCCACACACGTAGAATTGCGCATAAGTAGAAGCACGAGCAGTGAGCACAGAATACCATTTAGTACGAATTGCTCACACTTTTCGCATAACATTAAAAAAATGGCGTTTCGAAAACTATTTCGATGGAAATGGTGCGTGGAGGTATTTTTTAAATCTCCGAAAGAATTACTTTTATTACAAAGGTAAGCAAAAAAAACCTATTCTAATTAAGAATAAATAAATCCACCGCCACTATCTTTATTCTTTTCAAAGAGCGCAGCAAATTTTATCCGCATCTGAAAGAATTTCGTTTTCTCCCGACACCGACGCGTCCAACACGGCCGAAAGAAAAGCGTCATCTCCACTCAAAGACGTCCGAGAGGAGCCCTTCTCCGAATACATTACGCCTGGAATTTGTTTCCTCGGCGCTTTTCATTAAGAGACATGTAATTATTTTTACAGCCTCATTTACATGCAAGGTGTGAAATTAAGCTCCTCGAGCGGAAAGAACCTTTTTTTTTATTGCGTTCCGTCCTCGTCGGTTCGGTCTGTTTATTAAAATAAACTGCCACCGTTTTAAATCGAGGCTCGCTTATTAGCTTTACTGTTAATTAGGATTATTATTAACCTTGCACCAGAGTTCGAATGACTTCAATAATTCAGCGAAAATTGAGTGCAAACAGGTTTCTAAAAGAAAATTCACGAGTTCTTTATATTATGTATAATTCATGCGATTATCGAGTAACAAATTTATACTGATAATGCGGTGCTCACCCTTATACAGGGTAGACAATGTCAAGAAAAAATGTAAAAATTATTAAAACACGGAAAAATAACCAAAATATGAAACGGTGTGCAGGTTTAGCATAGATAGGTTGCAAAAAGTTTTTAAGACAAGAAAAAAATTTAAAAAAAAAACAGCCGTCATATCTGGATGGCACGAGCGACTTAATTGGATGCATGAAAAGGAGACAGGCGATTGCAAATACTCACTCGTTTGGTCTCCTTGCATGTCGTGCGTGTGAAAAAGGATACGGTGCGGACAAAATGAAGATGGGTTGGTTGGAACCAGCGACCGTTGAACTTCGCAAATTCCGACTTCAGAAAATCGCCAATGCCTGAGAAGGGCCTTCATCAGTGGCGGAGGCTTGTCCAGGGATTTGAAGAAACTGAATCGTTAGAGAACCGTGTAAGGTCCGGACGATCAACTCTAACGATTCGTCCAACGATTCAGCGCGCGTTGCAGCGGAGGCATTAGCGCCGGAATCTGAATGCGGAACACACATTGTTATAATAAATGATTCATAACATCATTTTTTTTATTTGCCTGTCTTTTTTATGCACCTATGGGCACAATCCTAACGGTTATATTTTAATTTTTACCTTTAAAAAATTCCGTCACCTATCGATGCTTAACTTGCAAACTGTTTTTTTTATTCTGCTTATCTGCGTTTTATAAATGTTTTGTTTTTATACACTTTTTGTCTGAATTAATATATTTAACCCTTAAACCCTTGAAACCTTTTGAGAAAATCTCGATTCCTGCTAGGAAAAAAAACATTTTTAAAAGCTTTGTCCCCAATATACAGTAGTCTTGAGGAGGCTTATTAATAAAAATGTATTTTCCAATGACATATTAAAATAAAAAGACAGCTGCTCAAAATATAATTTTTTTCTAATGATTCTGATAAGAAATGGCATCGCATAAGAATGGCTCATGATCCGGGCGTACCGGATTCGAGTCCTAGTTCGGATATGGTTGCTCTCCAACTTTTGCTTTCTCTCATTTTTGTTTTGCTTCAATGGGAGGGCCCCTTTGTGAAAAGGAGTTGTGCAAACGAGTGTGTGAGCTTCATTTTCATGCGATCTGAGGTCACTCTGTAAGGTGTGGGGAGGACTGTGAAAAGAGGTTGTGCGAGCCAGTATGTGACATTTTAAAGTAAGATAAAGTCACACTTCTACCCTCGGGTGCTTTAGGGTCCTCCTTACCCTCGGAAGCTATTGTACTCCTTTCTCTCCGATCTCTTGGACATAGATTGAATTTGGAATTCAATCCAAGGGGGCTAAGAAACATCAGAAATAAAGCTTTGTGCTCCTGAAAGAACAGGAGACAGAAGGACTATTTCTATATTCAGTTTCAGTTTCAGTTTCAGCAAATGGACAGCGCACACTGAAAATAGCATCATTAGTCATGAGAGAAGCGGATGTTTTTAGGAACGTAGGAAGGTAAGAAAGAAATTTCAATGGTCTTGTTTCAAATGCAGAACTTCAGGTTGAGAGCTCTCTGCATCTCGCGTTTCTCGATTCACGGCGGAGAAACGGGAATCATCGGCGAGGGGGAAGACTTCATTCGAGCATTTGGGCTTCATTCGAGCAAAGAAATGTGTTTTGAAATACGCTTCAATATCTTTTAAATTGATTAAACATAGAAGAAATAAAGGATTCAGAAAAAAGGGTGACATTGAGTAGATCAGTGCTTCCCGAAGTTGACTGGAATCTGACCTATCTAACAAAAACTCACCTATTGGCTGCTTTAGAGAAAAGGGGCATAAATACTGGTGATGCTCAGTCGTGAGTTGCGGAACTACATAAATTGTACTCTAGGTCCAAAAACAGTCACTATGGAAGAAGTGTTACCAATATCAATGAAGACTGCTGTTCAAATAAGAAAAAAAAAACTGAAATATATTTATATATGTTATTTAATAATTAAATAATCCACTAACAGTTTATTGTAATGGGAAGGATGTATTTGTTTTCTAATTTTTTGTCATTATTTTTTAGCATCAATTTCAGTTTTAGTTATTTTTCTATCACAATGAGTTTTATAGGTCGAATTTATTTCGGTATTTAGTTTTAATGTTGATCATAACCAAAGATCCGGCCTCACATAAGTATGAGGTAGTAAAAGGGTGGGGGCAGACTTTCATAACTTCATCAAACAGACGATGACACCTAGGTACAGAGAGCCTGAATTTCGTTAATTGCTTGCGATTCAAAGTATTTTGCACTGCTGTATCTTCTGATACGACAATGAACTCTTCATTTACTTTCGTCGACATATTAATTGATAGTCTGTCCAGAAATGAGTTACAAGTCCAATTCGACGTTTCGAGCTTTTTCATCTCTTCCCTAAATAGGTGTCAAAGTCATTCCTTAACAATGATAAATGAGTGGAAATTGCAGAGCGTACGTTCATATTTGGCTGCACTTGGTTTTCTGCAATAAAGGTTTCAAGAGTTTCAAAACAATCCTATTTACCATTCTTAATACAACTCACCCGCAAAATAACCTTTCTCATGAACGCTCGAATTTTTTTGTGAACTGCAAAAATCCCGGATCTGCTTCTAGATACAAGTTGAGTTCGTTTAACTTGGAAAAAATATCCAACAAATATGTTAGCTTGAGAATGAATTCTTCGTCCAGTAGATGTTCAATATATTCTGTTTTTCCTTCTAAGTAAATTGTTACTTCGTTCCGTACTTCTAATAATCGTGTCGTTCCCCCTGGATAACAAACGTTCCTCTGTATGGAGAAAAAGAGATGTATGAAGGCTACCCATTTCTTCACACAACTTTTGAAACAAACGTGCTTATAAGGATCTTGTTTCAGTATAATTTACAATTTTTACGGCTGTATTTAGCACAGTTTTTAAATAATCGGATAATGCTTTTGAAACCAATGCCTCTCTGTGAAGGCTACAATGAGTCCACAAAACACAGGTACTTTCTTCCATAACTCTTGTAACCACATTGCTATTTTTCCCGAACACATCCCGCGCACCGTCAGTGCATATACCGACACAGTTCTTCCATTCTAAACTTTTTCCTTTCATATGGGAATCAATTGAACTGAAAATTCGTTCGCCCGCTCCACGAGTCATTGACCTGCAGAACAAAATATCTCCACGCACGTCGTATGTGACGCACAAAAACAAGTCGCTGAGACAGGCCTTGAACGTCGGCAGACTCATCTAGTTGCACAGTATGGTATTTACTGCCAGCTACTCTTCGTATGAGTCCATCGTCTGCCCACTCAACCATTTCGTCAATTCATCGTGCAGCAGTGTTATTGGACGGTGGCATGCGCCTCGATTTCTTTTGTTTCTTTTTCGCCACGTTTCAAGGTCCACTCCATATTTGCTCGCACTTTGGGAATTCACGGAGGAGATAATTTTTGAATTTTAAACTTACGTAAAAATAACCTTTATAACCTAACAATAATTTGCTGCGATCATTTTCAGAAGCAATCCCAGGAGGAAAAAAACTGACACCTTTTATTAACTTTGAACTAATCAACATTTTTAAAAAAATGTCCCACGCATACTCTACACAGAGGCAGTAATTCCAAACTTTTAAAATGGATAAGCAGTTCTTGGGCAAATGGTCTCTCCTGTTACATTCGTCTTTGTCATTTGAAGTTATAGAGATATTCAACAGTAAATGATATGATGAGTGTAGCCGAAAAGTAAGTGCGTTCACTCTTTTAAATGTGGTGCCTATTTTACTGAAATTTTAAATAAAAATTTAGATTGTTATTGTCCAGTGATATATTGAAAATATCTACGCACAAAATTGATTTTTATATCACTTATAAATTTTAAATACGCCCTTTTAAAAATTCTAATTGTAAAGCATATTATTTTTTTAAAATTTTGGTGATTTAAAAATATTTACTTGATTT
>JAOUZG010025848.1:4949811-4966718 GCA_026289955.1 Argiope argentata
AATGCACACAAAACAAGCAAAAAAATTTCACTAAAAGGTTTATAGAAACTAATTAGAATAAAAGAGATATACTCAAACCAATCAAATAACAGTCATCAAGAAAATCCGAATATATAGGACTCCAAAAGGTCTGAAGCTTGTCAAAACCCATCAGTAGCATTTTACCTCGTCGAACGAACGAAAAATCCGCCGCGTTTAAAAACGAATGTAATTCAGAAAAATAAGTACAAGCAGCGCCATCTATTCACCTATGTTCCAAGGAAATAAACTGGAAGTTTTTGTTTTCGTTTTGAAAATTAGTTAAACTCTCTCTTATTAAAGATTGTAAGTTGCAATAATTTTTGGGCAAATAGTTAGTGGCTAAGCTTTTAATGAGATTATTAGTTGCTAACAAAAAAGGAATTTTGTTATTACAAATTTTTTTAATCCTGAAAAATTGTGAACATATTAAATTTTTAAAAATTTTAGAATTTAAATTAGAATGGAAATTGGAAAGTTTAATTATTTTAAAGTTGAAATAATCCTTTTTATCATAAATACCTATTAAAGTTTTTCCATTTGAAATTTCTATATTTAAATCCAAATAGTTGGCTTTAAGTGTATTATTGTTAGTTTCAGTTAAAATTAGTTCTTTTGGGTAGCAGTCAATAATAATATCAGTATTATCCGAATTAAACAAAATTAGGTCGTCTATTTATCTATAACCGTTTATTAAATTGTCCTTAATTATTTTTTTCTCGTAAAAATGCAGAAAAATATTGGCCAAAGCACTGGAAAAAGCTGTACCCATTGGAATACCCTTTACTTGTTTGTAAAAATTAATACCTTTAAAAACGTAATTTTCCTTGATAAAGCTACAAAAATCAATCTAATTATCTTTTGTAATGATTTCTAAATTTAAATAGTCGTCATATATTGAAGTACAAACGTCTAAAAGCTTTTCATGAGGTTAACTAGTCTACAAATTTTCAAAATCAAAAGTATTAAGTTTGTAAATATTATTATCTTTTAAAAATTCCAAAATATCCTTATTACTATAAATAATAAAATTCTCCCCATTTTTAATTTTGTTTAGAATTATTTTCAAATATTTAAAGAAATGTTTACCCATAAAATAATTGTAACTTCCGGTGCTACAAGTTACAAATCGAAATTTAATTGGTTTTTTATGAAATTTAGCCGTTGGAAATAAATAAGGATAATCTAAAGAACAAGTTTTTATTTTGATTTTTTTGGCAAAAGCTAACATCCTTTTATCTAATTCCTTTTCACCGGTTTTATTCAAAATGAAAGTTGAATTAGAGTCATATTCCTTAATTAAGAGTTCTTTATAAAAATATTTACAAATTAAACAGAAATTATTAGCCGATTAATCTATTACTGAAATAATAAACCTTTCTTTTAGTTTTTTAATTTCTTTTTTCAAAGCTTTATTAAAATAAATTCCTCGTTCTTTATTATTGACATTACCTGTGTTAATCCTTGTCTTAATATCCTCTAGAATTTTAACTTTCCATTCACCGAAACCTCTTGAAGGCCAATGATATTTTCTAGATATTTTTGCTATAAATATATCCAAATCCTGTCCAATAGAAATTAAAAAAAAAAATTTAATGTTTATATTATCTCTTAATCTAAATTTAGTTCCCCTTTCCATTAAATCTCTTAAAAAGTTAGAATCAATAATTTTCAAATTTCCTATTTTAATATGTCCTTGGTCAGGGTCTATAAAATATTTATAAATTTCATTGTTACAGAAACAATCTGTTTCGTTTATTTTATTTAAGTTTTTACTATATTAGTTATAGTTACAGATTCGTTTCTTTAAAGTTGCTGAATAACTAAATGCAATAGAAATCACTGCATTATCTTTTAAAGGAAAAAAATTCTTTATTGTTGTGTACAATTTTAGGTAACTTTAGTTTTTCGTAGCTAATATCTAAAAATCTCACCACACAGAATTCTTTGTTTAACTTAGTTTTATTTTTGAATAATAAGTTGTTTCTTTCAATATTAAGTTTGAATTTGATTAAATCTAGAATAATAATTTTAGTGAAAGAGTTTTCAAACTTTAAATCTTCAATTTTTTTATTAATAAAACATTTTATTTTGTTTTTTCTAAAGCCGAAAAGATATTTCTTAATTTTAGAAATGTTCTCACTATTAAGATCTAAGTTGCAGTAATTCTGAAATTCTTCGAATAAAATATCATGATTGCCGCCTCTACCTTTACCTCTCTTAAATCTTTTTAAATGGTTCTCTTTATCTAGAAAGTCTTTAAAGATATAAAATTTATTATAAATGCAAATGTTATCTAAATCAGCGTAACCCTCTCCATTAAAATTACTATTTAGTCCGTATGGAAACAAAGTTTTAAAACTACCAATATAAATGTTTTCTAAGTCTAGTTTTTGTTTAAGTCAAAAATTGTATCTTCTAGAATGTAAATATTTATATTATTGAAATTATGATACTGAAAATGCAGTAGTTCATAGTCAAGAGATTTAGTTTTTATAAAGTTTTTAATAGCAGATCTGTGGCCGTTAATTCTTTTATGAAGTTCAGTGCTAGTCTGCCCTATATAATTTAAATTACATTCTTTACAATTTATCAAAAAAATTAGATTTTTGTTTTTACAAAAATTTTCGAAATTCCTAAAATCATTATTAATTTGTTCTTTGCCTGCAAGTGGACAAGTCATACATTTTTTACTACCGCAAATTCTATATATATATATATATATAGATTGTTTATTATTTATTATTTTTTATTTGTTTTGTTTTGTAAATTTTGGTTTCGTTTTGTGTAATTTTTTCCGGTATCTTTTTACTTCAGATATTCTTTTTCTTAGGATTTTTGGGTCACGAGAAATCTATTTTTGACTTATTGTCAGATTTCTCACAGAAAAAAATCCCCTTTTTTGAATCCCTGCCTGAGGGAGACCCATGAAAAAGTCCTCAGGCTGGATTCATTGTATTATTATTATTATCTCTACTTTTGTCTTTTTTAATTTTTTTTGCCAATTTTGTTCATTTCATTTGTGTACTAGTTGTAGCAGCATTGGCACTCTCTAGATACAATGTTCTTTTAGATATTACTATTTTTTATATATTTCTGTTTAGGTGAAAACAATTTTGCTAATTGTTTTTTCTTTAATAATATATATATATATATATATATATATATATATATATATATATATACGTTATTATAAAGTCATTTTCTGTGATAATTTGTTGGGTCTCTCTCTTTCTCTCTTTGTGCGTGCGTGCGTGTGTGTGTGTGTGTGTCAAGAAAACAACGTATGTATAAGAAATTCGATAGAAAGTGCATTCAATGTATAATTCTAGTAAAGCTATTGGTTTCCTTCCAGTAAACCTGACCTCTGACATTAATATTTCTTCCTTTTGTTCATTAATAGGTGCAACACATTGCATCAAAACTAAACCACATAGTTCGAATAATTGATTGAATCTTATAAAAATACAGAAAAAGGACATAAAGAACATACAAATGGGGAAATTTTTTGAACTCTGGCATATCAGAAAGTGAGTGAAAAAATAAAATAAATGAACGAAAAATTAAAATTTAAAAAGAAATTTTTATCAAAAAATAAAAAGTCAAATGGAGATTTAAAATCTAATCTGGAGACACAAAATAAATTCTTTTTTCCAAAACCTTTTCAGAATTTAAGTTTTTATTTATTATCCAAATGATGTTCGAGAATGAGCTAGCAGATGTGGTTTCGTACTTAAAATGAAGGATTTTTCTCAAAAAAATAAAATTGAAGAAATTTTTACCTTTAGGTTCAATTCCGATTTCACTCCTTAAATTCTCGGTCATCAATTGTTGGTCGCTTCTTCTATTCAACCTTATGATTAACTACATGTCGAGAAGGAGAATGGAAAATCACTTTCTATTTTCCACTTAATATTGTGTTTCTGTAATATGTATATACATATTTATATTAACTGTAATTATTTAATAAAAAGCAACTAAAGTAAATTTATTTCTTTGTTGACCTAATTAGAAATTACTTATTTTTTATATTATTTGTTTTTGTTTTAAGTCGTAGAAAAATGTTTTATAAAAAATCTAGAAATAAAACTGAAAATCTCAAAATTTTTGCATTGCATTGGAGTTAACTTTACACAACTTCTCAATGCAGCATGAGTCAGTAGAAGACATTTAATTAGCAGTTTTTAAAGTATTAATATACTCGAACATTCTATCTACAATTCTCGGTCGTACAAAGTTTCATAAAACGGACTAACAGAGACTTTAATGGATGAGCCAGTGATTTCTGACAATGCTAAAGATTCGAAAAGTGCAAAAATTATGATTATTAGAAATCGAGATCTAAAGATTGTTTGGGAAAATTCAATGCGGCGTAATTTATCTTTAGACTATATAAATGGAAGCGCTCACATAAAACTGCTTAAGCTTAGAATTGTTGTAGAATGAAAGTCAAATCACAAATCAGAATAGTGAGCTCTGTTCCGAAGCCTCATGTTACTTTAGAGAGGGTCATTAATCAAAACTGAATGGGTATGAAATAAGATGTAAAACAAGGGGGCATTTGAGACTGTCTGTTTTTACCACAATTATACCACAATTCGGGCACAATTTATTTCACCACAATTTCGGCTAAGCAGATTAAGAAAATTCCGAGCTCCCGTAGAGTAATATGCATCCTATAAAAACTATTCTAAATGCTTCTTCATCAAAATGGTAGAGGCGGTGGAACTTTGAAAAAACAAACAAACAAACTTCACCCCCATCGAACATCTTCTTCCACCTTGAACTTCATTAGCGAAGAGAAAAGCAGATATTCTCGTTTACGAATTGGACACGCTGAATTCGCTCCTTTTCGCTTGTTGCTGGATGAGCAGGGGATCCCTTTCACCCACCTGACAGATGGGACTGGCGTAAAGGACAAACATGCCCGAATCAGGATTCGAACCTGGAACGGCCAGGGAGCGGAGAAGACGCACTGCCACCGGGGCGGAACGCAACTGCATTCCATTACAATTCATTAATAGTTCATTATTAAAAAATAATTAATGATAATTACATAAAATTTTACCCATTTTTAAAATTTCTTTTTTTTACTTAATTTTATTTGTTTATTTATTAATTAATAATAATTATTTTAAAATGATATGATTTTACCTCCATTCTCGTTACTTTTGGATTTTATTGGCTTCAGCGCCAGTTAAATCCAATTTATCTGTCCTTTGGAAAATACCGATGCAAAGATGTATAATTAGACGCCGGAGTTCGTTTATAAACAGAACGTTTGGACGAATCTAAAGCTCTTGAAACAAAAGCGGCACATCTGTGTTCATGCGCGACACACTGATCGCTCTAAAAGCAGAGTTCCCCAATTAAGTTTGAGGCGCGACTCACCTCTTCCCTGGCATTCGAGGAGCGCCCACGAACAAGCGTAAAGACGGCGCGGAAGGAGCTTTTAACAGCGGCCTTTATTTCACAAACAGACCGAAGCAGATGAAATTCAGATCCTTTCGCTTCTTGGCAATTTTGCAGGGGGGGGGGGGCCTTTCTGAAACCCGCGTGGGCATTCATTCGTCCAATGAAAGCGTCCGAATAAACTCCTGGAGCGATTCGATTTCAATGAATTGAGTCATAACTCAATAATCCGCTTAAAATAATGGAGGTATTCAAGCAAATGACCCGAAAGGAAATGATTTTGATATTCTGTCAAATGATTTTGAAATATTTCGTAAGCTTTTATTAGCTGTACAAAACAGATAACTAAATGTAATTATATGCAATTGTACAATAAATATAACTAAATACGATTTTGTACGCATTTCGATTCATAAAAAAATTATATGTTTCCACACATTCAGTACTGGCTCAACTTATAAAAACCAAGTTCAATAACATCAATTGCTTTTGAAAATTTTTAAAAATTATTATAAACATTAACACAATTTTTAAATCTATACATTTTTAGTGTAAAATTAAATATTCAATCACTCTGACGAATTTATATTACCAACCGGTATAATTTATATAATATCTGTTTCATTTAATTATTAGGTCAAAAAATAAAATCTAAAATATTGAAAGAAATAATTTTATTAAGAAACTTGACTTGGGTCCATAACGTTTCTTTTCTCAAAAACTAGTCGCAAAATAATAATTTTACGTTTTTAGCGTAGCGGGTTCGGATTGGATGGACTTTACTTGAGGATAGCAGAAACAAATTTATTTACAGCTATTTACAAGTATTTAGAGGATGACTTGATAAAGTAAAACTTCATATAAAAATAATCCAGTAGTCAACAACCATTTATAACGTAAAAACAAGCCTTACGCACAATAAACACAGTCTTCAAAACAGCTATCGTATAGCACAGTAAACAGTAAATCGCAGCGAGCTCAATAATACAACGTTAACAGCAAACGTAAACACAGCTCACTAATAACAAGTAAGAAAAGTAATCCGTTAGCCCAGCGAGAAGCTTCTCTTCCGAGAGGAAAACTCCATTGCCGAAACTACGGCAACCTGTCCCTTATATAGCCGAGCAAGCGCGTGCCAGAAAGAACGCGAAGCTTCATGTACGAACCAGCGGCTACTAGATTATTCCTTTCGCCACTCCAATACGGCCACGCAAAGCTCTTCGTCAAATGTCGCCAACTTCGGCTTACTTCCGCAGCGCTGACCCGCTTGTAACAATAATTATTTTAAAACCACGCTATAGAATAAAATTTTCCCTATGAAATTTAAAATGATTGTTCTGTCTATAACCTCGAAATAATACCGTATTGAACTACTTTATGGATTACGTAACGTTTGTGAAAAATTTTTATTTCTCACTTGTCTCGCTGTTGTTAAACGAGAATGAATTCCCTTCCCTGATATGACACCCAAAAATAAGTGTCTCGTCTTTAACATAGAAGTGACTGACGCATGACAATAACCGAGGCACTTCAGATCAAGCCGGAGAGGTGAAGTCAAAGTGCGCCTCCCTGATTGGCATCCTTCCATAAAGCCTGAGAAGACAGTGAAATTATGCCTTGATAGTCAGATTTCTCAACTCTTCGGTTATCTTCAACGATTATTTCATAAAGGGCAGCTGTTATTCAGCTCGCATCTGAATTTATTTCAGAAAATTTGTCTGGCATGTTCCAGTAGGGGCACGTGATATCTACATCAAATATTCGGCGGGCCATCGGTGCTTCAAATACGATCCTATCTCAATCGGCAACCAAGAGACGAACTTCAAGCTTGCTGAATCCGAGGTTTAGTTTGTTAGCATTAATTGGTGCAAAAGCCACACATAGCCATATTGCGACCTAAATATGGCTAAAATATAGAACATGAATGCTGAAACCGAGGAAGACCCGATCGAAAAAGTGCAAGTAGTAGGTGATTCCCCATTTCTTTTCTAGTAAAAAAAAAATCTCTGCCCCTCTGTTTAGTGGCAGTTTATTTCCCTTCTGATACCTTTTCTTTGGAACAATTCGTGAAATCGAAGGAGAAATATCGTGTTGAAACAAATGGCACTTTACATTTGACTGTTATTGCATTTTACAAGACCACTGACAGTTATCTGGCAGCCATTTAAGCCGAGTAAGCGTCGCTCGTTTTTTCAGTAGTGGCAACTAGGGCCAAGTGTACGACTTAGCTACTTCATGGGTCCCATTCGCTTGCGAAACCCCTTTTTATAAGGGGGAAGCACATTCCTACAGCACATAGATAGAACAACAACCATATCCGAAATAGGACCCCCAAATAAAGATGCCCCCCTCCCTTATGCCAAGACGCCAGCTAACGTCGTTCACTAAGAAATCAAAGTTATTTTGATCACTAAATTTTTTTCTTTTCCTCCAGTGCTCACGTGTGGCAATGCGTCATCCTTCAGCGCATAGGAGGTGTCGGAGCCTTTCCCAAACCCGACCCATTTCAAGATCTCTTGATTCATGATCAATCTTAGCGAAAGAAATTTAAAAGAATCGCGGTAATGGAAAACTTACTGTCGTAAGAAAAAGTAGACTCGTTTTGCTATCGTCAATAGTGTTCCGGGACATTGAAGTGGGAATCTACTTCATTTTTTCTGAAGGCACATAACTGCGAAAACAGAAAGAGCGTGTAATGTAGATATTTTCTCCCACCGTTGTTTGGAGATGTGAGTAGAGATTTGGACAAATTTGTCTTTTCTGTAACAGAAGAAATGTCCACGTTTTTGTTGTTCTAGCCTCACAAAAATGGTGCTTATGCATGAGAAGTAAGAAAAGTTTGTATGCCTGCAGGTGACTTAAAAAGGGTTGAAGTAGGTGTTTTAAATAGAAAAATTTGCCTAAAAAGACAAAATTGACATTCATCAAGATTCAGGCCGTAAAATCGATTTGTTTCGGAAGAAAAGGAAATTTTAACTTTTTCAAATATTTCGTTCATGTTCTCTACCGAAAATATTATGTAAATAATATCAATGTCTTTCTTTAACGTTGGATGTTTAAGCCTCGCCAAATGGCCGGTTGAAAGCTTCTGTTTGGAAAACTGGCACGTATCTCTTCCCCCCCCCCATTGATTTCATTTTCTTCAGCTGGTGATGTGTCTGCATTACCACGGAAAGGGGGCGGGGCTGCAGTAGCTTCTGAGGGTGTGCCTAAGAGACCCTAGAGCACCCGAGGACATCTAGCTCACACGAAAAAAAAACACTCAGGCACTCGCTTGCACAACTCTTTTTTACGGGGGGGGGGGGCTCTTAAAATACCTCATAGATTGAACACAGGGGGAAAAACAATCATGCCTGAACCAAGACTCAAATTTGCCAAGTCCAGATCACGTAAGCCAGGACGGTGGCTCATTTTCTTCCATTAAATATAAATAAAAAAATTAAATCTTTTTTTTATTATGAAAAAAACCCAGATGGTTTACCATTATTACCCATGACACACATTTTGAATAGAAAAAACTTCACCTTATGAAGTTATCGAGTAAAAAGAAAATAAGTAAATGAAGACTGCAATTTAAAATCAAAACTTTAATCTGAAACATGGTTCTTGATAAACTTTTGCTCAATTCGTCTAATATACCAGATATTTGTCATAAGGGGAAGATAAAGTCTAAAAGTCGTCATATTCTCAAATATTTTGCAATTAGCATGTTGATGAAAAAATAAATTTTACATTAAATTAATAAATTTAGTTGGAACATCTCAGAACGCGAAATGAGCTGGTTCACCCAAATCTACATTCTGGATAAAATATTACTGTTAAAAAAAGAGTCATTCTTTTGCTAAAGGATCGTAAAATATTGAACATGCATTTTAAGTGGTTGAAAATGGTGAAATATGAATAACCCAAAAAGATAGAGCCTCAGAAAGGGAAATTCTAGTTAAAATTATAAGACTTAAGTCGGACATTGGCAAAAAACAGCATGCAATATCATCAATTTTTGAACCAATAAATGTAATTCAAAACTTTTGAACAGTCTACTCTTAAAAAGATTAAAAGAGAAACTTTTCCCTCAAAAGCAAAGTACAAAGTACTAAAAAAATTATTTCAACTCTATTTAGAGTTTCAAGAAAGCTGGTAACTGCACAAAAAAGAAATTAGATTTCTTAGTCTAGAATTTAAAAGAAGAAGAATTTATTTATGTAATTATTTACACTTAAATGTATTCAAGAAAATATTCTTTATATATCTGTAATAAAAACGTTTGGATTAAGCTGATTATCTATAGAGTAAAAAAAATATTCAAAATATTATATTTTTGGCTCCTTTTACGTTTGGGATTTGTAAATGGCTATCACATAAGATGCAACTCAAACTATATACTTGAAGTATTTACAGAATACCAAATCAAAAATATTTGAATTTTATATTCGACAAAAAAGATTTCAAAACACTAATTGTTAAATTCCATTAAAAGATTAAACTTAAAACAGAAAAAAAATCAAAGAAAATTGAGCAAAATTGGCAAAAAATTTTGAAAACAAAAGTAGAGATAATAATAATACAATGAATCCGGCCTGAAGACTTTTTCAAGGGTCATCCTCAGGCAGGGATTCAAATAGGGATTTTTTTCCGTGAGAAATCTGACAATAAGTCAAAAATCGATTTCTCGTGACCCAAAAATCCTAAGAAAAAAAGAATATCTTAAGTAAAAAGATACCAGAAAAAACCCACAAAACGAAACCAAAACTTACAAAACAAAACAAAAAAATTAAATATAAAGAAATTGAAAAATCCAGGAAAAATGAGGTCTTGGAGATAATCAATACCACAGAAATACAAAAATATTAAAACACAAAATGTTAAAATCAAACGTAACAAAACAACATAGACTCAAAACAAAATTAAATATACCCGTATAAAAATGCACACAAAACAAGCAAAAAAATTTCACTAAAAGGTTTATAGAAACTAATTAGAATAAAAGAGATATACTCAAACCAATCAAATAACAGTCATCGAGAAAATCCGAGTATATAGGACTCCAAAAGGTCTGAAGCTTGTCGAAACCCATCAGTAGCATTTTACCTCGTCGAACGAACGAATAATACGCCGCGTTTAAAACCGCATGTAATTCAGAAAAATCGTCTAATAAGTACAAGCAGCGCCATCTATTCACCTACGTTCCAAGGCAATAAACTGGAAGTTTTTGTTTTCGTTTTGAAAATTAGTTAAACTCTCTCTTATTAAAGATTGTAAGTTGCAATAATTTTTGGGTAAATCGTTAGTGGCTAAGCTTTTAATGAGATTATGGGTTGCTAACAAAAAAGAAATTTTGTTATTACAAATTTTTTTAATCCTAAAAAATTGTGAAAATATTAAATTGTTTAAAATTTTAGAATTTAAATTAGAATGGAAATTGGAAAGTTTAATTATTTTAAAGCTGAAATAATCCCTTTTGTCATAAATACCTATTAAAGTTTTTCCATTTGAAATTTCTATATTTAAATCCTAATAGTTGGCTTGAATTACGAAAGAAATTTGAATTACGAATTTCTGACATGGTAAAAAAATCTCAGAGTTAATATAGAATTCGGGGTTTTAAAATTAAAATGAGTCACCTTATCGAATGATGGCAAGAAATATCTAAGCCATCCGCTTTGTATCGGAAGGACTTTGAAATCAACAATGCGTTCTCTGGAATCATAATCATACCCATTCTTGATTAAGTAAAAAATTATTATTTATATTTAACGAAAGCGTATTCTTACACGGAGATTTTAATCAAACTTCCCCGATGAAAAATCCTAAAATGCAAACGGATTAATAGATTGCAACGAAATTTGGTATATAGATTATGCAGATGCACTCATGGAATTTTGAAAAATAAAATTAGTTCTAAAATATTCAATGGGAGGGACTTTTTTCCAGAAATTTATATTTAACCCAATAAGCGGCTAAAATGGAATAGAGAAACAATTCTAACTTTTATTGATTAGTTTCTGATCACCTAGTCATCGGGCTACATTCAGTAAAGGAAAGGAAAAAATAACAGTATACTGTTTAAAGGAAAGAAAATCAGTTCCGTTTCCAGAAACAAGAATAGATTAGGACGAAATTACACCAGAGGAGCAGTTGTGAATCGCGTCCATGGCGACGAAGGGAAGGGTGATTCATGTGATCGCCCCCATTCATCTGCGAAATGCCAAGCCGATGAATAGTGTGTTCAACAGTAGATCGTAACTGATCATTTGTGATGCTTCGAACATGAAGCGTTATGCAGTTTCCAGCTTTTCCCGGCTTTTCATTTTATTACTCATAATTCTTGTTCTGTATTTGCTAATATTGTTTCGGTATTCCTTTCCTAACGCTTATTGCGCTAAATTTAATGCTTTTCCAGAAAGGATGGACATCTTGGGAACCTTTTTTTTTTTAAAGAAAAACTCGGTGAGCGAATGAATTTTATGTTAGTCTATATACCAAGTTTCTTTGCAATCCTTTCACCTGTTAACGTTATAGGATTCTATTTGCAGGGGAAGTTTAATTATAACCATCCTGTTCATAAAAACAATAGAAAAACAAATTAATAAAAAAAAATGTTTGTGAGTTTAAATCAAAATGTCCCTCAAAAATTATCTCTCTCCATCTCTCTTTTGCTTCATCCACTGTTTGAAATAAAATATCTTCTCACAAGAGGAAAGAACGTTTGCAAAAACTGTCATGTTTTGAAACGACCCTTCAGGAGTAGTTCGCGTGATGCATGATCCAGCTTTGCGTTGGTCCGAAAATCTCCCGTCGCGATGCACAAACAGAGAGCGCACGGCACTCGCCTCGGTGCCGTCAACGGACAACACCAATCCAGCTCCAACGCAGCGAGGAGAGAAAATTTTATTTTTTTAAAAAAAACTGCAACTGCGCAAATAGGAATGGCGGGAAAGACTTTATTTCAGAGTAATGTGCCGTGGGAGGAATTTTCAACAGAATTCTTACGTGTATACTTATTGATCTCAAAAAATTCAGGAATATCTTATGCTGATGAAATCAGAAAAATTGGAATTGGAATAAAAATGTGACGGCGTGCGAACTTTAAGCAAATGACACACGAGGTATTAAGAGATATGTCAGCAGAAGAATATCAACTTTTAATAAGTTGAGCAAAATCTGAACACTCAAACAAAAAACAGTTTTAAAAGTTAATAATTAATTTAACAAGTCCGCTTCAAAATCCGTTTTAATATAAATTTTCGAATGTGATTAGTTTTATTATTTTGTATCAGTTGCATTATTCCATCTTCTCTTTTGGATAATAGATGGTGATGCCTGATTAGATAAGCCTCTCATTTTGCATTTCGACTCTAATTATAAAGAGATGTCACGCGCGCCTGCGTTAATGTCTTGTCTTGCCTGACGTGTTGGCGTTTGTTTTGTGCGAATTGGGATCATTAAAAAATTGCTCTCGGAAACATGCCCCCCCCCCTTTGTTTCCATAATCATTACGGATCATAAGGATTTTCATTCCACCACAATTTTAATTAATGCATTTCTATAACTTACCAGGCTAAAAATTTTGATTATTAATCACAGTGAATCTTTTTATGTTCCAGTTAATATTGCAACCGCCTTGATCAGTGGAAAGAACTGCTGTACAGTAAACAAATGGGAAAATGATATTAAACAAAAACGAATCATGTACATGACATTTAAAATGGGCATTGAAATAAACCATTGTAGCCCAAACTACGAGTGGATCATACGTCTTATCCCCAACACAAAAATGAGTAATTCTTTTCACTCCCCATTATTATTATACTTACCCGAAGAGCGAGAAGCAACCATCATATCGAGAGTTTCTCACCCCTATTAGTGAAGCTCGACCCCCACCAACCGAACAGTAATTTTATAAATCAAAAATGTTTGAAACTGCACGAGCTGGGTATCATTTTGCATTATACGAAATACTTATTCGAATTTAGAAAATGTGGTCGAAAATATTCACAAAATTTTGTTGCCATTAAGCTACGATATCACTACAAAGCAAGATATTAACACACAACTCGTAATAGCTCACAGTTATTTTCACTGTAACGTTACAGTTTCCAAGCTCAAATCAGACTTCCATGTTTAACACATACTATACTTTCACAATAATTTAACGTTTCATTTTAACATGCAAACATTTTAAATTGTCTGAACATAACAAGAAAAAGAGATACCAAACAAATCTTACTTAATCTAGCAAAACTGTATTGTCTGAATGCATAGATAGTATTAAAAGAAACTTTCTATTTTAATGAGAATCGGTCAACATTCAATTCAAATGTTAAGGCTATCGAAATTGGTCTAATTTTTCTGCCATTCCGAGCGAATCGGCTCTTTTTTAAGTGACTGAGGCATCGGCAGTAAATCCCCTATGAGAAATGAAACCTGCAAATAAAAACGCTTAGAATTCTCCCCTGAATTAGGGAAGATGCATGAATGGGAAATAGTGCTTACTCTTTGAAAGTTTTTAATTGGACAACTGATACTCAGTTGAAAATTTATATACACTTAAGAAATTAAATTAAAATTAATGTCAAAATTATGTTAATCAAAATTAAAAATTAATTTTAGTAAAATTATTAAAAAACTGTTAAATGTATGCAAATTTAAGCATCTGAATTTAACATTCATATCTTACTGGCACTTCTATAAGTAAATGAGAAATTCTTTAATGAGCATAAGCGTAGTCTAAAACATTCCCAACATTTAGCTGAACTTATTTTTTTAATTTAAACTTCCTTTCACTGTTGTGAACTGGGTGAGTGAATGATCTTTTAGCATATAGGACGGCCACTCATCCAAACGCCACTGCGTAAATCATGAGAGAAATCGAGATTTCACTGCCCACGATATTCACGCAATATTCAGAAAGAACCAAAGAAGTATCGAACCAAAGAAGCTCCCCAGCGGAATCGCTAATGCCTCGCTCTTCTCGAGGCTCGCTCGGTACTTGACAGCGTCTTATCTTTTGTCATGAGGGTGAAGGTGTGCGGACGAATGGTTTAAATCATTAGCAAACTACAAAAAGGAAGCCTGTGAAAGTGTGTAACACGGTAACTGTAACTTCCTAATGCGCAAAGGACGACCGCTCACTTCCTCTGCACCCGTTAGGGCATCACTGCTTGAAAGTTTAAAACAGGATGAGCGCTTCTCAGTGGATTCAATTCCGATGCGTGTTTCCTGCTGCATAGTGCACTGCCTTACTACATGTTTGAAAAGAAAATGAAGTACTAGAATTTTATTATTTGCTCTGACCTTCACCAGACTGAGAGCGCTTCTAAGTTCGGTGATGCATAAACGAGTCCCAAAAAACGTAGAACCTCTCTTGATAAGTTTTTAAAAAGATAAAACAACGATTTCAGATAATTTTGACACGATGAAGAAATTCCGTTTTAGTTGAGAGATTATTGCGAACTAATCTCGAAATACTCCTCCATTTTCAAGGGGTCTTTTTGGGATTGTTCACTCAACGCAACGAGATCGGGTATTGGAGTTGTCCCCGTGCAGCGGCACCGTCTTCATTGCAAACGAGATGCGTCTTTTAACGAAGAAGATGACAGCTGAAAGGAAGAGAGAAGCTGCAGAAATGCAAGATCGAGAAGACGACCCGATTGGACTGGACTCTTACCAGAATGTATATCTTATAGTTTATAATAGGACAACATCTCATTAAACAATGAAATGCACTTCGACTTAAAATTTACGACTGTCTAAATTTCGCATTGAGCAGTCCCCAATGCAAGGTTCAAGTTCATGTTTAATGTTATTAGTTCTGTGTTCATAATGCTGTGTGGCAATAGCAGTTTGTTGCCATTTATTTCGCTCCTTCTATTCGATACCATGGAATAAGAAATGTTCTCGTTCTTTAATATTAATTATCATGTCAACTGTGGCTTAAGATAATCTTTGTACAATATTACCACCTCTTATAAGATGCAAACGAAGAATTGCGTGAATTCGGTATCAAACTTAGCACAGAAATAATTACAATAAAAAAACATATACGTTGATTTTGTAAGACAAAAACCAAACAATAACGCTTTCAGGAATGAAATTCAACCCGAAGGCTTTATCTCAGGTAAGATTCAAACTAGAGATTTTTTTTTGAGTGAAAGGCCTGAATTTCGTACCTAAACAGTCTGTTCATGCCAAAACCCTTTCCTAGTGCTCTTCATAAGAGAGCAACCCTTGAGCTTCCTCCCCACCCAGGGGTAAGAGTGCAACGCCCCCTGAGCGTCAGTTCAGTTTTGGATACTTTAGGTGTCTCTTTATTAGCGGCAACGCGGCCGCAACTCATCTAGCATCGCAGCTAAATGAAACCACAGGCATTTCTGTGAAAATAATCTGATTTTAGATAGCGTAAATAAACCTGTAGATATTTGTAATGAATACAGTCCGCTCTTATTATAGTTTATATATATATATTAGAATGCAATTTCTTTTACATTATAATAATATATGACATGCATATTGTATATATGAGTGCAATTAGGATACTTTTATATGGTATAGATGGCAATGCAATTCAGTAATAGACTAGATAAGGTTTTAAATCTTTATTTAATATTGAAATAAAAACGTCCTTTGAATTGAAAAAAAATTTGGGAAAACAGCGCCTTTTGATAGACATTTCGAAAATAATACATTCTTTTAACACTCGGCTAAGAATTCTGTTATTTATTGCCTTCAGTATTCCCCCTTTTTTTAATGCTGAAGGCAATAAAGGGTTTTTATAATATAAACTACTATCTTCATTGAATTTTTGAATAAAAATATTATAATGAATTTTCGATCGTAATACAAAGATAAATTTTTTTAAACCTTTAATTAAATTTTTAAAGAAGTTTTAATATTTTGTTTACGAAAATTTATACATTCTTTTTTCTATTTAAATCATCGAAAAAGAGTGTAATATAAATTTACATTCCAAAAGGTTTTTTATTTTATTTTATAACTAATTTTTATTTATCTTTTAAAAAATTTAGTCAATCAAGAGACAATATTGCGCTAAAAGTTATATAATCTCATCTATCAAAGTAATTCGATAAATGAGATAACATATTTTTTAAAACTTTATTTAATACTGACATTAAAAAAATTGTTCAATAAAATCCCGGAAAACATTGCACAGTGAAATATATTTCGCAAACACATTCTTTCAGTTACCAGCCTGAGAGTTTTACTTTAGTTCCACATAAATATTACTTTTTTGGTATAAGCCGTCATGATAAATTTTTCAAGCTTGATTTCTTATCTTAATATGTTATTTAAGTTTTCTATATTACTGTTAAAATAAGATCTAGTTACAATGAAATAAAATGAATTTTAAAACGAAAGTTCCATATTAAGTTTCTATAAGTTTGCGTATGAGTGAATCACGCGTAATTTTTTAGCAATCACTTTTCAATCATTGAAATAAAAGCTAGAACAAATATCTA
>JAOUZG010025848.1:4966728-4983127 GCA_026289955.1 Argiope argentata
AAAAAAATCCTTATTTTTTTATCTTATTAAGCGGTTGAAATGTTATTAAAACAACCGTCTGTCAATAGTAGATAATATGTATAGACTTGTGTCAATAGTAATAATACTGCTTAATTTATTGGTGCATCAAAATAATTCAGGAAATAGATGGGATGATTGTAAAACTTCATTTTGCAATGAAGTAAGAAAAAAAAATGAGATTCGAGAGAATGCTAACCATCAAAACAGCTAAAACATTTTTTGGTTTGCCTTCCTCTTCGCCTAACACATAACTGTTACTTCATCAGTAACATGTAAAGTTGTTTTCATTTATCGCTGAATTCAAGTTTACTTTCGCTCATAATGAAGAAACTATAAGCTGTTAAATAAAAAATATAATCTGATAATGAAAAACGTCTCACAATATGTAAAATAAAGAGCAGAAATTTACAAAGAAGAAAAATTACAAAGAAGAAAAATGTGCAGAATGGCATTCGTGCAAGGCACTTCCCATTTTCATAACTTATCTCACTCTAAGGAGAGGAAAACCCACAACCCCAAATTGGGGGGGGGGGTCTTTTAATGCTATTTGAAAGACGTCATTTGTATTCGTCATCTAAACTTCTGACGGCCTTTTGTTGATAGATTAAGAAGCTAGAAATATAAAACAATTGCCCTCCACAGTAACAAAAGTCGCTGCCCGTTTTGTGAGAAAATTAAATAGGCCACTAAGTTAATGCAATAGTTTGTCTTTATAGCTTGACTATAGTATTAATATTTAAAACAAGCTTTCTGAAGTTTATTATTAAGCTTTCTGAAGTTTATTATTCGAAAAGTATTATTCAAAAAAATACTTTTCGGAATCCTTTATCGTTAACAGAGAACTTTCGTGGAAAACTTCTTTACAAATAGCCTGCCTTCAATTCTGTCCTATGAGAGCCCATAGTTCATAAATGCAATTGCTATCAACTACCGAATGAAACTGCGGAACTACGAGACGTGCTTGATTAGCTCCAAGTGGGATTTTTCTTCTTTTATTTTTCTGTTAAAACAACAAATGTTCGGTGCAATCAACTTCTAATATATGCAAGTCGGTTATCACTATATGATTATTTTCTCAGAGAAATAAAGGAAACAAAACTGTAATACTATATATTTCAAACGTATTGGATTACAAATAACCGCTTGTGCAATTGACGGCAATTTTCTGAACATAACTGAATCTCTAAGATCACGAACTAAAAATGAACCGAAACGCGACTTGGAAAAAATAATCAAAAGCATTGGAAAACTTTGACCAGCTGCAATAACTCGTTTAATATTGATTTTACAGCCTATTGGGAATCATGTTTAATTTTTATCTGCAGCTTTATAGTTTATTATATAGTTTATTATTTTTTTAAAGTTCCTTAAATATCTTTCTGATAATTCCACAATGAGTTTATTGCTTCTTGGCGAAAATCTATAAAATTATTCTTTGTGGCATAAATTACTCTGCATGAGAATTTCAGACAAGCCTCCTTCGACTGTTTCTGCAATGCATAAGATACTGTGATACTGTGAACAATTCTCGAACAGCCGTAGATTTACAAATGGTCTCCTTCCCAATTTACGAATCAGTACAATAACCGCAAGTAGCTGGAACAGAATGGCAAATGGCGTCCCCCAATTAATAAAATAACCACCTTAAATTGTCTTCGGCCACCTCATTATCTGCTAAATGAATCCGGAAGAGGGTGAGAAACAGCCGATCCCACGCCCCGGTGTACAGGTGAGCAATTGGCTGCACCTGAGCGAAGCTACGAGACGAAATTGATTCGAGAACAAAATAACTGGCAAAAATGAGGCGTTGCCACATTTCGATCTCGTTCATCTTTCGTTAATTAGTGTTCGTCTTCCGTAAAACTTTTCTAATCGAGCTCATTATGCAAATTAAGCAGTCGACCACCGACTAATTAATGTTAAAAGACCCCGAAACTCTCATCCACCAATTGAAAGAGTGTCTCTACTGCGAATTTTCGAGACCATCGGTTGATGCAAAATTATTTTGACACTTTTTGGCGATCTTTTGTGTGGAGGAAACCGAAAGTGTTCCCATCTTAGAGCATAAATCCGTGCAGTGTTTGCAAACGATGGAGATTGACAAAGAAGATTTCAATTCGCCCCTCCTTCTCCAAATTTGTTTAGGGAATGCTACCGGGGTCTGGATAAATATCTGGAGCAGCTCTAAAATATGCGCCAGAAAATACAGCAGAATGGATAATAAGTTAGCACAAACATTCGATTGTCAAGTATTTCTAAAAGAGCGTTATTGTGAATGTTATTTCGTGCTAAGTTGGCAGTTGGTCGCAGAAATTAAACTATAGGTAAATTCGTAATATTTTAAATATAATTTTCATTCCAGTATTGAATGCTGTATCATTTATTTATATTCGTTAATTTAAAATTTTTAAAAATTCCATTAAATCCCAAAGAAGTCGAAAAAGTTTAGCTTCATTACTACCCATTGTGAAATGAATATTTAAATAAAGTGGATTTTTGAAAAAAGAAGTTCAATCAGGGATAAATTCTAAAATGTAAAACATTATTTTTCCTTACTGTAATGGATGCTTTAATAACCGTTCGCCCATTTATTGTTAACTAATAATATATATTTTTTCTCGATAACTCAGGATAGAAAATTTGCTTGTGAGGACAAACATGAATTTCTCTTGTTAGGGAATGGTAATGATTTTTGCGACGCATCGAACTTGACAATCGCATTCATCTCTGTTTCTGACTTAGAAACAGAGATAACTGCAAATTGGCAAGACGATGCCTCTTTTTTTTCTTTTATTTATTTAATGCAAGCTGGAAAAAAATCATATATAAAATAATTAATTTGTAAATTAAAGGCATTTTTTCCTCTAATGAATATTCCATCAATTAATTATTTAAAATCTTATCAATACAAAGAAATCAAAAATAAAATCCTTGTCCGCAAAGTAGTAAACGTTTCATATATCAAAGCATAAAGTTGAGTTGAGTTATATTAACTTGTTTTAAAGTTACATTAGAGCTATTTCTGGACTGGTAGCGAGCTCGACACCCGAGCTGGCTCCCCTTCGCCACAGCGGACGGAAAACGTCTCATCCGGACGGATTTCGTGCGCCCCTGGGCCCGTTCATACGACGGTGTTTCGGTGGAGCGTCACGAATCCGAAACCTCACCACTAAGCTGCCGCGGTCAGCAACAAAGCATAAAATACGCCAAAATACCACAAAGCGCTGGTAACAGGATCAAGAAATTAGACAGATTCTTTTCATAAGTAATATCAAAAGAAACAAATTCCATAAATAAAAACGTTTTAAATCAAGTAACTAAAATATCTTTGTTCTTTTAGTGCTTCTAGCGATTCTCAAACTTAAAAAAAATAATAAAACAATATTCGATTATTTTTTATTAACATCTAAATTTCTATCATTTCACAACGTTACCAGAAAAATTTAACGATTTATTAAAACGTTTAATACTTTTATAAGCAAATTGTTCTCTTCAATGTCCTCAGAAGACCACTACTCAACGATTCTATATTGCTAAGGGATAAGACGGGGGAAGATAAGAATTCCGGAATTTTTTGTCATTCTTTGACTTTGATTTCCGCCCTATTAAATTCTTTTCAATCAATTTTTTCCACAAGATACTCAGGTATCTATGAGACGCTTATATGTAATAACAAAGTAATCAGAGTTTACTTTGTTATTACATATAAGCGTCTCTTCATTTCACCTTTCCTACCACACCTGTTTTGACGGATTAAACCCATCCTAAACGCATGCGCAAAAGCGCGGAGAGTTTTAGAATCTCTATAAACAGACAAGTTAAAATGTATTATTAAGGTATGAAATAGTCAGAAAGTCATATCTTTTTATACTTTTTTACAAAGTATCATTATTGAAATGACGTTTTTTGCTAACTCTTTGATGAATAAATCTTTCTATTGCTCGAAGATAAAAATTTCTACTGCAGCAATAAGGCAACGGTAGATGAATTCGTGATCACGTGACCACAGATTCAAGACGAGAGTTTTCCAAAGTTTTCTCATAATTGTGAGCCAGGTGCACTATAGACGGTATCGAGGCTGACGGGTAAGCCTAGTTTCAACAACGGTCGAATCTTCAGAGGAGCCACGTGTTCCTCCGTTTTACCCCTCTTGTGGTTTCTTGGGTTTCTTTGATGCCTGTAGACGGGATCCGAAGTCTCCCGGAAATTGTTGGTAAAATGTCCAGGCATCAATGGACCCCAAGAAATTACAAGAGGGGTAAAACAGATTAATGCGTGACCCTCCTGAAGATTCAAACGTCGTTGGAACTAGACTTTAGAGCATTTTCACTGTGTTTCCACGCGCTTTCCCGTTTTACCCCTCTTGCGGTTGCTCAGGTTACTTCGATGCCTGTGGACGCGTTCGAAGTTTTCCAGCAAATAGTTGGTAAAGTGTCCAGGTGTCAAAGGACCCTATGAAAACACAAGAGGGATAAAATGCAAAAAAGCGTAGCTCGCCTGAAGATTCAACGGTTCGTTAAAACGAGGCTTGATCTCATCCGGGTTCAAGTTCGAGTTCAGGCATGGTTGTTCTTTACCCTGTCTTCTATTTGTGAGGTACATGAAGGAGCCCCCTTCCCCCATGTAAAAAGAAGTTGCACAAGCGAGTGCGTGAGTGCCCTATTCGTATGATCTAGAAGTCAGACTTCTGCTCCCGACTGCTCAGGGGTCTTTATCCTGAGGATATACGGCAACGGCAACGTCGTGATGTTTCGGAGTTCCGCGATGTGACAACGTGGTCACGAGCCCCTCCACATCAGAATTTGGAATAGATACTTTAATTTGTTAGTTTAGGGAAAAGTTAAATTTAATTGAAACTAGTTTAGACGAGCGCAATAAAGCTCTAACGTCATGAGGATTGGTAATTAGCATTTTTTTATGGAAAATAATTAAGTTAATTAAAGATAATAGGTTTATATTATTTATGGGGCTATTGAGAACTTTAATGAAGTTACGTTGCACGTGCCTTCTAAATATGGGTCTGGGCTATTTTACTTAGTTTAGAAAAAATACATAATTCCAGGAAATATCGCGTGTAGCACATCGTACCTATCTAAGGCCTAAACAGGTATAATTTTGATAATTTAAAACGCCAGATTGGTAACAGAGTTAGTTGATTCTCAGCTTTTTGACGGCTGGAAAGTTGACATAGACGTTGTCAGTTGCTGCTCTAGGCTTCTTACAAGAGCTAGGCATTGCAGGGTCGTATACAGGTAGTTTTAATAACTCGTTACGAATCTGGGGTATTTTTTCGAAGAACTTTATTGATGTTCTTTTGATAAATTCCGAAGCAGGATCAATTTGGAGGTCGTCATGAATAATTTTGTTTCTGACGTACTAGGGAGTGTTCACTATTCTCCTCAGTTGTCCATTTTGTAGAACTTGCAACTTCCTAATATTTTTTGCTGAAGTGGCCCCCCAGATTTGGGAACCGTACATTACAGTTGGTCTTATTATAGCTTTGTAGAGCAGGAGCTTGAGCCTAATCGATAGCTTGCTCCGAAGAGAGAAAAAGTTGTAGAGTTTTTTACTATGATAATTGCTTTTGCGTGGGCTGATTTAATATGACTATTAAAGCTTAATTTTGCGTCTAGTAACAACCCTAAGTATTTGTACTCATTTACAAAGGGGACGGGCTGGCCAAAAATTTGGATAGGTACTAGATCGGGTATTTTCTTCTTTTTAGTAAAAAGGGGGCACGCGCATTTAGTTGGGTTGACTTCTTATCTTCCAGCCCTCGAGCCAGCACTGTAGAAAGGTCATGTACTGTTGAATGTTGTGTATGACTGTCTGCGGATTCCTATGCTGTGTGAGAATGGTGGTATCGTCTGCGAAAATCGCTAAGTGACAATTACTAGCTCTCGGTAGATCATTAACATAAATGTTAAAAAGAGTTGGGGAGAGTAAACTTCCTTGTGCACAACCGCTCAGGATTGGTCTTGGGGAAGAAATTATATTGTTTACTCGTACCTTGAAATTACGTGAAGTTAGGTATGAGCGTAAAATTTTGACAAATTGCGCCGAAAAATCAAGTCGCATGAGCTTGAATAATAAGCCATTGTGCCAAATTTCGTCAAAGGCTTTGGCTACGTCCAGAAAAAGTGCACCTGTGGTTTGGGACTTTTGAAAGCCATCATGAATCAATTCTGTAACACGAACTAGTTGGTGATTCATCGACAAATTTTTACGAAATCCAAATTGTTCCGAAATTAAAATATTTTTGTCGCTGATGAATTGATTCAGGCGTTTCAAGAGCACAGATTCGCACACTTTACTCACGCTACAGAGTAGCGAGATGGAACGGAAATTTTGAGGTAAAGACAAATCAGATTTTGGTTTTGGAATAGGGACTACCACAGCTGTTTTCCAGCTATCGGGGAAATAACAAAGTTCCATCATTCTGTTAATGAAATAAGTTACGTATAAAATAAATTTAGGGGTCAAATTCTTATGCATGCGATTTGTAATTATATCCAATCCTGGCGATTTGTTGGGCTTCAGGTTCTTAATAAAAATCAAGATTTCTGTCGGCGCAACCTGCTCTAGGTTGTTTACATGTAGCGCTGTCAGATAACTCCCCAGCTGATCGCTGACGTAAGCATTTAACGGGACATTCTTTGTCCACAAGTCAGCGTGTGGCTCAAACTGGTTTTGAAGGCTATCAGCCAAGATTTCCGCCTTCTACTTCTTCTCAGGATATACTGCAGCCCCCTTTCCGTTGTAAAGCAGACGCGAGATCATCCTCACCAGATGCGCTCTAAACCTACTGGCGAAATCATTTGGAGTGTTGTGGAAATTTACTGCTGTTTCAGGTGCCACTCTTCGAAGAGATGAATCCATAAAAAATAGCCCTCATTGATCGAAATGGCAATAGAATATTTTAAACTATCTCGTCCACAGCATATCCTCGTGTAACATGACACTGGATCTTGATAATAATAATTTAGCCATAATAAAAAATACTTGTGATAAACAATTTCAGCCAGTTGTCTGTAAATATGTCTAATTTATGATAATATAATAAAGCATATGCCTTACAATAATTCAAATTCTTTTAAAGAAATCCAAAGCCCTTCTAAAGTGCCACTCAAACAAAACGGAGTTCTAGAGCCAATTCACTTCCTTCTTCAAATCTCCCTCAATGATTTTTAATGCGAACTGTGTGCCCCGCGTGAATATTCCAACTCCGAAATCGCTTGAACACAAAAAGCGAAAGTTTTCTTCCTTGAAGTGGCAACGTGAACGTCAAGAGCACTAACAGAGAGTGCAGGATTCAGCTGGAAACGAGGGAGATAATAAAAGTGGAAGATATACGCCGATTGTTAAAAATTCATTTTATGGAAGATTTGAAACTCTTAGCTTCCATTTTTCCCCCGATTGTTTTTTTCTTTCTAAAAAAACTATGAATTGAAGGAAATTCTGAATCTTGATTTTAGTAATTTTCAATAAGATATAATGCATTTCGAAAGAAAACTTCTATATTGTGATGGTTTAAATTGTAAATATGTATTATCTTACTGATTAAAAAAGTTTATGTAAGTTAAATATTCTTTTTAACTTACATAAACTTTTTTTTTATTTTACTCTTTCGAAGAGGCGCATTTTATGGAAAGAAATTATTTTAATAAAAAAGAGAAATATGAATAATGAAGTGAAATAAATTGTAACGAAATACTTCTTTTCACCTTATTTATAGTGGCTCATTTCATATTTTTAAAGATGAAATTTTAAAATCTTCCTTGTATTTATATTTTATATTTTAATACATTCACGTGATCCTCGATATAAATGTAGAATTTTTGGTATTTAATTATAAATTCATTAAATAAGTGGAAACTAATTAAGTTAAATTTTAATTACATAAGAGGTCTGTAAGGTCTCTAGAGATTTCGTAAAAAATTCTAAATCGCAAAATGATTTTAATAATCGATTTTAAATTAGCAAATCAGCAGAAAATAACTAAAATAATAATTTTTTAAAAAACCTATCATTTTTAGTGTACTCAAATTTTTTTAAAAAAGCAGTTGTTGCTTAAATTTATATTTAAAATGTTTAGAGTTAATTTAGATGCTATAAGAAATAATAGAAAACGTTTACTCTAATTTAAGAGTTTATTTAATGTTATTGATGAAACAACAATTCTGCATTAGTATATCAAGATTAAAAGAGTTAGACACGAAACGTAAAAGATTTTCAAATAATCTCTTTCTAAATTAATGCCACACTATTAACACAGAACGAAAGCACTGACACAATGGAATCAAAACTTATTTACTGACAAGTCAGACTTCGTCATTCCTCGCCAGGATGCCGGCTGCTTACATTAGTTATCAATATCTTGACGTTTTGTTTCCATTCTCTTTCCCCGACCCCCGTCCAAATGCAATAAAGTTTTATATTACAAGGGATTTCATTCAATAAAGCATTCATATTTCACGTTATAATCGGAAAAAAATATTTAAAAAATGTGTTTTGAAACAAAACGCTGATTATGAAAAGCATAGAATACTTCCTTATTTTGGATCTTGTAAAACTTATTTTTTGTAAATTCTTGCACCTAACAATGAAATAACGCACAATGATTTCCCTAATTCATATACACATTGATTTTTCGATGTGAAATCAATATTAAATTATTCCTCTATCGTATCGATTCTGTAAAGTTATCAGGTGTTTAACTATTCAATAAAATGTTTTAGACCTCACGATATATCATTTATCGGTATCACTTGGTAGTCTATTAAAAGAACTATGCTTAAATTGAAGTTATGTATGTGAAGAAGTTGTTATAATATACTTCTAGTATAGTACAGTAAATATTGAAATTATATACTTAAAATAATTAAATGATCATATCCTTGAACCCAATATTTCATAATTTGTTGTTAAGTTCATGTCTCTTGCTAAAAAAATTCACACGATATGGGTAAAAAAAATTGAAATCGGTTTTTTTAAAGAACAATAATAGTGTACTAAAAATAATAAAAAGGACCAATTTAAAACAAACAATCGAAAAATTTCTATGATAATTTAAAATTAAACAATCAAAGTATCTATATTGAATTTTAATGTAATACATTGCTACAAAATAATCATGTATTTTGTATTTTCAGTATTTTAGGATTAAAAATGACCCAAATAACTTTCTTCGCCATCAAGTTTCGATACGGGGTTTTTAATGATTATTGCAAAATGTAACTTTATGCATATTGCTTATATGGACGAAATTCAAGGGCAAGTCGCTTTATTTCCTAAAAAACATCGAAAAAAATGAGTAAATCCGGAAGTGATCTGATACTTTTGATCGCATAAAGTGGGGCTTCCCATTTTATGCTCTAGAAATCCGTAACCATATTAAGTTCAATGCACCGTCTTGAAAACAAAGATTTATGTTTGTGATTTTATAAAATTTTATGAAAAAGTCTAAATTGCTTCATTATATAACAAAACGCATTTATCTATTGAAAAAAACACAGGCACTAAAACTAAATAAATCCCGAAAAAAACCCACACACAGTGTTACCTTTTTTTTTTATTCGTTTATCTCGAAATATAGTCTTTTAAATGTTTTAACAATAAATAAAAAATAATTTTGTGTAATAGAGTAATGAATGTCTCGAATGTAACTGTCTTCTCATCTCGTTTTTTTTCTATAAATAGCGATAATGCACGTGGCACAAAAATAAATTTTATTACTTATTGTCGGATGGCAGCAGTCGCATTCAAAACCGAATTTTTATCAATCATTAAAGTAGCCGCCTTTATTTCGTAATATATATGTTACAGTGAAAACCCAAAATCAGTCAAAACGCAAATTAACTCGTTGTAAGGAAGTCTCCACTTTGTCTCCTGCTGGAAGAGACACATGATCGAACAATGATACTCCTATCCAGCGATGAGGCTATTCATCCCATTGTGTTTCTCCCGTTCTTAGAATTTGAGAAAGACAGATAAGGAATCACACATGTTTTCGGCTCATTAAAGCAGTAAACCGTGCCGACATACCAAACGGGACTATTTCGTCTAGGGACCACCCAGCTGGGAAGGGTTCCGATAACGAACAGCAGATGTTGTTTACGACCCGTTGAAGAAATTAGTGTTTCCTTGAACCCATTGAAGGAAGAACGCAGGTGTGAACAGCGGGTGTTGTGATGGTTCTGATAAGGGGTGGATTTCTCAGAAATCTTCCCACGACATGGTGCCGCGCCAGTGGGAGTAGAATGATTGGACAACCGGTATCTCCAGCGCGTCAATATCAGTCTGAGAGGTGAAGCTTCGCTACCGTTAAAAAGGGATTCGAGAAGGAGAGAAGGGGAGAAGAGGAAACAAGCTGATCCGGTGGACGAGACGAGCTGCGAGGTGTGCTGAGGTTGAAGAGATACCACGTGATCTCGAGTTGGTTGGAAAGATCTACCGGAAGTAATCCGTAGATCTCTGGAGCTACAGGCAGTAGCCGAATACGCGGACAGCTTGGGAATCACCGACATAGTTGCAGAAAGGACAATCCCGTTGCAAATATTTCCTGTATCTAACCTAGATTAGGTGTTTTTTGTGTAAAGCTTTAAATAAACCCTTTGTGTATAACACCCTACCATTTTATTTGACCGACCAAGGTCAAGTCTTTACAGCTTACATTAATTGGTGGCAGCGGATAAGGATCTGAACTTTGTGCAGTTATTGATCATTAGATAACTGGACTTGCGTCTCAGACTCAGAAGGTTTCTAGTCTGAGAGAAACTGTTACAACATCTAGGTCGAAAAAAAAGTTGCGCAGTAATTCCCATCTACAAGAGAGACGAGTAGACTCTACGCTGGAAAATTTCTCATCTGCAGGAACGACGAGTGGATTCAACATTTGGAAAATTCCCCATCTACAAGCGTGGACTCAACGCTATTGAGAAATCATCTACTACCTAAAACAGCCTTCGGATTTTGCTTCCTCTCTACATGCAACTTGGTGTCAACAAGCCGACGACGGAAAATAAAATAAAAGGGGCCCTTGTTTTCTGACTTTCCTTTTCTTTAGAGGCAGAAATTTTGTGTAGCTAAGTTGAATTAAGAGCAATTGTTACTAGCAGTTTAAACTAATAGGGTTAGTACACTGTTTTATTAATATTAGCAAAAGAGAAAATTTCTTGAATAAATTATGTCAAATTGTTGTTGCTAGTTGTAAGAATGGTAGTTAAATTGATTACTGAAATAAAAGTGAAATTTCCGTGTAGCACTTTAGAATTGGTATTAAAGCAATTCAGCAGAGAAATTTTTGAATTAATTAATACTAACTGTAAAATATTTAAAATATTTTTGTGTACTTTTTCTACAAATGAGATATAATTAAAATTTTCTTGTAAATGCTAAACGTAAGCACAGGTTTCAGTGGCTTAACCAAATGCGTTTAATGAATGGTGGTTCTGAAATGTTATTGAGGAAGTACTTGTTGAGAAAAAAATTGTGATAATTTTGGCAGTATTTAGTTAAATGGAAACCTGCGTATATTAATAAATTATTTAGAATTGGTGGAATATTTAGTAGTATCCTTGTGTATTTTATGTGTATTGCTGTTACGAAAGGAGTTCCTTGTTTTTAAATTGGTTGAGATTATTTTTTTCTTTTGGCGAAAATTATACAATCTTTTTAAGAGTAAGACAATTTATAAGTAAGAATAAATAGCGAAATGGCTTTCTTAAACAGAGCGCTAAAAATAGATTTATTTTCCCTGGGCGAAGAATTAGAGATAGAGATCGATCCCTCAAATAAGATAATAGAGTAGATTAGGAAAATTAAAGACTTCCCGGATATTGACCTAGACTTCGTAATGGATAAGTATGAGGTGATAGTTGAAGAACGGAAACAATGAGAGCGCGTAGAGGTCGAATCAAAGGCAGAACGCGCCCGCGAAAGTGAATTCGCTGAAAAAGAACGGGAACGGGAATTCGAGTTAGAGCGGTTAAGAATATCGAATTCGTCGGAAAATAATAGTATGCATTCAAGTCGAAATGAGAATTCTAGATCGAGAAGAGATATAAAAAACTTGATACCTAAATTTGATAGTAATCAAACAGATATGTCTATCTATCTTACGCTATTGGAGAGACAACTAAAAACCGCCGAGATTGACGAGACCGAATCGGTCTCCCAATTATTATCCCTTTTACCGTTAGATTTGGCTCAAATTATCGAGAGAGAACTGGAGGATAAGGCTCAAGATTACGGCTACATTAAACAAGTTTTGCTGGAACGATTTAAAATAAAATCGGAGACAAATAGACAGCGCTTCGTGAGCCATCAGAAAAAACCGAATGCAATGTGGAAAGAATTGATTTTTGATTTAGAGCATTTCTTGACTGGTTGGCTTTCAGGGACGGGCGTGACGGATTTCGAAGGGTTAAAGAAATTATTAATTACTGACCAGATAAAGAAACGTGTCCCGAGGCAGATAAAAGATCATTTCCTAGACGTATGGTAAGACTTCGTGGATTCTTATGTTCTAGCAGAGAAATTGGACCATTATGAATCAGTGCGTACGAAATCCAGTTTTGTAAAATTCCCTGGAAAGGGAAATTTTGTGGAGAACCGACCCATTTCGCCTAAAAGGGATGAGAAGTATAACACTGCGGAAAGAAAGATAACTGCTAGACGCGATGAGAATCAATCGTGGAGGAATTCAGACCCCCAAAAGAAATGGCGGGAAAACAACTTCGATCAGCGAAGACAATTGCAGTGTTACGAATGTCAATCAACGACACATTTAAGGCCGAACTGCCCTCAGTTAAAGAGAAATCAAGTGATAGGACAGATAAATCACGTAAAAAGCGCTCACGAAAATGATCTATTTGCCCCGTATGTAAGTGAAGGATCCGTTAATGGATTTGGAACTAAAATTCTTCGTGATTCAAGTGCCAGCATAGACATTGTTGAGCGGAATTTCGTCAGGAATGCAGATTTTACCGGAGAGGTAATTAGGGTAAAACAACCGTTAGACTTAAAACCGAAGTGTTTACCTCTTGCACGCGTGAAGCTCATGAGCCCAGAATTCGGGGAAGTCTTCACAAAAGCAGCAATTGTGGATTCATCACACGACCAAGGAATTTATTTCCTTAGCAATGCAACGACCGAGTTACTTAAGAAACGGAGTTTCGCTTCTCAAAAGGCCATTATTACTCGTCCGCAAGGGAAGAGGGTTAAAAGCCCGAAGACATTTACGAACTCCATAGGGGGGCAAAGGTTCAGGGGACCTGAGATAGTGTTTCGGAAAGACTCTTTTTCGCCCACAGCTGTAGGAAGAAAAGATAAGAACTTACTCCCTCCAGCTAAAATAACCCAGGCAGAATTCTCAAATACAAAGGGGGACTGCGGAACTTCGAAGGAGTGCAAGGAAAGAGCCAAAAGGGGGCAGAAACAAGGACTCAACGTTTCGCCTCATAGACGTAAAACGGTTCCCCCAAGGAACCGGAAAAAACGCGCTTAGTAAAGCCCGATATAGACTTGAACGGAGGACAGCCCGATAGGACGAAGCTCTATCTCATTCCGCAGCGTCGGGCGGAGATGTTAAAATCAGGGACAAAACCAAGATTGGATCTGAGGCGAATGGAATTAGGGAAATCAGACTACACGTCACGAAAGTCGTTAGCTCTAAAACCCTACAAGTATACTGTCACACATAAACATGGCAGTAATCATCAAAATGCTGATGGTTTGAGCCGCTGTAACCTTTAATAAAGGGAACATGCGGGAGAGGTTCATATGTACATAGTATTGTAAATAGACATTGTTTTTAAATATGTTTTATTAGTATAGTGACACTGCCTCTAAGAAGGGATTGTTAGTTGCACGGACCGGATGTGACTTTTATCCAACCCTGGACAAAAGTCCCCTTTCAAGGGGAGGAGAGCAAATTAATGTAAGCTGTAAAGACTTGACCTTGGTCGGTCAAATAAAATGGTAGGGTGTTATACACAAAGGGTTTATTTAAAGCTTTACACAAAAAACACCTAATCTAGGTTAGATACAGGAAATATTTGCAACGGGATTGTCCTTTCTGCAACTATGTCGGTGATTCCCAAGCTGTCCGCGTATTCGGCTACTGCCTGTAGCTCCAGAGATCTACGGATTACTTCCGGTAGATCTTTCCAACCAACTCGAGATCACGTGGTATCTCTTCAACCTCAGCACTCCTCGCAGCTCGTCTCGTCCACCGGATCAGCTTGTTTCCTCTTCTCCCCTTCTCTCCTTCTCGAATCCCTTTTTAACGGTAGCGAAGCTCCACCTCTCAGACTGATATTGACGCGCTGGAGATGCCGGTTGTCCAATCATTCTACTCCCACTGGTGCGCCACCATGTCGTGGGAAGATTTCTGAGATATCCACCCCTTATCAGAACCGTCACAACACCCGCTGTTCACACCTGCGTTCTTCCTTCAATGGGTTCAAGGAAACACTAATTTCTTCAACGGGTCGTAAACAACATCTTCTGTTCGTTATTGGAACCCTTCCCAGCTGGGTGGTCCCTAGACGAAATAGTCTCGTTTGGTATGTCGGCACGGTTTACTGCTTTAATGAGCCGGAAACATGTGTGATTCCTTATCTGTCTTTCTCAAATTCTAAGAACGGGAGAAACACAATGGGATGAATAGCCTCACCGCTGGATAGGAGTATCATTGTTCGATCATGTGTTTCTTCCAGCAGGAGACAAAGTGGAGACTTCCTTACATCGTGTAAAGACGTTGTAATAGGCAGCGGCAGAGAAAACCCGAGTTATTGGGGGGAAGCACGTTCCAACTGAACAGCGAAGCGCTAAGGAGAACGAGTTTTCTTTAGTGATCATCGGTTTTTATCAAAACTGCACGAATCTAGATTTTTTCTTGTTCGTGAAATTTTCAAAAGAAAGTGCCGTTGTCCAATTTTACTTTTGTTGAAACTTGTTTGTGCGCGTCGATTCGCTTACGATGACTGAAGAAAATGTTAATACTTTTTCGCTAAAATGTGGAAAACAAAATTTCTAGAACAATTACAATTGCTACAGTAAATAACAGAATAATTTGAATGTTTTACAAGTGATGAATGATGAATGCGACTCTCTTTTGTCTGAGGTTGAAGAATCAGAATCTGCCCTCAGTGAGACTTTTTTTCAATACCGCAGAATAAAAAGATTTGACGTTCTTGAAATCAGTCGAATAAAGAAGTTGATTTCTTCAAATGAGCCAATGAAATATTACTTACCGGTTGAAGAAAATTTTGATCTTATCTGAAGTGCACTTGTGGCCTTAGCGTATGGCGGTAGAGACAGACTTAAAATTTAAATATCAAGAAAATATGCCAGAATAACCACTGAGATGATACAATTTTTTTAGCAATGAGTGAAACATGTCGTCATAAAAAATATATGAAAAAGAAAGGTGTGGATTCTAAACTTATCATTCACTCAGAAATGAATAGTCGCTTCCAAGTGAATTTTACTGACTTGCAATCTTAGGCAGATAATGTATTCAAGTTCATTAAGGTTTATCAGGATCATTTAAAAAAATTTCTGTTACTATGACCACATCAGAGCAAAAGATCTTAAGAGGTTGCGTTGCAAGTACTTGATATATTTTTGATATTTCCTGGTATACTGGAATTTGATAATGAAAGAGATCCAGAATTGAAGATTGTTCACGGGAAATCTCGTCTCAGTCAGTCCCAGGGCTCATTCGGTTCTGAGGACCCATCTAGATGTATAAAATACGTTGGCTTCCAGGAAGAAGGATAATAAGACTGCAAATTATGGTCTTCGTTTTATTCAATTCATGAAAAACAAAACTCTACATTCTGGGAATTATACAATCACCCTTCAAAGCTGTGTTTTAGATTGAATCGAGAATTGGAATGAGAATCTCAACTTTGCCATCAGACATTATAAAAATCTCTCGAAGACGGAGATGAACTCAAGAAAAGTTTCGAGGATGAGAATGCGGGAGAAGAAGAAACTGAATGCGCACAATCAGGGGAATCTTGGGATCATGTGCTTGCCAATAAATCGACCGACATTTTTCCAATTAGAGAGGAAGCCAAAGAAAATATAATAAAGCAAGACAAACGAATGAAAAAGATCCTCGATCCAACACATCCTGAGGTGGGTATTGGAGGTAATGTTGTTGATCCCATTCCAGATGCTGATAGGGCTAAATCTGATTTGAGTAGTGCTTGAAAAAAAATAAAGATGGCCTGTACAAAATTGATACGAAAGATGGAGTCCCGAACAAACTTTTTTCGAGGTAAGAGACGACATTTAAGCTTAATTAGTGCACTATTTATTCAATAAATATAATTTTATACAATTTATATTAAATTTAAATTTTATA
>JAOUZG010025848.1:5012015-5023139 GCA_026289955.1 Argiope argentata
GAGAGAGAGAGAGAGAGAGAACATCTGCTTATATATTTTATTTGAAATAGTGCCGATGAATGATAGCAAATAAATTATAGCAAAAAATGATTACAATATTTAACCAATATTTACAAACAAACGGTAAATCGTTACTTTCGTCGGCTCACAAATTAAGTGGTGCACCCATTCTTCTTCAATTGAGGAGGTTTTTACAAGCTGAGTAAAGACTATTCTATTCAAAAATCTGTATTGGATTTAAAAATTCTCTTTCATATTATTTTTTTCACTTTTTTGTTTTTTTCTGTATTTTTTTTTGTTTCTTATTAATTATACGTTCATATTTTTTATCAATATTTTTTTGGGTGTCCGTCAGTTGGAGCAGCAAAAATTTTTTCGGGGCAAAACTTCAGGGGTAGCTCTAATCTATGAGGAGAGAACGATAAAAGATTCTGTTTCCGCTGCTTAACGATCTCAGAGTTGGATCAATCGACCTTTCACAAGTGACTTGCTTGTATATTAGTAACATTTATGTTCGATTCTGGCACTGATTAGAACGATTCCGGACATCATTCGTCATTTCACTGACTCGCCGACCGACTCAAAAACAGGTAGAAAATAAATACCGAATGACTAAACCATCGCAATAGCAACACCGGCGGGAACTGTGGTTGAGTCCAAAGGGCCTTCACCGGTCGTGATGCAACCTTTCCCTAAGGAAGTACATCCTGTCATCAATTGGAAGAGCCAGACCATGAACTTTTTGTGTATCCTCCAGGATATTCAGACCTAACCGCCATACCGGAAGCATCTCATCTACATTTCGAGATGTCCCCGGGGGATCTTCTTATGCCTCAAAATCAGGACAAATTACGGTAAGACTGTTTCTTCAATTATTTTTCTCCATTAGAATTGTGTGGTTAGAGACGAGATGGTGCAAAGCCACGGATCTTAAAAAATATTAATACTGAAAGACCACATACCGCTTGCTTCGAAACCATTCTTGATGACGGCAGGGTCTGTTGCCAATCTTCACCTGACAAACAATTTTCACCATACTCTAATTGTGGCAAATGGTCCTGACTTTACCTGGATTGTTGTTCATTCAGGCCGCTTGTTCTCAGCTAAAAGTTTTTAGTGAACCAAAAACTCTGTTTTAGTCTCATCCGAAGCATTGACAACTTTCACACAGTGTGATCATACTTAAACCCCTACTACAACGCAAATGGGTCGACGGATTGCAACGCAATTTTGCATATAGAATACATACAAAATGTGGTCAAGAAAAAAAAAGTTCCAAAATGTAGAATAGAGAGGCGTTCTTTCTGGAAAACATTACATTTAGCACAATAAGCGATCAAAATGGGATACAGATGGAATATTAACATTTATTAATGAGTTTCTGATCACCTTGTCATCGAACCACATAAAGTAAAGGTAAAGAAAAAATAACAGTAAGCTACTTGAAAAAAATCAGTTCCGTTTCCAGAAACCAAAACTGACAAGGACGACATTGAGCAAGAGGAGCAGTTGTGAATCGCGTCCAGGGCGACGAAGGGAAGGATGATCCATGTGACCACCCTCATTCCCTCAAAATCTCCCTCGTTCACCTGCAAAATGCCAAGCCGATGGACAATGTGTTCAAGAGCAGACCGTAAATGATCAGCTGTGATGTTTCGGACATGAATGATATTTCGCACATGTTTCGCATGTTAAGGGGTTTCCAGCATTTTCCTATTTTTCATTTTCTCACTCGTAATTCTTCTTCTGGATTGTTAATATTGTTTCTGTATTCTACTTTATTCGCTTATTGCATGAAATGTAATGTTTTTTTTATGAAAGGCCCCCTCTTTTGGACACATTGAACTATACACATAAATTACGAAAATTTATGAGCGAGTCTCGTGATCGCATCCCTATGCACCAAACGTCGTTGCAATCCGTTCACCCGTTTGCGGTGCAGGATGCTGCTCGGAGCGGAGGTTTAATCGTGACCACCCCGTACAGTGAGTTCAGCCAATTTGGGCGCGCACATCCATATGTCGGTTACTGAGAAACACGAACATCGGTGAAAAGTCCCGTAAATCGGTAGGTACGAATAAAAGACAAGAAGGCTGGCGTCATTACCAGGGGCCGCAAATTCGTCTGATATATTAAATGATTCTAATACACTAAAGAGTAAAAAAAAAACTAGTATAGAAGGTTGTATTCAAATATTGGACGTGTTTAACCAATCAAGATAATGCGACGCGGTCGATAAGGCGTATATTAGACAACAGGAGTCTGAGAGGGCTATTTCTTCTATAACTTCTATTATTAAAAAAATTCAGTTTATATATTTTTTCTTAAAAGTGACGATTTTAATCAGCGTACCATTCTTCTTTTTTATATACTTAACTTTAGCATCGATTACTTGTTCTTTTCATTGAAATCAATGAAAAGCGAGTTTCTGAGTCATTGAAGTAACCTTTAAAAACAGTGATTTCATAGGCTCGTTTCAAAGCTTCACCTAGTTAATTCTCCTACTCTATATTAAAATGAAAAGAATTCGAAATCAATTATCACCAATTTTATATTGTTAACTGCTGATTTCAATTCGATAAAAAAACATCTGTAAATGATTTATGAAAACTCTCTCTTGAATTGAATTTCTGCACTCTCTCATTCATATACTTCCGTTATTTAAATTAAAACCAAAGTTGTCATTGAAACGTTATATATATACATTTAAAAAAATTCAGTTATTGCTTAAGATAAATATCTTTTTACCTAACCATTCAATTTCTTGGATTCCATTTACCTATTTCTATTTATACTACTTCTAAAAATGTGCAAAGACATAAGAATTCTTTCAAGTACGATTGACTGCATTTATCAGGTATATAGAAATTAGATAATTAATCTACTTATGAATAAGTCAGTTGTAGTTTCTCTAAGTATCAAAATTTGGAGAATTTGCATTTTCTTATTAAACGTATACAGCTTTCAAAGTTAAGGAAATCATTCACATGATTTGTGTGTATCGAGAATGACATCGAAATTCTAATTCAGAAATAAAACATATGCTTAAGAGCATATCGAGGGAAAGCTTCGAAAGCTGTAAAATGGCCGTAACTTCAGTAAAGGATGAAAACGAAAATTCCCGATTTAAGAAATTATCTGAGAGACAACAGTCTCCATCAACTGAATAAAAACAAACACTTTAAAGATTCTATTAAGTTAAAAAATAGATCTGAATTGAATTTCAAAAAAAATGAAACTACTGTAACAAATCATACAAAGAAATATTTAAAAAAAACTATCTAAACTGGAAAGAAATTGCCTAATCAATGTGTATCATTGCATTTTTGAATTATAATTTGTATAGAAGTTTTTGAATACTAGAGTGATGCAGTTGGCTACTATCTTGGAGCGATATAATGTTTTCAGAAGTTATCTTTAAAATCATTGAAATTTCGCAACATTTTTCATTCATTAAAAAAAAAAAACTGTCGAAAAGTGCACATTCCAACCTTTCAAGATGCAACTGTGTCGAATCTGATAACATTGTTCATTCATGCTTCAACATACAGACAAAAAATGTTACTTAATTATAATTTGAATATGTTATGTCACCGCCTTCCAAATCAAAGAAGTTCGATAGTTATTTCAGCTAATAATTTTTTTCAAATAAGGACAACCCCCAGTGGAGATTCCTAAGTTAAAGATAACTAATTTCTATTTAAAGCTGCGTCAAACCTATCTGCTCTTCTTTCTTTCGATACTTAATCAGCAAGCAATCAATAGAGATTCTATAGAGTCAGACTTCTACCTTCGAGTGCTCAGGGGGTCTTCCCTTCAGAAGCTACTGCACCCCTCTTTACTTTATTCTTGGACTTGTTTGAATTGGAGTTCAATAAAAAGGGGTAAGCAACAACAACAATAGACGATAAAAGCCTTACCTTTCGTAATGAATTATATTCCAAAACAGAATTCGCGAAATAAGATCGTGAACGATGACAACAGATCGGATTGAAGAAATTTCGACAATTCGACTAACAGCTAACAGTTTTTTGCGATCTACAATTTATTTAGTTAATTGATATTTAATAAAAACTATGCGTTTTTATTAAAAGTATAAGAGGAAATTTTCATTTTCGTTAAAATAGTATATATTTTTGAAAACTTGTAAATTTTTATGAGCTTCATTCAAAATCAATGATTTAAATTAGTTTATTTGTTTCAGTTTAAATTGTTCAAAACTTATTCAAGAAAATAGACTGAATTCCTATTTAACCTGGTTCAATAAAAATTGTTACCATTTTTCACATAGGTAAATACTTCATTTCCTCCAAGAAAAATCCATTTAAAATTTTTATTTCACCCTAAAAAAAAAAAAATTATGAGATGGCCTTATTCTCTCAACATCCTTCGATGGTTAACGAAAGTTTCGAGCCATCTCCAGTCCACTTCTCCAAGAGAGGCCTGGAGGTAAGGTCTCGACTTCAGAATCGAAGGTTTCACGTGCGAGACCCGATTCTACCAAAGAGCCGTCGTGAACGCGTGCCTGGGCGGGGATTCCGGGAACAGAGAAAGGCCCCGGTCTGGTACATGTCAAGTCCCTCGGGCCGAACTTCCTCCCGCTGAGGGGTTGCCAGCTCAGGTGACTGACGACGGTTCGAAATCGCGAGGTGCATCCCCAAATAGCCCTAGTCTTGCTTTAAAACGGAGAGGACGCTAATGTAACTAAACTAAACTAAAGCAAGAAATGGGAAGTGGAGAAGCTCAATCCTTATTAAAGTAATGCTCAGAAACACTTCATTTTTATTGATTTTTTTTGTCTTAAATCCAAAACATTTAAAAAGAGAGAGATTTTTTTTTCTATGAATAGTCATTTATGTTTGGATTTTTAAACTCTTATTTGCTGTACATCCCTCCTGAGGAGCAAAATAACCCTGAGTGACAGACGAGGTCTTCCTGAAAAATCCAAACGGACACTGGAAAAAAGGATGAAGTTATATCAAGTGAAAATGTCAGAAACACGTGGGTTAATCCTTTTTGTACATGCTGCCTGCGCTTTTTGATATGCTGCCAAAATTTCATGCTATTTAAGATGACTTTTTATATAGATTTTTCACTCCGTTCTCAATGGGCGGGAACTTTCAATTTTTTTAAAAAATGGCGTATAAAGACTGCTTATAACGGTAATGCTTTTCAAAAAATATTTTCAGAATCAGCCTATCAATTAATAGATCCATTTAAATAAATTTAAATACAATACAATACATGTAGTAAATTTGAAAGGGGGAAAACAATACCACTGATACAGATTGAGAAATTAGAAGTAGTGATGATATAAGAGGGCTGGACCAGCTCTGTATTCAGGGAAACGCAACAGCCCTTTCAAAAGCAGTCGTGAGAAAGAAGACCATGATTAGTTAAGACTTCTTTTAAAAACAATGGTGTATCTAAACATCACGATCATCATTCCCTTTTAAGAAAATAGTTGAAAACGTTATGATAACTTTTTCAACTATTTTCTTAAAACTATTAATTGACCATCAACTTATTGACCATCAACTTATTAATTGACTTTCAACTATTTAATTGACCATCCCCCCTCATAAAACGCCGTAATTATAACCGTCTTTTGAAACCAGTGATGCAATAAAACACCCTAATTAATTAACAACCCTTTTGAAAACGATGATGCGAAAAATATCCATAATTCATAACCCCCTCCCCCCTCAGAAACGATAAGATTCTAAGGACAATAAAAATTAAGTAGGTTTTCAAAATATTTTTCATTTCAAGAGATGTATTTTAGTATATGGAGAGAGAAATCGAAAACCATGGAGAGTTCTCTTCTCAAAAGCCTAAATTCCGTAGGAGATTTGCGACCAGACTATCTAGAACTGGACGGTTTAGAAGTTGACGGAAAGCACCCGATATCCGATGAGAAAATGACAAAGACACGCTTCGCCCAAAAGGCTGTCGTAAGTTTATTGGACAACGGCTCTGTATTTCCCCACGACCGTTTCAACCAAATTATGAATGACAAACACTTACACTTGATGAAAAAGCAGCGTTCCTCAATATATCTAGGTAAGAAGGACATTGGTAAAGCAAATACAGCTCACCAAACAGAATCTTCATTAATCTGAAATTTATTTCTTATTTGCTTTTATTTTTAATGAATGAGAATAATCCTTAAAAATTGAAAAATGGTCAATCCGGTAAATGTTACTGGAACTGCGGTTCCGACAATCCTTTTCGAATTCTAAAACCAGATTTCTAGTATCACTAGCTCGGCCCACTGTCCCTTAAACAGAGAGGACATACATACAGAACATATGACACAGAATCCAGAAGATTCCTCCCACCACTAATGTATCGATGAGTGCAACTGTATTGGAACAACGAAAGTAGCTGGCATGTCAAATTTTGGCTTTCATGATGAACTTTTGTACAGGTCAACAACACGAGAGATGTTGTGATTTGAACCTAGGACCTTGGTGGCAGAGGCCCTGAGCGCTAACCATTCCGCCATGGCTAAATAGAACTAAAGTATCATTTCAGTTATTTAAGCTCTCGCTTAGTGACTTAAAAATCGCAAATTCGTGACTTTAAATTAATCATTTTCCACTTTGAAAAGGAAAATATTTTAAAACGTCAAACCGTCCAATTTATTCGATAAAAATATATCCTAAAATAAACCGTATGGTGAAAATAATTTTCCAAAAAATCCTCATGATAGATAGACCCCTGATTTATGCTGTCATCTTGTACCTTTAATTTAAATTAAGAGTTAAAATTTAAAAATATGTCCTTCTGCTGTTACGCCATAAGCGCGAATCGACGGAAGAGGAAGTGATTGGTCAAGGACACACTTTTTCTAGATTTCCTGTAGGGCAGAGAATGAAAGAAAAATCGTTCTGTCTATCGCAATTTCTTTTCGAAATAATTTTGATAAATATTGTTGGGGAATAAAATTGATTCAAAGAAAGGATGCTTGCATATAAAGGAAATAAATAAAGAAAAAAGCCCAAAACCGAAGTACAATATTCCTGGTCCGTGTAGTTCAACACATCTTTTACCTACTGGATGCCGGGTCTCTGGCTCAGAGATAGCGCGTCTTCCTCGTGTTCTGGGAGTCCCGGTTCGGGTATAGTTGTTCTTCTGTGTGCTATCTGTGAGATGTGTGACTGCGCCCCCCTGTAAAAAGGGGCTGTGCAAGCAAAAGTGTGATGAGTGTGTAGCTAAGTCGTACTCTTGGCCCTAGTTGACGATACTTCGAAAACAAGAGACGCTCATTAGGCTTAAATCTACTGATGCTTTCACCAGCGGGGCTTGTCTAATGGCAAGTGCCATAAGTAACAACAACAACAACAACCTACTGAACCATCATCCAAAACGTATTAGTTAGGCAAATGTATAGATCCTTATCAATCCTGATTCTTCGAATATAAGTTAGCGTATCAAAAATTACAATTAACAATTTTAGAAACTGAACAGGATAATAGCTCTGAAATTGCTGTTGTTTTAAGAAATTAGAAGAGAAATTTGAAACATTAATCGAGAATGTTGCCAAAAAAGATTCGAGGTTTAACGAATTTAATTTATAAGATCTATTTTTTGAATAATCATAAAATTATTAAAATACTTACCTCTGAAACAGGAATCGGATCAGGTTTACCCGCATTTTTGCTACCCAGATACATGAAATATAAAGGTATCATATCATTTAGTTTTAAATAATCTGAAGCTCTGTTCACACCCTTTTAGGGCAAGCTGACAATAGGGGCATCTTCCAGTTCAGCGATTATTTTTTCACCATGTTTCGTTGATAACCGTTTCCTTTCATAGATGGAGTATTTTTTATTAATTTCTAACTCGACCATTGAAAATACCCAATGAACCAAATGCATTTAATTTATTTAACAATTCCATTTTTATATTTTATATAAAAAAATCAGTTAAGTTTTAGTTATTTCGGGACTTCTGAAAATATCAAGTAGTTTCCTTTAGTTGAAGCTTTGGTTTTGTTTTTGTTTTTTTTAGTGATTGTATCCACTCTTAACTTAAAAATCCAAGAAGTATGAGAGGAAGTGAGCAATTTTTCAGCCAAATTAAAATTTTATCGATAAGCAGCACTATATCAGAAATGAAATAACCTTGATCCAGTTGTTTGTAGATTCTGTTGTTTATAGAATCAATGATTTCATATAAAATTGTATCATTTTATCAAAGAAAATTCTATCTTCTCGATATGTCAATAAGATTTTAATTTACAGTTAGTTACCTCCTGTTAGCACTGATAATGTTAACGCATCGTTTAATTTTCCATACGCAAACATGGTTATTAAGTCTTTATGGACACTTTCAGCTTCATGAAGGACTACTTTCCCTTTTTCTAAACGCATTTTTGGATTTTCATAGGATAAGAAAACAGCAGGATAAGAAAACTGTAATTTTCATAAACACAGTTTGTGGTAATTTTAGGTGTGAATCTAAAAGTATTGAACTAAATTCATTGAATTGAGAAGTTACTGCACCCGTCATTGGTGAACTCAACTATCCTAGTGGTAGTAGAGCAAAGAGTTTTACTATCAATAAAATATTTATTAGCACAATCACTTTCATTTTGAGGAGCCTTTACGTTAGAAATTCTTTGATTATGCGCCTAATAAATTATTTTATCCTTATACCAAAGAATATTTACCATCGAAACTTTTTTCATCACTAAACTTGGATCGCTTAATGCATGAGCATAATTTTTTGCTGAAGCATCAGATTCTTCCTTAGGGGCCTCTAAATTTCTTATAAATTTATGTTTAGCATTAAAATAACTGTTGATACGCATCAAAATAATTTCTTATGTCATACATATTTTTTAGTTGAAGAGTCGTTATCTTCTTGGGGGAAGTAAAACATGTTTTTAAAATTTACTTTCAATATCATAATTCCCATCATTCGTTAATATAATGACTACTTCTGGCATTCCAGGAGGTACTTCTTAGAGTTCTTCCTCGAAGAGGAGATAATACACCGTAATTTCTTTATTTTAACAATGATAATTTTTTAATAGTCTAAGGACTATAAAAATTTAAAATTCATTTCTACACAACTTAGTGTTTTAATATTTTGATCATGGTAGTATCTTGATTTTTGGTTTTTAAGATGCACTTCTTACGCTCTTGTAAGATGAAGTAGAAAAAGTAATTCTTGCTGGGAGTGTTTCTTAAACGCCAGTTAAACTCCATACAATGGTCAATCGAGTCTGTATAGTCTTCAGGATGCCCTAGATTAAAAATAACGATGGAATATAACTAACCAAATTTGCAACCATTGGCCATGCAGCCTGTTTCCGATGCAATGGTATTGAGTCCAGATTCCAAAAGGGGTATGTATAACCTGTTATAATCCCCTCTCTCAAAGTCCACCCTATAACGAGCAGTCGGAACCTTTATACTGTTAATCATAAGTGCGCCGGAGGACCTCCGCAGAGACGAGACTCCCGGAGCAGGAGCTTTCATTTCATAACAGCCGCTTCAGGCTTTCAAGAAAATATTAGATTTCTCAATGCTGTGTTGATTCCAGTTTATTTCTACATTCTCATTCGATACTCTCGATTCGATAAATACTCCAGCAGTGGAATCTAGCATGAGGAAGCGATAAATTTTCTACAATGACTTTGTTGTCTTTGTTTTGCTCCTCTGTACACACCCTTTTTTTGCTATCATTTCTTCGAAGCTCACATTTAACTTGGGGCCCCATATTATATTACCGGAAGAAATCAAATACATATTTTAATACGATCCATACAGTTACAGTTTTGCTAATTTCGATAAATTTGCGTCTTTCTGTAAATACTAGATTGTACTTCTTATTTAGACCCCAGGTTTTTGAAAAATCAGTTACTTTAATCGCATGTCTTGACCCATAGTATTTCAAAGGTGTCCTCTCAGTAGCGTAAGACGCATTCGTATAGAAAAGCATGTTGATAGCTTTAGACGAAGAATAATTCGGTGTAAAGAGCATTAAACTAAACATTTGTCTCATGCGAGCAGGATAATTAATGTTCAATTCTATTTCAGCTGTGCCTAATGTAAACATGTTAGCATTTATCAAACCGCCTCCATTCACGAGAGCTACATAATCATCCGCTATAACAGTGCCATTGTCGTTAACAATTTTTAGTTTTTGTTGTAAATACGCGTTAGAGTATAAAATATTGGCTTTGGTGTCTTGTAAAAAAATGATAAGATGCCTTTTCCATAGAATTATCGTTATTTTCATGCCTTACTTCTCCATACTCAAAGCTTTCGATGTCATCATAATAGTAATAATCTGTACTGTCTAATTCGAAGATCTTATTCATTTTATTTCTTTATTACAATAAAAATATTTTCTCGCATCTTCTTCTTAATTTAATAGCAATATTGCCATTATACCATTGTTTTTAAAGGGGCTGTTCATTAATTTTGGGGTTTTTGCTCACCATAATTAATTAATGTCCTTTTGAAAAGGACTTTGTACTTCCCTAAATAGAGGGTTGGCCCAGCTCTCTCATATTATTACAACTATTAGAAAGTCGATTATTAGAAAAATCTTAAAAATCTAATATTTTTGTACTTAAATAAATTTTTACTTGAAAACAGTTTTCATTAATTTATTTGTGAAAAAGTTATTGGTATGGACAAACCATCAAAGGAACGTTATTTAAAGCCAAATCAAAAAGTAATCAACGGAAAACTTCCCTTACAAAGATTAAATCAAAATCATTGACTTTTTTTGATGACACTATCCCTTGGAATTCGTTCCAGAAAAGAGAAAGAATTTCAAAAGACAAACTCACTCATGAAGCAGAGATTTATCTCAATAGCAAATCACCTAAAACAACATGAATGCCACTTTAATTAAATATAATTAATGTTTGATTAAAGTAAATCGAAATTCACGGAAACCTTTCCTTTCAGCATTTAATCACCGAGCACTCAACAAAGAACTTGCCTCTCCAGATAAATTACGACCCGTTCAAGCGTTTGTGAAAGAAGAGAGGGACTATAATGAAAACTAGCGGTGTTTTTTTAGAGATGTTTCGGAAGTAAAATAATTTTATAGTCGATCTACTGCCCCCTGGATGGATGTGAGTTTATTTATCTG
>JAOUZG010025848.1:5023539-5035291 GCA_026289955.1 Argiope argentata
ATATGCTTTTTTTCCTCTGGATAACGAAGTTGCCTCAAGGATGGACGATCCAAGGCAAGCTGGGAGTATAGCCCGTTAACCACTGCTTAGTTGTAGTAATAAGATGAGATTATTAATATTTGTACGATAAATTATATAAATAAGAAAGCCTCTTTAACACTAAACAAACCAACACTTTAAACATATCTATTATTACCGTTGCCGGTCAATTGACCGAGACTTAATGTTTCCTGATTGAATGTATACAATATGAGTGTTAAAAAGAAAATAAACAAATTAACCTCATTAGAACTAAGCAAAATTGTATATTGTCGATTTCTATGTATTACAAACACAAAGACTAAGAATTTTTAATTCTTCACTCATCGCATTTTTTGCATATACAGGGTTTTTCTATTGTACATTTTTCACAAATCTATTTTAAACATTCAGAACAAATTTTGATAATTTTCTTTTCTTTACACTATCATATTTGGCATTTCTTGTATTGATAAAAATCTATAATAGTTTTAGGCATCGATCGTTTTGTATTTGTTTTTTCTTTTGGTCGTTCATAGGCTTCTCGAAAATCGAGGAGGAAAGTTCTACTGCTCACTGTAGTAAAAAAATTTGTCTCAAGATATTTTCATTTGTCGTTTGCTTGTACAAAATCCAGGTATTTATGCCAGCTAAATCATTGCCCAACTAAATGAATACAATATGTTGAATAAGCATTACTTCATAATTTCTGATGCCTTATAATGCAATAAATTGTCAATGACATCAGGTGAATTGTCAGGTCAAATGACGAGTTGAGATAAGTAATAGTATACTATAAGTATTACTTGAATCAAACAAAACACAAATAAATAAATAGAATAGAATACAAAATGCTTATAATTGTTAGATAAAAGTGATACAGTCAGATTTGCAAAAACGATAATAGCAGAATTTTCGATAAAAAAAAAGTTCGTAATCGGTCATTTGACCAGTCACGGTCTTTATTGTTAAAGGAATTTCGATGAATATTGTAAAAAGAGTAGGAATGAATTTCCTCATGGTTTAATTATTGCAATGGGTACTGCAGAACAAACGGCTGTTATTACACATGACACCCATTTATTACTTGCTGCTACTCTACCTGTGTCAGCGCATCAATAAAAATAGCAATTATGTATATACTTCAACAAAAGCTTGATTCGATCTTCGAAATTTTCACCCATTTCGATTCGTGACAATTTACCATCCCAAGCACTGAGGATGAGGAAACTGCGTGTCCTTCTCAATTTCCATTCTCAAGAACCAAAACGTAACGATATTTGTCGTTTGCTTAGATCAACTTTCTCAGCGGAAGAGCAATTTTGTCTTTTACTGTACCTACAATGTGTTTAATGTTGTTTGCAGATGGCATTCCCAAACCAATTGTCGTAACCACAGAAGATACACAATCCGATAACTAATATTTTATTTATTATTTTTTATTTACATTTTTTTACATTAATAAATGAAGAATTGGGCGAACCCTTAAAATGCGCATGGTTTCACTGAGTTATAAAACTGTTGTTCGTAATATGTTTCGAAATTAAGTTTAGTCTTTTTTATTTATTTTAAAAAGGTGGGAATTACTACAAATCAGTCCTGATTTTTTCCTTCTTCTCCACTTCTATCTGAGCATATTTTTACAACTATCTAGCAAAGTTAGTTGTAAAAATATGTTCTATCTAGTCTTACTAGCAAAGTTTATCAACTCCTCAACTTGTCTGGATAAAGATAAGCAAGAATATTAAAAATCCGAAATCGTGCAAAAAATAAATAAATAAATAATAAAAAATTGAACAGTTTATCCATAAAACCATTTGAAATTTGTTCCGATGTTCATTTTTTAGGAAATTGCATTGTTTTGCATGATTACGTAATGCATATTTTAATTCTAATTTGCACCCTTAAATAAGATTTTTCTAAATTATAAATTTTTGTAGCATTTTCTTCACAAAAACAGCACATATTAAAATATACAGCGTTTTTTGTTTGTTTGTTTGTTTTGCTTACTCCTCGTATAATAATTTTCCAATAGGCTCTGCAGTTCCTGAACTAGAGAATAAGCCATCAGTTTATTTAGAAATATTTTATGATTGTTTAATGCTTTATATTAAGAAAAAATTTAATATTTCAGGTTATTTATCATTAGAAACTTCACATTTAAAGAAAGGGTACTGTTTTAATTCATAAACAAAAAATATATTAATTAAACTATCTGAAAGATTATAGCAAATAATTTAATAAACTAAAATGCATTTGTTTAGCATTTCTTTTTAGATGAAAAAACTTTTAAAAAATTAAAAATTTAATAAATGATTCCAAATTTAAAAAATGATATTTAGCCGGAATATGTTTTATGAAACTGTTTTACCCAAAAATTCAAAAAAAAATTAATAATTAACATCATTTTCTTTTTAAAAAATCTTGAAAGTGGTCACATACTTTCAATCTAAGAAACCACAGCTAACAATGATAAATTTTTATCCAAATTGAATCTATTATTAAAAAAATAAAGAGCACATCAAGTAAATTGTGTACATGACATGACATTTTCCGAACGTTGTAAAATTTCAAATGAAATTGGTCAGCTGGAAAATGTTTAGAAAACATGTTTAATTTTTTAAAAAAAATCTCTTAGATATTTAACACAAAACCCGCCATATTTTTTAAGCATTCAAGCAAACTGAAGAGACAGAATTTCCTTCACATTAACAAACTGAGTATTCTGTTTTGCGGAGAATTCTACTTTCATAGCTCCATTTGCAAATATTTTGATTGCTGAAATTTTTCTATAAAACAACACGATGAAAACAATGTTTATTTCATTCAAATAAACGTTGCTATTCCGAGTAATAGTACGCTATTTTTTATATCAACCGATTTCGTGCAGAAACTGAGTCCCAACAAAATCTCGGAAATCTGCAGTCCGCTTCTATGCTAAGACCGGTTGTCTTAGGGTAACGTGAACTGCATTTGCATTAAGTGCGAATGCCGACTTCGATTCTAATTTACACCGCTAACAATTCGTAAATCATTTCCACTCCAGCCGGATTTGAGTCAGATAGCAAATAAACGAGACATTTACAGTCTTAAGATTACAGTTTCTGTAATTGCACTGGGGAAAGCAGGTACGATTAGTAAGGATTTAATAGTAAAGGATCTTTTAACTTTTTAAAATAAATTCAACAATTGTTTACGCTGCTAAACTCCTCACAACAAAATTTACAAATACAAAAATTGCTTGCTCACCAATTACAAATCACATGAACACAAAACAAAACAAAATGAATGATTAAGAGCATTATTAACTGCAATAAATAAGAAACATGGATGGGCTTGTCACACGACATCAAATTCGTCTTTATTTTAAGTTGCTCTGTGGATTCCAAATTTTACAGAAGCGTTACATTAAAAGTGTAAACTGCAAATGGGAATCATTTGCATTCGTTTTTGACAAGATGCTTTGTATCTTTGAACAGCAGCTTATTTTCCGTCTAGAATTCCATAAAAGTTTCAAAGATCATCAAACATAAAACAATGAATTTTCCAATCTGTTTTTGGAATTCATCTAAAAAGTAAGGATAAATTCGAAGATTTTAATTTAATGAAACAATGATGCGTTTATTTCATTCTATGAGCAAAATTTATCATGAGAGGGTAAATTTGAAAACTGACTGCTATAAATTTTAATGAATGCTATTTAAAAACGAGCAATATCAGTAAAAAGTTAAAGGAGATTAATTTCATTCCGAACACCGAAGTATGATGCCAGTTTTAACCTGCTTCAACTTTTTCAAATTGAAAGCTACAGAAAAGGTAACACGTACAGGAACAGTTTCCTGCGCCACATTAAGAGAAGAAATACGAAGTCGTTACAGTGAAACTTCCCCCGCAAACGGCATCCTGCAGCGCAAACGGGTGGACGGGTTGCAACGACATTCGGCGCATGGATCGTTGACTTTATATACCAGCTCTATGATATAGATGCCCTCACAGAATTTAGGGAAAAAATAACTTCTAAGATGACCACCAGATGGCACCTTTTCCAGAAAACTTGCTAAATAAACGACCAAAGCGGAATGCAGAAACAAGAATTATAAAATAAAAATCTCGGGCAAAGCTGAAAACTCCAGAACGCTTCATGTGCGAAGCATCACAACTGATCAGCTGTTATCTATTGTAGAACACATTGTCCATAGATTTGACATTTTGCAGCTGAATGAGGGGGGGGGGAGAGGGTCGCTGGAACACTTTTCCTTTCATTGTAATAGAAGCAATTAACAACTGCTTGCCTCGTGCAATTCCGTTCTAATCTGTTCTTGTTTCTGCAAACTGAACTGTTTTTTTTTTTTTTTGGTTCTCTAACAACACATTATTATTATTTTTTTACTTTCACTTAATGCGGCTCGATGACGAGTTGTCAGAAACTAGCCCATCAATGTTAATAATGTTTTTGTATTTCGTTTCAGTCACTTCCTGTATTCAATTTAATGTTTTTCCTGAAAAGGTGCTCTCTGGTGGACATTTTGTATTTAGATCTTTTTTTCCTTTCGGAATTCTGTGAGCGCATCTCGTGTATAGTCTATCAACCAAATTTTGTTGCTATCCGTTCAACCGTTTGCGTCGTAGGATGCCGTTCGTAGAGCAAGTTTATTTATAACCAATAATTAATTCAATAATTATTTTAGTAATTAATTCAATAAAGCTGCAATATTAAATTTTTAGATACATTTCAAAATGTTTATTTTGAAGATTTTCAATTGCATATTCGAATGTAATTCTTTTATTATTGTTAACACTGATATGAATTATTTACAATTTCGATACAGTTCAATAAATTCTTTCTTTTCTTTTTTCTCAGCCAATTCTTATCTATTTTCACAATCAGAGTTTCACTTTTAAATTCCCACAGATTTAGGACAATAATTTAAAAACCTTTCATTCAAAATTATTTAAAATAAAAGATTTGTCAGGCGTTAAAAAAGTATATGTGGGAAAGCTGACTTATAATTCAGCTGCTATATAATTTGCGCTTCTTATTGCTGCATTTCGAATACGTACACGCATACCTCAAAAACTTCTTGTTTAAATGTAAACTACAAAAATTGATAATTATAAACGTAATATAAACGTAAGTTTCAAAAATTTATTCCCTAAAAGCTTATAAGTTAAGAGGCTCGCTATGAATATTCGCATTTCTTTTTCCGTGTTTAAGATTCCCAGGCATCTGAAATTGAACATTTACTTTGTACAGTTTCCAATACGGATACAAACAGAAGAAAAATCTTTACTCATGGTGCCATCTATCCAATAGATAGAGAACTAATTATATGAAAACGTGCAATATGACTTTTCATGGCGAAGTAATTTTTCTTCTTCATCATGCTTATTACATTCATTTATCATTCGTTAGTCCACGATTTAATTATAAATAGATTTCCACTTCCAACATTATACACTTAATTGTTTTAAAGAGTTAAATTACATCAATTTATTACAGATATCAGCTTTTAAACATGAAAAATGATGATTTGGGAATATCTTACAATTCCTAAATTCAAACATTATGTTTTCTATTTTTAAAATAAATTTTAAGGCCATATATATCTTTCAAAAATAAACTGTACTTTATTATAAAAAATCATTTCATTTTTATCCTTGATATGTTGGAACAAATAAAGGAAACTCACAGATTATATCATTTCATTTATGATTTATGGAATGGCCTGAATTTATAAAATATGATTTTCTCGATATAATGCTCACATATCAGAGCAAAATACATAAATTGTTACGTTAAAAAATATGTTATTCCAAAAAAAGAAGAAAAAAAAACAGCTGAAAAAAAGGTAGAAAATTAGCTATTTCTACCTTTTTTTCAGGTATTCTAGGATATTTCTTAACTTTCTTTCGGTTTTTGTTTTGTTATGAATTAGACGATCTAAAGTGGTTAACACTGCTTCATCAAAATCAGAAATTCAAAAATTATTTCTTCAGTTTCTTCCGATTTTCACATTATTATGAATTAGGAGATACAGCGTGGTAATTAGCATCATATCAAAATCAAGCGCAATCAGAAAATTATTTTGTTACAGAATAGAACAGAGTTCTTTTGTGCCAACCCAATTTATCTCCTTAATAAAATAAAAATGATTAAAAGAGCTCTGCATTGGCAAGAAAATAAATCATGATCTGAAACATTATATTTTTAATGAATGTTATAGACGGAAAATGAAAATATATGGGATAATAACTCACCAGGCAATGTAAACAAATAGAAAAAACTTGTCTTAAAAATAATACGAAGGATGGAAGGAATTCGTTAATTAATTCTGAATCAATCGGCCACTTTTTGCTCATTTTCAAAGATGAAAAAAATGTGTGAGATAAAATAAATGAATCTCTGCTCAGTTTTTAATTAATATTTCTTTATTGTTGACAACAGTTGAAAAAAATGGGAAAATCCAAATTCTTTTTCATGTAAGAAGCCAATACTATTAGATAATAAACAAAGAGAGAGAGAGTGAGAAAGTGAGACACCTCATAAGTTTCTTTCGTATTTCTAATATGAAATAAATACACAATAATTTTTATTTAAGGCATTACTTCTTTTGTTGTATAAGAACCCTTTATCTTCTTCCATCTTTCAGGAAGCCTCATCGTGTCTCCCTTCCAAAATTGTGTTTTGAACAAGAAATAGTTGCTTTTATTTCACTGATGGATTTAAAGCGCCCATCAGAGAGAGAATTGTTTAAGGACAGAAAGAAGTCATAATCTGATGGAACGAGATCTGGAGAGTGTGCAGGACGCAGAAAAACATCCCGATCCATCTATAAAAGTTTCCATCTTACGCCTAATGCAATATGTGGTCTCGCAGTGTCATGATTTAAAAACAATGCCTGGTCGATTTATTAATTCTGTCCAGGTTCTTTTCCTCTTTGCTAGACTGTTTTCAATTTATTCAGCATTTTGTAGAATTGATTGTATTACCTTGAGGAAGGTGCTCGTGAAAAATGACGCCTTTCCAATCCCATCAAATGAGCAAATTTTTTTTTTTTTTTTTTTTTTTTTTTTTTTTTTTTTTTTTTTGTATTGTGGTAGGGCTCTGCTATGACTGAAATCGATGACACACTCGGCTAATGGATGAGCCTGCATGTTTGCATAATCAGAGCCATATAAGACCATTCATAGCGGAATGAGAAAAAAAATGGGACGCCCTAATATTTATTCTATAGATTGAATTCTTTTAAAATTAAACATTTTTTTTAAATATAGGTTTTATTAAAATGCATTTTGATTACTGTAAAAAATTCCATTCTGCTTCATTACGTCCTTCATTTTTTTCTGTAATGATTTAGATGACAATTTATAAAAGGTTAAAAAAGCCTTTATAACTCAAATGCTTAACAAGTAATGTAAAAAACAATTTTATAAAATCCATTCCTACTTAGGTTAGCCAAGAAAAATTATATTTTAGTTACTTTTTGTTAAATAATTACAATTAATATAAATATAAAAAAATCACAATATTAAGCGGTAAAATAGAAAGCGAATTTCTTGGCAAATTTCCATTCTCCTTTCTATGTATATATGGTGTTCGAATTCACAACCCAAGGGATGTGAATCCAACGCCATGCCAACCAGATTATCCCGACCTAACAATTACAACTGCTATACACAATTTAACAAAAAATGATGCTAAAACTGAATTTTCAACGTTATTTCAAGATTGAAAGCCAAAGGGGCAGCACAAAATGCGTGATTTTATCTACACCAGATGGGGTACGCAATACAGATTAGAAATTTTCTTTATTCTGTATTATTTTAATTTGAAAGTACTTCAAAATGAATGAGAAAAGTCGATTAATTAACAAGGTTTAATTTTAAATGCATCAATCATTATGAAAGTACACAGAATCGTTTAAAATAATCGACCCAAAACATATTAAGCCTAATCTCAATAACGTAGGGGGAAAAAACAAACTGTATTCGTTACTTATTTGGCTGAGGGAAAAAGAAGATTTTTGGAGAGAAAGTTAGTTTTTAATTAATTAATAAAAAATTAATGAATTAATATTTGAAAAAAATGTATTATCAAATATCAGCCAATACAAATTTAAAAAAAATTATTGGAACTTGATTGGACGAATAAAAGGTATTTTATTAACGATTGAAAACTTGAAAAAAATATATATACACACAGAGAGAGAGAGAGAATGTGACCTAATAATAGGAATTAAAAAAGAACGCCTCTGGTTCATTAATTCTGGCCGGTTTTTTGCTACGGCAGGTTTCAGTATTTCAGTTGATGACAGTATTTTGCAGAAATTATTGTTTCACCTAGAAGAAGGGATGCATCAGGTGTTTCGATTGATTTTTTTAAATAATAAAGCATGTAGAATTTCAAATTTTTATGAAAATGAAAAATAAGGACACAAATATGTTCATATCTTTGTCAAAATCGCTAAAAAATTGGTGCCATTAAGAAAATGTATTCAAGCGAAATCTATTGAACTCTCGTGCTGAGTGGAGAGGAAGGACTGTACCGGATGTCGCGTACGGCTTTACTTCCGAATTTTCAAGTCATGTGCAGCTGCTGCAGTTCCGCGGTCAGCCGACAAATCATCAGTGCGAATTATTTGTTCAAATGCGTTAAAATGGCGCACTTGCATAGTTCCTAAAAGAACTTTCGAACAATGAATCTCACGCAGAATTAATGGAGTGAAAGGAAAGAATGCATTAGGTTTGAATGAAGCGACTGCTTAGGTGCAGAAGATTGCAAATTCTGCGGAAGTAGAAAGAGAAATGTAGAAAATTTTTGTGAAGGGATGAAGTAAAGTATTGAACAAAATTTATTTTGTAATTAGCTTTATAATTTTAAACGATATTTGATTAATTATTTTTAGAAAAGTCAATGGAATGCATAGTTATTAATCATTTTAAATTGAAATCTTACCTTTACTTGATGTGTTTCGGTTTTTGAAGAACAAGTACTCACCTGTAAAGAAGAGAAGAAAAAAACATGTATTGCGAAACTAAACAATCCAATGAACAGCTCCTAAAAGATTTTTTTTAATGCTAAGATGGTGACGCTTATATTACAGACACGGACAAAAAGAAAGAATAGATGAAAGCATACAGTATTGCCGTCGAATTAAGAATTTTTTATGGCAATATCACAATTTATTTTTGGTCCAACCTTAAAACTCTGAATTCGAAAGAAAACTCGTACGAAAGGACAGGGGCTTGGTGAGTTTATAATTTTTAATTTTGCCCACATTGACGGGAAGCCCCTTTGTTGCAGTTTACCTGTGAATCACTTTTAGCAAAAATACAGAATTATATATAAATTGTAATAAATTTGTGTCATTAATATACCCTATACAATGCGAAATACAGGCATCATAATACAGAAAATAAAAATAAAAATATTTAAACAATTTTAAGATTCATTCCTTATTTTCATAACCCCCCTTTTTTTTCCATTTTCGAAATTTAAATATAAAGAAAAATGTCTCAAAATAGATCGAAAATGCTCATTGTAAAATTAATGAAACAGTAACAGCGTAACTGTTCGCTAATTTTTCAGCGTAATTCTTTAGAATAGCAATTTCGATGCGATGTTGTAACAATAGCAATTTCTATGCAAATAAGTTCAAATATTTTTCAAAGAGAATTTTTTATATATATTACATCATGATATAGACTTGCAATCATAAAAATGAACCCTAACTGCAACAAACGTGGGATGCAACAGAAAATGGACTGACTGACAATCCACGGAAATTGCGGGATGCGCGGCTGGAGGGTCGATATATATTTTTAGACAAATTAAACATTAATCTTAAGTTACTTTCAGCGGTGACTAAAATTTTGAAACAGAAGTAGTTCTGAGTTTTTGTCTGTCTCTATTCTAGAATAAACAGTTTCTTTGAAATAAAAGTTTATTAGCTTTCTCTTACTTTGCAGTAGAGCAGATATTTCAGAGGAAAGTTCAATAATGTGGGCAATGTTTAGAAAGGATAAACATCTCAGACACTGATACTGTAAAGAATATTATGATGTGGAGGAATGAAGATCATAATAATCAGTGCAGTAGAAGAAAAAGGACATATTTTTTTCGGAAACTTTACTTTAAGGATGATATTTTCCACAAAAACAAACACAAACACGAAAGACAAGACACTAACGCGTGCACCTAAACAAAACAGCTTCTCATTATTTAAAATCGCTAGGCGCCTAATCAGGCATCGCCATCTATTATCCTAAAGAGAAGATAGAATAATGCAACTGCCACAATAATTATTTATTCTCGTTAAAAATAATAATAAATTTGTTAAAGTTTTGGGGTGAAAGGAAACCTCTCTTCACTGTATACTGAAAAAAATGTCAAAAAATCGGATGAATGGCAGGGCAGCTTACAAAGAGATTCAAAATTCGCAGTCGCCGGCAGAGGGAAAAAACTACAGGCAGAGGGAATAGGCGGCTTCTTTGCCTCAGTAGAACACAAGATAGATTTGACAGTTATTTGAAAAATATTGAGAAGTGGGAAGAGTTTGAAACTTCGTAAATTAGTGAGAAGTTTGTTTCATTGAAGAATTTTAGTGAGTGATTCATTTAAAATATTTTTTCCTAACGACTCTACAAATATCTTCAAACGCACTTTTAGAAATTAAATGGCATATTTTAAACATTTTAACTATGCAATGCAATGTAAAAAAACCACAGATAATATTTACTATATAGTATTGGAGTGCTTCCGAGGTTAACAACACTAAAATGAACAAATTTTAAAAAAGAAATATTTTTCAGATAAATTCGCTCACGAGTGCAAATTTAGTCAAGCTCGAAGCAAAAACCTCATTTTATTTTCAAATTAAAATGTTCACCTTTCTCTCTTCCCTTAAAAATACACTGGAAAATCCTCTCTAAAAATTCAACTACACAAAATCTTAAAACTTTGTACCAGCTTGCCAGAAGCAGATGGGAAAAAATATTAACCCTGCAGTGGCAACGATGCAAAAATTAAATAAAACAAGAAAGAAAGCATTGCTTCAGTTTCAGTCTGTTGACGACAGTCTGAGGAGGAGATTCTCGTAGCTTTGGGCAACCGAAAGACATGAGGTATTTCAAGGGGAAAAAAGAGAGCGCTCCCCAATTACAAAGTTCAGATCGTTAATAACTGCTGTCATCAAAAATCAGAGATTGCATTCAGAAAAATAGTTATAGCAAACTTAATTTAGTTTCTGATTGATATCTTAGAAAAATGAAGAATTGGGAAAAAAGACTTGGCCGAACCATTGGCTAGTTAACAGTATATTTTGAACTTTCCCAGTATCTTCTTGGGAATGTCAGATATCAAAGGGCCCCGCTGTCATGCGAAGCTTTCCGAATCGTGACATTGAAATAAATTTAAATTCTTTCACATTTTTGAAAATTTGTTACCGTGCGGAGTGTACGCGGAAAAATCAGAGTAGTTCTAAATTGGGCTGTTAAACTTTAAAGTTTTCAAAATTTAATAGCTGCAATTTAACTGTCCAATATAATTTAATAGCTACAATTTTTGCTATCCAAACAATTATTTGGGTTTAGTTGTTAGTTATCCCAACAATTATCTGGACACTTTCATTTTCAAAACAGGTAATACTCTTCTCATGATATACAAAAAATTCATCTCTCTCTCTCTCATTATATATATATATATATATATATATATATATATATATATATATAT
>JAOUZG010025848.1:5035391-5055273 GCA_026289955.1 Argiope argentata
TATATATATATATATATATATATACGCATGATGGCCAAAAAAAATTTCCCCTATATACGAAACCCTAGCGGCCTATCCGGTCAACCGATGGAACCAAAATGTCAGACATGGTTGTTTGAAGTTATGCGCTGGAGATTGTGATGATTTTGAACAACACAGAGCCCACGGTTACGGTTAGAGTGAGAGAATTATGAAATTTTCGAGTGACAACACCCACTTTTTCCTGGTACAAATTGATCAACGAATTAAAAAACCATAAGTGGCTTAGGAACGATTAGCGTGTGTTCGAGAATGTCCGGCGTGAATCGCTTGCAAGGAGGAGCATAATAAAAGACCAAGGACACCAGAGAGGAAAAAGAGAAAAAGCTTTTATCGGAATGGAAAGTAATACACAAAGGTTTTTAATATGTTTACCTTTGCAGGTGACAGCGTATTGCATTCGTGAGATATTGTGGGCAACAATACCGAACGTAACATGAAAGCAGGATTCTGCATAAATTCACGTGTTACGGAATTCGAATTACGTGATTTCGAAGATGCATTTTCCCCCCGTTCAGACAAAACAGCTTTATCAATTCACCTCGTTATTTCTTAGTAAGCGCCATCTTGTTGACCCAATCGAACATCTGACTGAAGAAAGACTTTAAAAAAATAATTTTTAAAGATTTTTCCACAAGCAATGCTTTGCGCGTGGATTAGTGCCTCTACTGTCTAACCCTGTGAGTCGTGTGAATTGCGTCAAAGCTCCTCCTCTCCGTCTTGTCATTGGACCTTCATAATGCTCTTCTTTGCAAATGCTTTATGCCGGCAATTTTCATCATACGCTGATCGTTCTCGCGCCATTTGTGGTTTTTCAGTACGCTGATCAATTTGAGCAAGGAAAAAATGTGTGTTGCCTTTCGAAAATTTCGAAATTTTCTCCCTGTAACCGTAACCGTGAGCCCTGCGTTGTTTAGAATAATCACAATATCCAACGCATACAATCAAATAACCAGGTCTGAAATTTTGGCTCAATTAGTTGAACGGATAGGCTGTTAGGGTTTCATATATAGGGGAAGTTGTTGTTGTTTTTACTATCCTGTATATCTATCTATCTATCTATATATATATACATATATCTATGTTTTTATCTATATATTTATATATATATATATATATAACAAATCAAACCTCAGCAGTAGTCAAGGCTCATTGCAGTAATAGATAATTAAAAAAAATACTTTTATCTTGAAGTTTTCATGCATTTATTTAATAATATCTGAAAAGTACATTTCTGATCCGTCTTTGATTCCTAAATTTTAAAATATAATGCATTAAGAGTTTTTTTAAAATCAAAGACTGCATTTTCTTTAATATTCTAAAACAGAAAATCAGTTTGCCTAAAATTTATAAAATACAAAACTCAGTTAACATTAATCAGAAGGATCTGCCGTCCTAGAAGATAATTAAAAAAGAAAGCTTTTATTCGCATATGTTTTAATGAAGGGAAAATGTAACTTATATTGATGAATTTCGATGCTGTTTCCTTTAGTAGATTTGAATGAAACGCACCAGAGTAAATTCACCTGTAAAGTGTTCAGAGCAATGACAGTGAGAGAAGCGAACCCGGGAGTTTTGTGTTCTTGAAGTGGGATGGCCCTCAGTTTTGTGAAGATCACATCAAAATCAGAAAGCTAGAACAATGGTTTCATCAAGAGAGACGCGGGATTATATCAGGCACACTTTCGTAAATTAAAACAGAACAATGGTCACGGCATGAGCCGTTTGATTCTTAAAAATTCAGTCTCATTAAAAAGAATTAATTTTTTAAAAGAGGCTAAATTCAATATATTGTATTTTGATTCCTTTAAAATTCGAAAAGCTGCAACTTTCTACTTCCTTTATACTCAGAGAACCCCAAAATTATTTTTAAATTATTACTCTTAATATAACTAAAAATTGCTATAATTTATACTTCGTAATGAAAGCAAGTTAATAAGAATTATTCGATGCAAAGTTGATTTTTTAGGGGAGATAGACTATTTTATGTCTATTACTTCATGTTTGTAAATAATTTATATGTTAGGATGTCCCAGAAGTTCCTTTTTCATCGTGCTACGAATAACTTTTCATGGCTCTGCTTGTGCAAACATGCAAGCTTATCCATTAGCTGTCTTCGTCATCGCTTTCAGTCCACCGTCCCTCTACTACACCCCAAAAGGACTTTCATCCATTTGGCGGGATTAGAAAGCCGTAATTACCAACGATCTTCTTCTTCAAGGTTAAACAAAAATTTCTACAAAATACTGTCATCCATTGTATATACTAAAAGCTGCCATAGCAAAAAAAATGGCCCAGAATTAATGAACCAGAGGCGTTCTTTTTTAATTCCTACTATTAGTTCAAATTCTCTCCCTGTATATGTATTGCAAAGAAGTCGTAAAACTTATCTCCTTTTGAAGAGACACCTGTTCGAACACTGTTACTTCGGGCCAGCGGTGAGACGATTCTTTCCTTTGTTGCGAATTGTGTTTCTCCCGCTTTGATGTTGCCCTTTGAACTTGAAGGGAGTCTAGATAATGGATCATACGTGCGGTTTACGGACCTTTTAAGAGGGAAACCGTGTCAAAGCACCAGATGTGACTATTCTCCTGTGGGACCGCCCGAACTTGGGTATGTTCCGATAAAGAGAAACACATGCGTTTACGGCCCTTTGAAGAAAGAAGCACTGAAACCTCCAGATGTGAATATTTCTTTATTGTGAAGGGTCTTCCAGGAGTGTGGATGAGTAGAAAATATTCCCACGGATAACTGCTGACCATAGGGAACATTTTTGAAGAATTATTGGATGATAGGCGTCTATAGCGCGCAAATGCGAACCTGAGAGGCGGAGTTTGACCGAGGTTAAAACAACAATCCGGCCAGTCAGAAAGTTTTCCATGAATATCATATTAAACCTTTTGATCTCCTATTGGCAGGGCAGCCCTCCGCTTCGAGAGAGTCCTCGGCATCGGGTCGTTGCTTTCCATCCCAGTCTGCCACGTTTAAAAACAGCGGTGCAGTGAATGGTGATGTTTCCGCCAAAGATAAGAGGTCCCTAGCGTTGAAAAAGAAACCGTTAAGTTGCGGGTTGCCATCGAACTGGAACGAGACAACTCTAGTTCTAAAAATAAATGGCGTCTCCTTAGTGGGAGGGTTATGCTCTTTCATTTCCGATGTACTTGCTGCGGTAAAAGTCACCGTTAGAGTTGAAATTATTATTAAGAACTGTGGTCTGTTCGGTAGGCATGTACTCATCGTTCTTCCTGTGGAACTGGTAGGAAACTGTTGTGATTGCTCGAGCGTTCTTTCAAGTATTTGCTAAGGAGCGGTAATTCCAATTCATACAAAGACCTTATGATGATCTGGTGGAACCTTAAAATATTGCATTTAACTCGAAACATCGCATATTGCAATCAGGAACCGCCTACTCTATAAAGGGTCTTGAGTGCAAAAAAACCCATTTCGTGCCCTAATTTTTTTAAACAGTAAAAAAAAAATTACAAATAGAATATGTTACTATTGCGTGTTTAATCATTGCATGATTTTCTTTAGCTATGAATTACTTTAGAAAAATTACAAATGTGAGCAATTTTTTTCGATGTTTAGTATAGAAATTGTAACTAAGCGTATTTCTACGTCTTCATTGCAAATCTGTGTGGTTCCTGTGGAATTTTTTCTCCAGTTGGAGCTTAAATTGCGACTTTTCAAGTCGAAGCAATATCATAGCCAGAATTGATTCACTGACAAGAAAACAGATCTATTTGTGACTTCTGGAAATTTAGCTTTCCTCCCCCGTCTACAATGTTCTTTTTATGATACTTAGATGGATATGTCTTTGGCATGGACATGATTGAATCTAACAGTATTACTACGCATGGAAAAGCACACAACTAACCAAAAAGCATTTATATACAGTGCGTGCCTGAAATAAATTAAAACCGCAAATCAAGTCCATATTTCTTTAAAATCAAGCCAAATCTTTTTTATTTATCGATTGAGATTGAGATAGCTTCATCAGTATTATACACATATTTTTTTAACTTTTAATTAAAATGAAACTATCGTTGTCAACAATTACAACATACTGTACATGTGTTAATTTTCTAATTCAGTTAAGCAGTTAAGGTAACTCAATACATACTATAAATTCTTATTTACTTCATTCTGCTTTACTTTAATTCAAAAGTACTTCAAAATGAATCCAAAAAAATCAATTAATTAGCAATGTTTATTTTTAAATACATCAAAAACTAAGAAAATAAACTGAATCGTTCGAAATAATCGATCGAAAACATGTTAAGTATAAACTCATTAGTGTTGTGAAAAAAGTATGAAACTGAAGTCTTGCTCATTTGGCTGTGGGAAAATGAAAATTTTGGTGAAAAAATAAGAAAAGTGCCGTTTTTATTATTTTTTTCGCAATTTTTCCGTTTTTTCTAAGAACCATCCTCGTGCTTTAACGAAAGTATTAAGAAAAATTAGCCGAATTGGTTGAGCCGTTCTCGAGTTTTGCGCTTAGTAACTCATTTGGTGATTCGTTTTTATTTATTTTGAGAATCAAAATATTATATGCATTCTATTCTAGGAGGTGAGATAAATGGCCCCAAATGTACTTACTTTTTGTTTACAATATGTCGTACACCAGACGGTAGTATATCTGTAAACTTTGTATATTTCCAGATCCGTTGATTGTTCGAATTAAATTTCTTCCACGCTTTTTTTATATCACTAGTGTTTTTCAGATCATTATTTTAGTTCTTCATTAAGTTGGAGGCCCCGGCGCAATGAATCCATCCCATTCCCACTCCCCGGAAGGCTGGTACTGAACGCCATGGATAAATACACTGAGGACATATAATGGATATAAACTGGGCATCCATTTTACTCTCTTCTTCTTAAGAAATACCTTTCAGAAAAATACTCATGTCTTTAGTGTGTTTCGTTTTAGATATATTTCCAAGGATTTTTTTAGTGTTTTCTTTTTTTAAAAGATTCCTCGATTTTTAAGAAAATAGTCGCAAGAAAACACATCGTAGAATCAATTTACCCCGTTATGGAAAGCAAACTAAAGTTGTAAAATGTTATTTTAAAAATGTTTTGGAATAATTATCTCGATTTATGAGATTTTCTTTCCTTACCAATGCAAAAGCAATACCTCCGACCAAGCAAGAGGTCAGGAGAAAAAGTGGATGGTACAGCCGAAGAGCTACCCCACTTATCAATTAAGGATAAACAACATCGCACCTTTGCAAAAAACAAATCACCCTCAGGCGGGGATTCATACCAGGGATTTTTTTCTGTGAGGGATCTGACAAGTTTGTCAAAAAATGACCCCTAGTGACCCGAAAATCCCAGAAAATTCAGACCTTACAGACAAATTAATTACACAGAAATATAAAAAAAGTAAATTTGAATCCAGATGGATTACAAATAGAGATTAGATCATACAAAAGATCGTAAAACAGAATAAAGCAATATAATAAACATACAAGCAAACAGACAAAGCATACATAAGAACCAATTTTAATCCAAAATAGAATATACCAAAATTATAAACACTCAAGCAAACAGTTTAAGTAAATTCTTTCATTTTTTTTAAAAAACTAAATAGAAAAACAGAGAAATATTCAAACCCTCACAAAAACAATCCAAACACATACCAAAGAAAGAACTCCAGAGCTTTGAAGCTTGTCATCTGACATAGAAATCACAATAAGCTTAAATTCCACGCGAATTTGAATCCCTAAGTACGTTCAGTATATATAGTCCTAATGAGTACCTGAAGCGCCATCTATTAAGTTAAGGTTAAAGTTTTTAATAATTTTGTTTTAGTTTTGAAAATACGTTAGACTTTTTGTTGTTAGAGTTTGTATGTTGCAATAGTTTTTGGAAAATTCGTTAGTTGCTAAGCTTTTAATTAGGTTGTTTGTTTCTATTATGTAAGCATTTTTGTTATTACAGATTTTTTTAATCTTATATGTGAGAATATAAGATTTCGGAAAATTTTGGAGTTTAAATTAGAGTGGTATTTACTAAGTTTAATTATTTTAAAGTTAAATACATCCCTTTTGTCATAAATACCCATTAAAGTTTTCCCATTTGAAATTTCTAAATTTAAATCTAGATAGTTTGCTTTAAATTGATGATTCTTTGTTGCAGTTAAAATTAGGTCTTTTGGGTAACAGTTAACTACTATATTGGTATTATTTAAGTTTAATAAAAATAGGTCGTCTATATATCTATAACCATTTATTAAATTATCTCCTATTATTTTCTTCTCGTAATAATGTAGAAAAATATTAGCTAAAGCACTTGAAAAGGCTGTACCCATTGGATTTCCCTTTATTTGTTTATAAAAATGAATGCCGTTAAACACGTAGTTTTCTTTAATATTTAAAGTTGCCTAACTCTATCCAATTTTTTTGTAATAATCTTTCTATTTAAATAATCGTCACAAATTAAGGCACTAACCTCTAATAATTTTTCATGAGGTAAACTGGTATATAAATTTTCAAAATCATATGCATTAAGTTTATTAATATTGTTATCTTTTAGAAAGTCCAAAATATCTTGATTACTATTAATAATAAAATTATCCTCATTTTTAATTTTATTTAAAATTATTTTCAAATATTTAAAAAAAATACTTTCCTGTAAAATAATTATAACTTCCGGTGCTACAAGTTATGAATCTAAATTTAATTGGGTTTTTGTGAAATTTTATCTTTGGAAATAAATAAGGATAGTTTAAAGAACAAGTTTTTATCTTAGTTTTTTTTAGCACGGCTAGCATAGTTTTATCTAATTCCTTTTCCCCAGTTTTGTTTAACAAGTTGAATTAAAATTATATTCTTCTTATATTTTAAAAGATCTTTATAGAAATATTTACAATTTAAGCAGAAATTATTAGTCAATTTATCTATTACAGTAATAATAAACCTTTCTTTTAATTTTTTTATTTCTTTTCGCAAAGATTTATTAAAATAAATGCCTCGTTCTTTAGTTATAATATTTATTGTAGTAATCCTAGTCTTAATTTCCTCTAAAATTCTTACCTTCCATTCTCCGAAACCTTCTGAAGTGTAATGGTATTTTCTCGCCAATTTAGCAATAAAAATATTCAAATCCTGTCCAATAGAAATTAAGATTTTTTTTAGAGTTTACTTTTTTTTCTTAGTCTAAATTTCGTACCCTTTTCCATTAAATCTCTTAAAGAATTAGACTCGATAATAATTAAATTTCCAGTTATTATATGTCCTTTGTCATTATCTATAAAATATTTATAAATTTCTTTGTCACAGTTACAATCTGCTTCGCTTATTTTATTTAGGTTTTTACTATAATTATAATTGCAAATTCGTTTTCTTAAAGTTGCTGAGTAACTAAAAGGTATAGAAACTAATGTATTATCTTTTAAAGGAAAAAAAATCTTTATTGTTGTGTATAAGTTTAGGTAACTTTAAGTTTTCGAAACCAATATCTAAAAATCTCACTACACAGTACTTCTTATTTAACTTAGTTTTATTTTTGAATAATAAATCGGGTTTTTTTCAATATTAAGTTTGAATTTTATTAAGTCTAAAATTATAGATTTTATGAAAGAATTTTTAAATTTTAAATTGCAAAAACTTTTGATTATAAACCATTTAATTTTATTTTTTCTGGAGCCAAAAATATATTTCTTGATTTTCATAACATTCTCACTATTAAGATCCAAGTTACAGTAGTTCTGAAATTCTTCGTATATAATATCATAGTTACCACCTCTACATTTAAACCTTTTAAATCTTTTTTAATAGTTTTCTTTATCCAGAAAATCATTAAAGATATTAAATTTATTATAGATGCAAATGTTATCGAAATCACCGTAACCTTCTCCATTTAGTTTACTATTGAATCCGTACGGAAACAAAGCCTTTAGATTACAGATATAAATGTTTTCTGTTTAAGTCAAGTATGTTAACTTCTGTTTAAGTCAAGTATGTTATTTTCTAGAATATAAATATTATTAAAATTATGACATTGAAAATGTAATAATACATTGTCAAAAGATTCAGTTTTTATGAAGTTTTTAATAGCAGATGGATGGCCATTAATTCTTTTATTAAGTTAAGTACCTGTCTGTCCTATATAATTGTAATTACAGTCTTTGCAATTGAGCATATAAATTACATTTTTATTCTTATAGAAACTTTGCATATCTGATTAATTTTTAACTTGTTCCTTTTTAGCTAGTGGACAAGTCATACATTTTTTGTTACCGCAAATTTTATATTTTTTTGAATTTTTAAAATTTTTTGAACAAAACATGCGTGAAAGTCGCTTTTTATCCATGGATGCCCCTAGCACAAAGTTATCCACAGTGTCCCTTGGTAAAGCGCGACAGGCCATATGCTATGAGAAATTCTTTTATTAACCTTTGCGTTTTTATTTTTATTTGTACCTGAAAAGGAAATCTCCTCAGCATCAACAATCCCGAATTTTCGAATCAAATCCAAAATTAAATAGAATTATTTTAAGAGCTTGCATACAGCGAAAAAGCGCGAATGCTGCTTAATTCCATCTAGATGCAGTAAAGTAACTATCATAACAAAGATAAAGATGGAAGAAATATAAAAATTTTTGAACCAAAATATTAAGAATTAAAAATTAAACACAACAATTTCAAATGGGAAAACTTTAATAGGTATTTATGACAAAAGGGATTAATTTAACTTTAAAATAAATAAACTTAGTAATTACCACTCTAATTTAAACTCCAAAATTTTCCGAAATCTTATATTCTCACATATAAGATTAAAAAAATCTGTAATAACAAAAATGCTTACATAATAGCAACAAACAACCTAATTAAAAGCTTAGCAACTAACGAATTTTCCAAAAACTATTGCAACATACAAACTCTAACAACAAAAAGTCTAACGTATTTTCAAAACTAAAACAAAATTATTAAAAACTTTAACCTTAACTTAATAGATGGCGCTTCAGGTACTCATTAGGACTATATATACTGAACGTACTTAGGGATTCAAATTCGCGTGGAATTTAAGCTTATTGTGATTTCTATGTCAGATGACAAGCTTCAAAGCTCTGGAGTTCTTTCTTTGGTATGTGTTTGGATTGTTTTTGTGAGGGTTTGAATATTTCTCTGTTTTTCTATTTAGTTTTTAAAAAAAAATGAAAGAATTTACTTAAACTGTTTGCTTGAGTGTTTATAATTTTGGTATATTCTATTTTGGATTAAAATTGGTTCTTATGTATGCTTTGTCTGTTTGCTTGTATGTTTGTTATATTGCTTTATTCTGTTTTACGATCTTTTATATGATCTAATCTCTATTTATAATCCATCTGGATTCAAATTTACTTTTTTTATATTTCTGTGTAATTAATTTGTCTGTAAGGTCTGAATTTTCTGGGATTTTCGGGTCACTAGGGGTCATTTTTTGACAAACTTGTCAGATCCCTCACAGAAAAAAATCCCTGGTTTGAATCCCTGCCTGAGGGTGACCCTTGAAAAAGTCTTCAGTCCGGATTCATTATACTTCTTTCACTTTTGAATTTGAATTTCACTTTAAACTTATTGTTTATTGCTATGCTAGATTCCTTTTGTTATGTCATTCATCCATCAGGGAGGAAATTCAAAAAGAGAAAAGCGACAATCCACAGAAAACCGTTTTGTGAAGTGAATCTTAACACGCACGCAGTTATAGTCTTTTATTAACATGGAAATTCTTAAATCCAAACAATTTGTTTTAATGAGCGAGCACATTTTCATGGTAAAGATAAAAACCTGTTTAAATAATACATTACTCATTAATTAAGCACACAACAAAGCAATGTTTCCTTTTCAAACCTAGAGCAAAATAAAATCCTTCTAATTTAATTATCACGCTTTTTTCACAGGGATTGAATGTATTAATAATCCATGTATTACATTAAAGAAACAGATCTGTGTTCGTTCCGAAGCCAAAATCAATATTCGTGATACTTCCTGCATTAAATATTCGGTGCAAATATTTTCTTTGTTTCGGCATCCTCCCCAAGCAAACACGACCGGCTTACCGGAATCTGAAATTCTAATGAATAATTGTACCAGAATTGCTTCTTTCGTTTCTGTCAATATTGTTTTAAAGCGTCCCATTTTAGTTAGGGTTTGTTGAACATCTCGAAATTGTTTGCTTTTCAACTATTAATCTTCATTTTATTTTGCTTTCATTTTGCAGGATTGGATTCGTGCGTTATCTGTGCTTCATTCTACTTAAAATATTATTTAATTAAGGGAAACACTTTTTGAGGAACAAAGAATTAATTTTAATCGTTAACTTTGCAGGAGACAAAATTACTATTATCTAATGCATTGTAATGCCAACTATGCAGATGATAACAGTTAAATATAGCAAGAGGAAAGATTTTACCTATGTAAAAGATAACTCATTTATAGTTCCCTATAATTCTTTTGGTTATTTTGGTCCATAAACTATCATAAACTTTGTATTGACTTATTAAATAAATTTGATATATTTAAGGGCAAAAGGACTCAAATTACATGAAGCAAGGTGGGATGTGAATAGTCGAAGATCTAGGATAATCAGATACCAAGCGAATGAAAGGTTATTTCCTATTAAAAAGTTTCAATCGACTTATAAAATAATTAAAATCAGTTGTTCTCTTAATTTAATTCGATTAATTTTAGTTTTAGGTGTTAGTTTAGTTATATTAACGTCCCGTTATTTTAAAGCAAGACTGGGGCTACTTTGGAATGGACCTTGTAATTTTGAATCGCGGTCAGATGACGAAGATGATACCTAAGCACCCTCTCCATATAATACCACACCAGATGGATTAATTTTATTTGGAAAGATTATGTTAGCGAATTTTTTCCCCTTTTTAAAAAAGATTGATCTGACATTTTTCATTAAGCTGCGCCAATGCAAAGGCTTGCTGCAAATCTTATTCATTTGATTTATTAAAAATATTTTCCTTTATAATTATTTTAAGGATTTTGATAAATATTTATTAATAAAGCTTAATTGATCAAGGACAGTTTTATCATTCAACTGCTGAATTCAAACAAAACAAAACTCACACAAATGATATTTTGACTTTAAAGCATGAGTCACATTGCATTGAATTTTTAATGCTTGAAGAAGAGTGTCAAATACAAAAACAAATGAAAACCTAGAAATAAATAAATGGAAGGAAGAGCTCATATCATTTGTCTAAATTAACAATTATCATGACAGCAGCTTAGAATAAATTATGAATTTCTGTCATCAAAGTGTAGACAGTATGCCTTAACCACAACTGTTCTATAATATGAATATTAATTATTGTTACTTAGAGTACTTGTCATAGATAAACCAGCTGACGAAGTCAGCAATTTTAAGCCCAGATCGCGCAGCAACTTCTAAGGGTAAAGCCCCCTGAGCACCCGAAATTCGAAGTCATATGAAGATGACACTCACACAAAATCTCTTTACGCCGGGGGGGAGAGGGGGTGTCTTTTTCATAAAATTCACAAACAGAACACAGGGTAAAGATCAACCATGCCCACACAATTATTCGATCCCAGGAAGCCCAGATCATGGATAAAACGCGCTACACAAAGACCAGAACTTCAGTAACAAATGTTAATTCATTTGGAAAAAATATTGATTCCAGGCACTTTATCCTCGCATATGGAATTGCTTGACCCACTCCAATAGCACTCAGGTACAATCTATTCTTTCTCTCTGCACGAAGATACACCCCCCTCGGGGGCCTCGTTCACTTCTCGGCCCAATTTGGCTTTCCAATACTTGGGAATTCGATTATTTTCTTTCTACAGAGTTGACTTCCCTTTCTAAACTCTTTTCGACGCTTTAACTAAGTTTGGATTTTCGGACAGAAATAGGAACATTTTTCCTCGAAAAAATAAAAATATATTCTTCCAAATTGTACTTCAGCAAAATAAGTTATAAAGATTTAGATGCAAAGTTTTTCATGCAACCCACAAATAAAAAAATCGTGGAAAAGTTTATTACAATATTTACTTTAGAAAACTTATATTTTTAAGCAAAAGCATTTACATCTTTATTTCTGATTCATAAACAATTGACGGTTTTATTCGGTTCTCTCAACAAATATCGCAATTATTCTCTTTTCTGAATTCTAAGTTAGTTATAAAATCAAACGATGGATTTACATATATTTTAAACAAGAAACGGAAGGTAGAAATGACTCCAGGAACGGGGAAAAATTTCTTTGAGAGACAACCATTACAAAAAAAAAAGTTTACCCTGTGCTTTTCGACTCCCCGCCCACATCTCGCAGGAATACTCCTTCCACTTTCATAGCTGCTACCTGCTGATAGGAGTTTCGAATTCGAACATTGTTCGGAAAACATTTCATGACTCAAAGACGAGTTACACAACTCCAATCCATTTTAATTTTGAGCAGATTGCGGAGTCGTAGACGCGGAGAAAACACATGTTGAAATTTCCGTTTCGGTTTTGTTCAATCTCCAGAGGTACGCGGTGCAGCGCAACAGCAGGAAAGGGTTTAAGAAACGTATGGCAAAACGGTTAAAAGGAATGTAACATATATCTCTGATCTTATGACGCACGTGTAAATCTCCGAGAGGAATTCTTGCAGGTTTTAACCTTGACAAGAGAAATGCAGGATTCTTCTAAAAGGAACTATTTAAATCAGTGATTTATTTTCCATCCAATCGGCAGATGGACTCAATTACGCATTATCTTTATAATACTTCATTTGGATTATTGAATAGGAAAAGTGGAATGGATCAGGAAATAACAAGGCATTTTAGAATGAAGTTACTTGGTACTAAATTAAGTCAAAACTTTGGAAAGAAATTATAATTAAAATTAGAGTTTAAAATATCATTACACCCCAACCCCCAGCGCAAGACATGGAAGTGCGTCGGGCTCCTTTGACATACAACCATACTCTACAGATGTAAACTGGTAAAAAAATTTAAAATTAAGAAAAAAAATTCAAAAGTGACGCCCAAGTTTTTTTTTATCATTACATTATTCGGAAATCTCATTCATCAATCTTATATATTAGATGTATAAAAAGATCAAGAGTTATATTTTTGAAAATATTAAAAATATTGCATAAGTTTAAATAATTACCAATAATGATCAATGACCTCAAAAAAATAAAATAAAAAATGATATGTTCAAAATTATTTAGATCATTTTTCTGTAGAAACTCAACAGATGAACTTATTTAGGATAGAAAAATCAATGGTATATTATTCAATTATTCTCAAATGCTAGGAAGTCTCAGTCAACAAGATTATTAGTAATGGATTATTAAATAAAATATTATGATTTCACCCAAATATCAATATAATCATGATTTTTCAATAAAGTATTTAAACTCAAAATAATAAACATAAAATTTTTCAAACTGCAAATGTAATCTTGGAAGCGAAGATAATATTTTAAAGATTCAACCATATTTTTCAACCATTTGTATTTTGTGAGGCCCGTAACATTTTACAGTCCTGCTCACCTCTTGTAGTAATCCCTCTGGTTGTATGACAGACCCATAGAGTACACTTTCCATAAAACTGTCAATAAATGGTTTCGTTTACAAGGCGGTGGTGTGACTGATGAGGGTCTGTTCTAGAAGAGGTGGCAATATTTTAAACACTTTTTTTATTTAATATCTAAAATAGTTAGATTTGGCGAAAGGTAACATGATGTTTAACCCAATTTGGAGTACTTAAGGACATGTTGTTTGAAACAAGTTCATGCGTTTTGATATCATCTGAATACTTTCCACTTCCATGAAATAAGAATTTCTTTTCCAAAAAATTATTCAAAAATGAGTGACAAAAATCGATTAATTTCTTCTCATACAAATGCTGTATCTACTTCGAAAAATATTCTAGATTTTAATCAATGCATAACTTTGCATAAATACAACTATTTGCATTAAATGAGAGTTTTGATTTCATAATTTTTTGTTTTGTTTCTTCTTGATTCGTTTTTTTAATCCAATAAATTCGAACACTGAAATATATGTTACTTAAATATAGGCAATTAAAAAAAATGTTCTCTTAAGTTTGAAGTATAATTAAATAAGGTTAATGGTATTTGGATTAATTTGTAAGGAGGAAAAATTTGCAAAGCAATTCTTGATATGGCGTTAGTAGTAAGAAGCATCCCAAATCCAAGGATGTTAAGTCTACCTGTTTTGTAAGTTTTTTTAAAAAATCAGCTTCTTAGTAGAAGCGCCTTTATAAATTTAATATTTTCTGTTTATCATCGTGCATTTAATTTCAATGTTATTGCATTAATTTAAAATCTGTATTTTGATAAAATTGAATTTTTTGTGCATCATTTAACTTTTCAATTTTTATGTGAGATATTGCAAGTACACTGCGCATGAGAACAGTTCAAAAAGAAACAGCCTATTAAAACAGAATTACACTAATGTTTTGCTAACTAGTCATTTGCATCCATGAAAATCCGTAGGAGATTTTAGCTGAATTTAAATTTAATTTCCTTTTCGACGCATTATTTGGTAAACCATAACTCAAATTTACCTCTGAAAAATAGAGAGTTAAAAAGAGATTTTTACATCAATATATGCGTTATATATTCTTCATAGCTTCAGAAGAAAAAAAATATAATTATTTCCAATTACAGAAAATTAAAGAGCCGTTTCCAGGTAACTTCAGACAATGCCGTATGTAGATTCAAATCTCTTAGAAATTAAGTCATATTTATTAGAAATGGCTTTAATGTACCCATTGATTTAGGCATTCTTAAGCAATTTTTTTTCCGTTAAAACAATGTGCATCCTGCAGACATTTTTCTAGAGAAAAAAAGGTTGACTCTCATTGAGTCCATACTTTGCAGATCTGCAACCGAAATCAATATAAGATTTCAAGAGCAAATGAATTTAGAGAAAAAGTTTCTTTATTAAAAGTAATAAACTTAGACTTCTGTTATAGTATTTCAGGAGAAACTCCTGCTGTAAAATTAAAGAAGTTTATGAAAATATGTTTTATTGCCTCAAAATTATATGGGTGAATATTCACTTTTATTTCTGTAATTTACTTTCAACTATGATTCATGAAACATTGATTATATCTTCAGTATAGTTCCGTTTGAGAAATTTGTAATTGTATTATTAAAACGAAATAGATGTCTTTCTATTAATATGTTTAAAATATTGCCTCATAATACTTTTGTAAAATCTGTAATTTTTTTTTTCAAAACAAGTTGAAGTTTTGGTGTTTTTATATTAAATTTATAAGGAATATCTAATCAAATATACTGAAGATATATCCAATGTTTCATGAATCATAGTTGATGAAATAGATGTTTTTCCATTAATATATAGTTTTAAAAATAGCATCTTAATACTTTTGTAAAAACTGTAATTTTTTTTTCAAAACATGCTAAAGTTTTGGTGTTTTTATATTAAATTTATAAGGAATATTTAATAGAACGTTAACTCTATGATCCACAAAGAATAATTTAAATTATTCCTTAGAAAACATTTATATTTTAAAATTAGTGTCAAAGTATTAAACTTTCAGATGTAATATTCAAAGTATAAAAATATACCTACTATTGTTTTTCTGCATTAACCTATTACGAAATAAATGTATTACTAGTATTAAATACCATTTATGTAAAGAAATATTTCGCATTTCCTCCTAATGCAAACAACAACAAAAAATACAATTTGTAGATAAGGTATACAAGATGAAGTAAAGCAAAAAAACCCAGTTTGTAGCACATGCAGTAGCAATTATTTGTCAAGATTATTTAGCATTTTATTTAGCATTAATTTTATTTTAATATAGAATCGTTTTTATCTAATGCTGATAGCTCGTGAAACATAGGGTATATTAGCAATTTTTAATTTCCATAATATATACTTGAGAAATGGTCTTACACTTTCTATCTTCATTGCGCTTTACACTTGGTTAATTTTTATTTTTCTATCTATATTTTATACACATAATATTTATTTTTCAATTACATCACAGGTAAAATCAGCGATATTTTAAAGTAAAAGCATTTAAAAAATGTCCAACATTGCTTCATTCTGAAGTAAAACCTCAGTTGTAAATACAAAAAATATCAAAAAAAATTATTACAAGCTTTTTTTTAATATTGAAACAACTCAACATAGATATATATATATATATATATATATATATATATATATATATATATATAATCTTCTTATTCTAGTCACAGAAATAGGGAAAAAATATTACATATTCGTAATAACAAGACAAAGACAAGGTGAAACATCGGTTTTCGGTTTTTTTAAATGAAATATATTGTAGCAAAATAAGTTAAAATATTTTTAATTTATTAAATGTAATTGGATAGATGACCAATCATTGGATGTTTATAACCCGTACGCGTATGTCCGATCGGATCTGTCCCACTACCATTTCTCTTGCCTAACGGACAGTGGGAAATGAGAGTGGGGGTGAAGAAAAGTTCGTCTGAGACCGAGGAAACGAAGATGCTCTGAGAGTGTTTGTGCTTCTTTTCGTGTTTTTGTTTTATTTTTGCGCCGTGCCCCGTATCAACAGGTGAATAAAAATTTGGGATTTTGATTACTGCCTATACCCCTCATACTAAAGAAAACCGATGCAAATAGGGACTTTACATATTTAATTAATTCAACAGAAAGCTCTGTGCAAATACTTTTTTTCAACTGTCCCAACACCCCGAGTAAAGGGATTAAAAATTGCCTAAATAATTCTTTTAAAAGATTCACATGATCCCCTGGTCTAAGTTAGACACGTGTAGGAAATCCCAAACAAAATCTCACAGCATATATTTCCAGGGATGAAATTTTCATGAGGTTTTTCTAATTTCCCTTATGTCGTTCTGTGTGATGTGCTCGTAGCTTGTGCTTGTACATAAATCATACTCCCCGGGATTAAATGGAACGAAGTTAAACATTCATAGCGTCGTCCCTGTCTTCGGCCACGATTCTGCGTCAAAAATTATGTTTACAAATACATATATTCCGTAGTTACTGGTGATAATAACATAGTCAAGGAGATTCAAGATCGTCTAATGAATGTAAATAAAGCCTTTTACTGGCTAAAAGGATTTTTTTAATTCTCACTACTATCAAGAAGTACTAAATTTTTATTTTATGAAAAAACTTAATTAAACCAATACTTATCTATGCTTCAAAGGCCGGGACCCTGGCCAAGGCTGGCGAAAATAAAATTCCCGTTTCCGAACGAAAAATTCTGTTAACCATTCTTGGTGGGATAGAAGTCAACAATGTTTGGAAATTAATATATGACTTTGAGCAATAGAAAACCTATAGAAAGCCAGATATTATGAATCTCAAAAAATTATATTTAGAAAGGATGATATGTCCATATTAAGAAAAAATTCCTTCACATAAACTGCTAACAAATAAAAAAAAAGAATGAACATCAAAATGAGATGAATGGAGTCGATGGAGGCAGACTTCCCTGCCGTCCAAGACTTTCTCAAAGCAAAGCAAATTTTGGATGGCTTTATTTCTCTAGAAACTAAATTATTCGCCTTTTTAACACTTGACACATGAAGTTAGTTCACCCGAGGGAGGGGGATATGGAAGCGTTTGTTGTTATTTATGGCACTTGGCACAGAAAATCCCGCTAACGAAGCCAGCGATTTAAGCCGAGTTAGTGCTTTTGAGGGTAAGAGTCTTTGAGCACCCGAGGGTAGAAGTCAGACTTCTAGCTCATACGAAGATGACACTCACACACTCGATTGCACAACCTTTTTTTACAGGGAGGGGGGGGGGTCTCTGTGGGATTGTTTTACATGCCTCACAGGTAGAAAACAGGGTAAAGAACAACCACGCCTGAACCGGGACTCAGACCGGGGACGCTCAGATCACTGGGAAGACGCGTTAACCCTACGCCTGGACGCGGACCCAATAAGAATACAAGTGGCATTTGAGATATGGAAGCGTTTACAAGTGATTTTTTTCTTTTCACAATATCAATACTTTTAACTGTAGAATTAAAATAAAAACTTAATAATTTGATGTTGATTGTCATTGTCAGCTACATAATTAAAACCCAAGGCGACTGAGGTTAGAACGTTTAAATACTTTTTGAAATGTATTTCTTTCGGGCGACTTATTTCGATTCTTTACATCACAACCCATATGAATAAGCGAGCAAAGAGATTTTGTAAATTCGTAAATTTCCCGTTTAAACAGAATTAAATCATATAAGTTTTTTAAAAAATTCATCTTAAAAATAATTAAATTGAATTAGATTCGATTTGCTATCTACAGATATTATATCAGCATATGAATATTAACACGATTTGAACATAAATCTACATTCGCAAGTACATGATGGTACAAATTTCAAGAAGTGAGAAGATGAATGTGACAAAAATGTGTAAATGTGCACAGCAAAATTTTCTCCTGAAGCACAAGAAGACATTATAATGTTAATTTTGTTGCTTCTTTAATTCTTTTTACCAAGTATATTACAACCAGTGTGCAAAAATTTAAGGATTTTTTTTATCGGACTTGAGTCTCATGAAAGCTTTGCTTAGTTCTTAAAATGAAAGCTTTGATTAGTAAACCTAACGAATCTGCGTTCGTAAGTATAGTACTTGTCATGACTAATAGTAAACTTTTAATATTTTTCTATTGTTTGAAAATCGAATACGTTATGTAATTTAGTATATGATAATATTAATATTACACGTATTTGAATAATAAATGACTTTCGAATTTCTATATAACCGCTATTATAAAGATAGGTGCAGATTGATTCTCTTTTTCATAAAGCATCAAAGGCATTCAGTTTGAGAGTACTCTTCAAAAATGTATTTTTTTTTTTTTTGTTACGAGACGGGATGTTTCAAAACCCATCTGAAATCCGAAGAATGAAAACCTGTAAAATACGCAACTTCTTTTCTGTAAAAAATGAGTTATTCGTTCCTATCCAGTCCAAAATATCATTCTTTAGTAAATAAATAAGCTAATTTGAGCGCAGAAACCCAACACTTTATCGAGGATTTTTTTTGTTTTTGTATTTGGTTTAAATTATTTCGGAAATAGGGAAGGCCATTGAATGAATAAAAATAATTTCTCTTTAGCAAATATGTTTGCAACACAGAGCACTCGAATGATTTCCAATTCGTCTAAGGACTCTTCCAAGATTTCTTTGGCTCTCGATCACTATCCAGGAGCTCCATTTTAATTGATGGAATCTAAAAGCACACTCGAATAGAGATGGGAAATGCTTCAATGTGTCTTCTTTTTATGGCTTTGCAAAAGTAATTAACTTCGTCGATAAAGGTTCAAAAAAGTTAAGTTGCTACTTATATTAAAAATTTCTTTTACATCATCTTGAATTGGAATAAATAATAACGTTTAAGTGTATTTTGCATGACATTTAAGACAGAAAATCAATACTACATACATTTAGGATTTTATTATAAGACCCTAAAAGTATGTTATTAATCATTTATCCTTTTCAAATCTCAGGAGAAACTCCCACTTAGGCTTTATGCTATACTTCACCATTTAAGTTTGCTTTCAGAAACTTATTTTCAATAGAGTCCATCCACCGATCTCTCGTTCCGATCTTCATTGCCATGTACTTCAGCCGGGTGAGCGATGGGTCTTAAAGTTCAATTGGGGCGCTCTAACAAGCGTGAATTAATTTTCTCATTTAAAATAAAGGAAAAAACTAGCAATTTAAAATGTTGTAATTAAAATCAGTAATAAAAAATGCAAACGGTTTTGAAATATCCGAACAGCAATACTCATGTTTGTTTCTATCCAACGGCCATTGCCACGGACAAGCCCGCTGACACGGTCGGCGATTTTGAAG
>JAOUZG010025848.1:5055283-5087699 GCA_026289955.1 Argiope argentata
GGACAAGCCCGCTGACACGGTCGGCGATTTTGAAGCTGCGGGTCCGCCTTTCGTTTCAAGTAATGCCCACTTGTGCCAAGAGTGCGTCACATCACATTCGCTTGGACAGCTCCTTTTTGCAGGTGGGGGGGGGGCACATCCACACATCTCACAGATAGAACAGATGAACAACCATGCCCGAACCGGGACTCGAGCCCGGGGGGGGGCGAGACGCGCTCCCCCCTGTGGCAGGACGTCGTCTCAATCATTATAATTATTATAATTGCTCCAGATAAGAAATTTTAATTGTTAGCTTACCATCTTTTTTTTTCCAAAATTCTTAGCAAATTTAAATATCAATAAATTTCTAATTTTTTTCAACTAAAAGAAGTGTTATTTTTAAAAATTTCATTTCGAAAATTAAAAATATTTACATTTAGTTAGTAAAAATGAAAATAGTCTGTCCTCTGAAGTAAATCAGAAATTTATGGAACAGAATGTTTTACGAAAGTGTTCAGAAAAGATTTTAAACGTTTTGAAATGCATTTAATTTAGCAAAACTATAAAAAAAACCACTTTAACTAATACAGACCGATTCGGCATTACTTAACGTTAAAAAAAGGGAATATTTAGGTGTAAACTAACAAACTGCGTGACATTGAGGGATTTGTTAGTTTATCAAGGAAGATAAATAAAAGAAGAAAAATACTGTTGAATAAATGCATCACTTTAGAAAGAAAGAGCACCCACACGATTGAAACTCAATGTATTCCATTCAAGCTTATCACCAATTCATACAGGCCAGGGGGAGATGTGTTATTTTATTCAGCAGCGAAGCGAGAGGGGAAAATCATGCAAAACTTACTGATATCTAACGACCTCGACAAGGCTGTTCTCAAAACAAATGAAAAACGTAGAAAACAAACAATTTCGGACGGTTGAGAATGTTCTTCAGCTATGAAGGTTTCTCAAATGCCAGTTTGAATAATGTTTTAGCAAGTGTTCTAAACACATCTCTTTTTTTGCAGTCCTCTATTATGACTGAGAAAAAGATTTGATCCGTTTTGGGGCTGCCTTTAGTTCCATGCCTGTTTCGCCAAATAATAGGGTGTCCCATAAGTTTCGTTCCTATTTCTAGTATAAATGAATACACAATATTTACTTTTTAAGATACTATTATATTTAAAGGTGTTTATTTTGTTATATAAGAACACATTTGCTCTAATATCTTCTTCCATTTCTCAGGAAGCCTCGTTATGCCTTCTTTTTAAAATCGTAGAGTTTGGGAGAAGAAATAAACCACAAAGGGCGCTTCTATTGTGTTGATGGATTTTAAACGTTTATCGCGGAAAGAATTTTTTTAAAGACAGAAAGAAGTTATAATTAGGTGGAGTGAGATCTGGAAAGTAAGCTGGATTCAGTAAAACATCCCAATCAAACTTTAAGAGCTTCTTTCTAATCTGTGGTCTTCCCTTGTCATAAGGTAAAGCAACGCCTCGTCGGTTCATTAATTCGTTCTTTTTTTTTCTTTTCTTTTTTTGCTATGGCAGCCTTTAATTGATCCATTTGATGACAGTGTTTAGTAGAATTTATAGTTTTATCTCGTAGGAAATGACGATTTTCCAATTCTACCAAACGGATAAAAGAAGTCTTTTGCGGTGTTTATCTGCGCATACTACCGTCGCGCCATCAGGATGAAAAAGAGAGTGATGTAAACGAGGGTGGTGTGTGTTTGGAGAGTGTGAGTATTAAGAATAAAGCGATGATGTTACAGACCAAAAATTTGTGTGTTCATTTATGTGATTTGATATCTAAAAAATAAGCTATCGTGGATCAAAACAGGGTGTGGCTCCCAGCTTGCGACAATAAATACTCGTTGTCTTTAAAGCAAGTGCACCAACGGCAAACTCATAACCCTGCATGTTTTCACAAGCAAAGACAAACAAGGCCATTCATAGCAGTATGAAAAAGATATTTTTGAGTCATCCAAATACTATCAGGTTTATTTTACTGAGTAGACTTGCTATCTTACCGTGCTCCAGGATGGACAGAGAGATTTCTCGAAGGCCATTCTCGTCTGAAACGTGATAGAAAGACTATCCCTCATGCTTATAGTGTTTATACGTTACGTATTCAAAGCCAGAGTATATAATCCCGCAGAACAGTTTTGTTTCGATTTCGAAAGTCGGCAATCCATCCAAGTAAATCTGCAAATTGAATCTTTGAGAATTGCACTCTTTACTGTAATTATTTTAAAAAAATAATTACTAAAAATACTGTAATATACTGTAATAATTTGTAAAAATACTGTAATAATTTGTAAAAAATAATTAATCCAGAAGCATTGGTGTCAGTTATGTTGTCATTTATGCATATACAATTTCAAATAGAACTTCCTTATATTAAAATAGGATAGAGATTATAAAAGTATTTTGACTTTCTAAATTAATGTTATTTATACAAGGGAGGAATTGTTGTTCGTCGTATGCGATTAGTGTCAGCTTAAGCAGTGTTTAGCATGGGAATTTTAAAATCGTCGCAATTATAACAGAATTCTATTTTATCTTAAAACACATCCTTGAATCTGATCTAATATCTATGAACATCTTATAGCTTCTTAATAAAGTAACTTTTTATGGATGAATTTTCGCCGAAAAGATTAATCTATGTTACTAAGAAAAAAAATTCGGAAAAGGTGTAGAATTAAATATTTCGTAAAATTAAATCAATGAAAATCTAGTCAATTTTTATTAAGTATTTTAATATAAAGTGAATTCAGACAGATAATGAATAATCTTTTAAATGAATAATATTTCGTAAATAAAATAAAACATCCGCATTGCAAAGCATAAAAGAAGGTACAAAAACATGTAAATTATTTTATTGATCGAAATTTAACAGAACATATAGCGAATCAATTCAAAAAATTATTCTTGGAATTCATTGAAGATTCGTTAAATTTCATCCTCATTAAAATATTAAAAATTGTATAATCAAATAAATTAATTCTAATCCACATTTTATTAAAACAATAGACACGCGCCAGCCTGACTTGCGAAATTTTTTAGTTTTTGGCAATAACTGCATTTTGGTTATGTTCAGTTTTTTAACCGATTACATTTTTGGAAACAAAACTTGAAACAAAAATCAGAATTAAGATAAATAACAATAATATGCAGTAACAATACAATTTGTCAAAAAATGTATTTATTTTTCGTAGCACAGGACGATTTTAATGGAAACCTGTCGTATTGCTTAGTTCTATCAAGCACACAGCACAAAGCTATATTTATGGAATGGAAATGAAAAGAGACACAAAGGATTTTCTCGTGAAAAAAGACAAGCACTTTTATAGATCATATCTATATTTATAGGCCATTTTCATAAAATAGAAATAAAAAGGGCCACAAAGGGCTCTTAAGAGAAAGTAGACAAGTAATTTTAAAGATCATATTTACAGGATGGAAATGAAAAAAGCTCTGATGAAAAAAGAAGTCAAAAGAAAAATATAAGTAATGGTCCAAATAAAGAAAAAGGATAAAATATGCACTATGGATTTAATCAAATACAATAGTACAACAGTACATGCATGAAAAGCATGTAAAGCCGTGCGTGACGTCCGAGTGCAAAGACTTGGGCATTTATTTAAAAGCGTCAGAAGTTTGCCATTGATACTATTCTAACACGAGTCAAATTGCAAACGTCTTGTACAGATGTCATTAATCGTGAATGCATTCTGCGCCATTAATAATTTTTTTACTTTATTTTATCAGCTACCTCTGTTTAGTTTATTTAATTCATACACAATGTAAAGAAGTCGTAAAACTGATCTCTCTTTGAAGAGACACATGTTCGAACATCACTACATCTGGTCAGCGGTGGGACGATTCCCTCCTTTGTGATGGCCTTTGTGTTTCTCCCGCTTTGATGTTACCCTTTGGACTTGAATGGAGTCAGATAATGGAGCACACATGTGTTTGCGGCTCTTTCAAGAAGGAGCCCGTGTCAAAACACCAGATGTAGCTATTTCTTCTATGGACCACCCAAACTGGGATAAAGTTCCGATAATGAACAACACATGCGTTTACGTTCCTTTGAAAAACGAAGTACTGAAGCCTCCATATGTGAATTTTTCTCTATTGCGAAGATTCTGCTAGGGGCGTGGAGGAGTAGAAAATATTCCCACGGTTAATGCTGACCATTGGGAATATTTCTGAAGAATTATTGGATGATCGGTGTCTCCAGCGCGCCAATGCAAACCTGAGAGGCGGAGTTTGATCGAGGTTAAAATGGAAGGTTTTCGAAGGAAGAGACGACGAGACTAGATGATCCGGCCAGAGATTGGACGAGAGCTGATACGACGAGGAGTCGAGCTGATCTGAGACGAGCTGTGAGCTGAACTAATGAGCTGTGATATGAGCTGAAGAGCTGTACATTTGAAGATATAGCATATGATCTTGAATTAATTGATTAAAGATCTCCCGGGAGTAATCCGTAGATTTCTTGAGCTACTGCAACAACTGGATAAGCTAACAGCCGGTTAGTTTTCCCTTGTGATAGTCGTGGAACTATTATCCCAGATGTAAATATTTTCCAGCATATTAACCTAGAGGACATGTTGTTGTTTTTTGTTATTGTATAAAGTTGTAAATAAGACATTCGTGTTTAAACGCTACCTGTCTATTTGATCGACCAGGATGAAGTGATTGCAACAATTTATTTACTGTAGAAGTCGTCCTTTTCGATTGCTGCTGCCACTCATATTGCATTTTTTATGCCTGGCCAATCATTAAGGTTGTACAAACTTTCGGGACAGGACATGGTTTTAATAACATTCTACATTAAACCTCCCGTGGCGTATCCCCTGATTACCATGAGCAACGTAAAAGTAGCGAAATTTGCGCAACTCGAGATTTCAGCGGAGATGCATTTTTTCGTCTAGCTTTGCAACTTCCCCCGTTTCCCCTTCATGGTTTCATTTCGGCTTTTCTGATTTCATTCAGATATGGTTCAACAGATAGCGTTTGTTGTTAATATTTTTGTGAAATATTAAAGTATTTTAACATCATTTTGTGCGTTCTTTTCAAAGCTGAAAGATGTCTGGAAGGAAACGTTTCACAATTTTTAAACCTATTTGGATTTATTACGCTACGATTTGGAAAAAATTACGCTACGAGAGGGTTCGTTATAGTTATTTTTAAAAATCATCGAAAAAACTTCTCCACTAGATTTCAAAGTATAGTAAAGCTTTATATCTGAGTTTAGAGAAATCATTTTTGGAATTATTTATCCTTTAACCCGTTTGTATCTAAACATGACAATTCAGGAGCATATAATATTAAGCAAGAGCTCCCGGTATCAAGAATGCAGATCGGATCAAATCTCAGTCTATAATTAAGTACATGTGGCACACTGCCTTACTGATAGTGCACTGTCACCACAATTATGTAATGGGATTTGTTGCAGCTCTAGAGAGTATTTTTAATCATTCGCACGACATCGCATTATTCCTTCATGATAGAGCATCAGGTGGCACTGGCGTCACTGAACCTGCCATTTTATCACGGATTTCGGCTTTTAGAGGATTAGCGAATAGCGCTAGGCCGAACTCCCAATCTTATGGTTAGTAGCCGAGTATCATACCGATCAAGCAAAAGGGATCCTTCCGCTTGAAGGATATTAATTGGCTTTTATAGAAATCACCACAGAGTATCTGTGGTGAAGAGTATATATTGTACTTTCTAGAAGAAAAAAAAGAGAAAGTCCTAAAAATATTTGAAGAGTCTGGAAATGCAAGTGATAACACGCTATAAAACCAGATAATTTTTTATTTATCTTACTCTATAGTTTCTGGATTCAATTATAAATTTTTTTTTATTTCTGAAACAATCATAATAGGCTATTACTTTTAAACGTTTTATTTGTAAAAATATAAAATACTATTGGAAACAGCGATGTCTTAATTTAGGTGACAATATTATGTTTTTCAAAAAAGTTTTAATATGCTTCTAACCATTTCAGAACAGAAATATCTTACAAGTAAATAACGATTATTTGAATAAAAATGTTCTCCCTTGGAATACTTATTTTAAAGGAGAAAAAAAGGAATATATTACCTATAGTCGATATCATGACGACCAGAAAGTTTTTATATCCTAGACATTTTCCATGAAACCTTTCCTGCGTTTGAGAGAAAGTATTTACATAAAATGTTTCTCACATTGTTTGCTTTGATCCCTCCTCTTGTTATATTCTCTCCTAGAATTCCTTCCCCCCCAACTACTGACATTGTATCCCCGATCATGTATCCATCTCTATCCCGAAAATAATTATGAAGAATGATGCATGCTTTGTCAATGTTTTTTAGAAAATTGCGGTTGAACATTAAGGGGTCGTTGGAATATTCTCCATTTAGTACTGAGAATGTCAAAAGCGCGTTCTATGTACCTTCTTGCTAGGCACAATCGATAGGTGAAGATTCTCTTTTCGTCTGTCGAATGGCCTTGGCAAATGTTTATTCAACCCAAATGTTGCGTCACTGACAAACAATTATTGAACATTTGGCTTTTTGTGCCTGGTAAGCATTCTCATCAGGAAATTTTCTTAAATTACTTTCTTTTGATTTTCACGATTGAGTTTGCTTAAAAATCGACAAGTCACAATCTTTTCCATAGCGCTATCTTTTCCAAACGGCATTTACTGCCGGCAATTCCCATTAGTGCAATTGAATTATAATATAAGTGGATATACATATATCCACTTTTTATTGAACTCAGAATGCGTACATGTTTCCCATCTACTCCCCTATACAATGGGAAAATTTGTTGCATTTTGAAATCCACTTGCTATTGACTCCCGCATTTCTTTAGAGAGGATAGGTATGTATTGGATTTGCATAACCTTCCGCAGTGCCTGACGAATATCTCCGACTGAAACTCTAGGTACTGATGCTCCCACTGGGAAGGAATATCAGTAGGAAGGAACATCCATTTACTAGATGCCTCAAAAACAACAGATATTTTATCTTTTTATTTAGTTTATTTAGTTGACACCCAGCCTTTTTTTAGGTAAAAAAGTGATGAAACGGTGGAAACATCTGCATGCCTTCGTCAATGATGAAAAAAAAAGGCGAAAGGAAGTAATTCTGGTGGCTCAGAAGCTATCAAAAAAAGAAAATACAATTTAACGATGAACTCTAGTTTTTTAAAATATATATATAGGAAAAAGCGGAGACTACTGAGAGTATCCTTATAGATAATGAGGACAAAGCTGAAACTGACGGGCCTTGGCATGAAAACTTGGAAAACGAAGAAGGGTTAGCAATTGGAAAAAAGGAAAAGCTGTTTTCAATAAGAAAGAAACATAAGAAAATGGATGCATTTGAAAATTTTAAAGGCACTGGTGGAAACAGCACCTGAGATGCCAAACGCCCAAATGGCTTTCTATGAGATTCTGCTGCTCCATACGGAGAATTTTGACAGTAATGAATGACTCCGATTCCAAATGGAAGTTCTTCGGCTCATTTCTAAAAAAGAGCTGCAGTTCACTTTGAAAATCACATTGCGCAGTCCGGTCAATTCAAGCGATAGAATCAATCAGCCCTACATCACTCCAATCGCATTCCTTTTCACAGCCTCTTCAACAACCTTTCACAACTCCTATGAGTTCACCATACTCACAGACTACACATCTCCCCCCCCCTCTTGTGCTCCATCATCCATCCGAAGAGTATAAACAACAGTTGTAACAAACTTATTTGTAGATGAAATTTATGCAAACCCTTACGACGGCGACGAGAATTAACCAATGTGTGAGCAAACATTCGATTTTTGGGAGTGGTCATAGTACAGTATGCCCAGAGGAAAAAATAATGTTTAACCAGCGCAGCGTATACGAAAAAGAGTGGAGGGTTCTAGAATCCGCAGTCAAACAATACATTATTCTTTCGAAAAAAATTTACTACGCAACGCAATGGCTACCAATTACTTACAAGTGGTCACGTGACCCTTAAACATAACAACTAGATGTATAATGATCAAGTCTTTTAGATTGCTCTATAATCTAGATGGCAAGAAACCACCAAATCCAGTATACAGGAATATTCCAGTATACCAATTATAAAGCTAACATGTTTATACATTATTGTGGTTTCAATACTGTAACTGCAACGGACAAATCATGAAGTTCGTTCTTAGGTACATATCTTTAAAATGATGCGTGAATGAAAAAAAATTAAAACATAGAATTTTTTAAAAAAGTCCAGGATATACATTTTCAACATATTTCTACTTAAGTAAGAGGATTAAATTGATACATGAAATAACACATAATACATGAAACCTCGGTTACATCTCCAGTATATTTCCGTTATAGAAATTTCCAATCGTTTTATCAAAATGAAATCAATCATTTCCTATTAATATATTGTTTATATTTATGAACAATTCAATTACTTCCACAACAAATCATTCTTTCAAAAGACTTACGCTGTTCATATTCTTCATCGCGCTTTACAATCGCCCGATTTCCAATTTTTTGTCTATATTTTATAAACAAAATAATTTTTTCAGTTATATCACAGGTAAAAATATCAGTATATTGATATCGGTATATTTTAAAATGGGGAAATTTTAAAAAGTTTCCCACCCTTTTTTCATTTGGAAGCCAAATCTTATTCGTAAATTCAAAAAATATCATAAAAATTCCAAAAAATAATATAAAATTCACTACAAGTATTCCTAATATTGAAACATAACACGGAAAAATAAAACTAATTTTCATATCCTTGACACAAAGATACAAAAAAAAGATGAAATATTTATAATAATTACTAACAATTACAAAAGACAAGATGAAATACTCGTACGTTCGGTTTAAAGTTTCTTTTTAACAACGAAATATATTTCTTTAAAATAAGTCTAAAATATTTCAAGTAATTTATAAAAAATAGAGAAAAAAATTTATGGTAAAAAATTTGTTCGAATTAAAAAATTAATTAAAAAAACTTTTAATGCTATAAAAGTTATTTTTCTATCGTAAAATTTTAGAAAGTTATCTCGAAAAAAAATTCAATAATTCTCTTAATTATTGATTAAATAAAACTCTAATTAAAAAAAACATCGTTCCAAAAATTACTTTTTTACCGTCCAAAATATGCATTTACCAGATTTGATGGGCATAAATTAGGCGGTCTGGTTTGTACAAAGCCAGCACAGGCACACGAAGACAAACAGACAGAATCTTTTTAATTTTGTTTAAACATCAAAATTTAGTCAAAATAACAATGCAATTTCTCCCACAATACTCTTGCCAACAGATAAGATATGCTCTATACCTAAACTAATCACTCCCAAACCCTTTTTCCAAAGATCTCCGCATGATTTATTGGGCACTAATGAGTGGTGCAGAAAGGTCCGCTCAGACGAGTCCCACCAGCCGTTTCATCGCGCTCCCTGCAATATTACTATAAGCTAAAAGTACAGAGAACTCTACATTAGAAGAATAACTCTAACGGTTGATTATTTCCGTCTCATGTCCTCTACACGCTCGACTTTGATTTAAAGAAACAATGATTTTTATGCTTTCTAAAATAAAGAGTTTTTGAAATAAAGAGTCAATCCCCTATTGATTGAATCTGAGCAGCGGGAAAATGCCGAAACTAAAAAGACCAAAGTATTAACTAAACCACAGAAAAATGCCTTCCCATTTACATTGACTCAACATCATGTCTTTTGGCATTATATTTTTCATTGGCGCCATCTCCATTTCTCGACGAAGCATCCCAAAGGGAATCCCCCCTCTCTCCTCTCTATGTCGGAAACCAATTCCACGGCTCTCGAGGGCCCGCGAGAAGATTATTCTGTCATGAGAACCGCTTCCGGGCCAACAAGTCCAAAACCCTTGCCTCTCGGCTCGCAGGTGATTGAAACGGGCAATGCGACAGTCAGCTGCCATCTCCATGCGACCGGAACACTTCTTTTTCATCACGGAACTCCTACCCAGGCATTTCCACAGGACCGAATATCACTTCCCGTTTCCTTTCGTTTTCTAGTTCGGCCTTTCCAGCTTTAAATTTAGATGAATAAAAATAGTTTGCAGCGCCTTTTCATTTATCATTATTTTCTCCTGAATGAAGTCCATTACAATCGTCCCGCAGTTCGAACCTAGATGCTCGCGAATCTTCACGTTTTAAACTTCCCAAAGTTCCAAAAACACATTTTGCGTATTATTTCCACCTATGAATAATGCCAACTCAAAAACGCTTTGAGCAAGACGAATGAAAATTCGTTTGTACAATTGAAATCAAATTTGTAGATTTCTATCAAATTTTCGTTGGCAAAAATTTATTTTAAGGAAGTTCGTTTTCTCCCCTCTGAAGTGATAATATAATGTCACAGATATATATATATATATATATATATATACGAATGAGAATCCAATAGGTGATTTTTAAAACTTCATTAATTGGCGTACATATCTAATAAAAATCGTCTAAATGAAAAGATTAATTATCATTTAAGAAGCTTGAATCAAAAAATTGTTCCAATGAATTACGAAATTTTATTTTTTTTACAACTTTCTGTTTTGCGATTCTTATTCTATAAAATATTATTAAGACTTGATTATTTTAAATAAAGGAAAGCTAAATTCTTGTATTAAATTTAATTGAGTTATGGCAATTTGAATGTCTTTTATTCTATAAAAATACGCGATTATAGACATTTTCACCGGATGTCTTGAAGAAAATACGCCAATCAGAGCTTAGAATGTCCCCAAGAAAGATAGTCTAAAATAATAAAATTATTGTACTGTCCTTATATAATGACAATCAATGTTTTATAAGCTTGATCGCAGAAAAAGGAAATGTTTGACCGTCAACATAAGTTTACTGAGTATCTTTTATAAAACTGAACGATATATATATATATATATATATATATATATATATATATATATATATAATAACAGTGGCACGTTGTTGTCCCTTTGGGACAATTACTTGCCATCAACCGAATGACTTTTTTTTTCTACGTATTCGCTGCCTACTGGCCGTCTTATAATTGTTCCAGTGTAAACCCAACATTATTTACCATTGTTCTTTAGTCTTTCTAACGCTTAGATTATTTTCCTTAGCTGAATTTACTGAAATACAAATTAACTATAACAATTCATTATGTTTCTTAATTCTAAGCGAAATTATTATCTATTATAATGCGTTTGTCAAATATTTGCCTTTCGCAAATAAGAACAAGACAATTTTGAGAACAATGCTGAACATCGGTTTTTTAGTTGTAAAATATCATATTTTAGCCTTCTGTACTTTGTATATAAATATCTTATAACACTTTTAGACAAATATCTATGTTACATAAAATGCAATACGCTTGAATCCAATATTTGACCAAATGTAAATTTTCTGTAAGTGCCTTCCTTCCTAAAAACAAATCTGTGCCGTGCGAATAGGCAACTAATCGATTTTCTAATAGCAGCTGTTCATTATTGTATAGTTAAGATTAAATATTTCTTTAAAAAAAACGACATGCAGATTGCGATTTTTATGTATTATTTTTTTAAGTTTTTCAATGTGTTGAATATTGGGAAAAATAAATGTTATTCTGATTTTTATGAACATTCTTTATGTTCCGTAAAATGTTAGAATTCCTCACTGGAAAATCTTCTTATCAAAGACACTGCACCCAAACCATTTTAAAAACTGTACAATTTTTTTCATACTGCTTTGGAAACATTTATGTTCTATGCATCTTGAAAACTATGTAAATTGATAATGTTTGTACGGATTACATCTAGAAAAGTAGCAAGACGTAAAATGACCCAAAGAGTCCATAAACTCTTTGTGTTATTGGTTGTGGAACCTAGGGAATGGGTTATTTTTAACATCAAGAAAGCATCAAAATTCTAACTGGACAAATATTTTGAGCTTTCATCATTGCCTAATAAAGAAATAGGAATGTTGGAGTCTTGGCATAGGAATAACACGTCTTCTCCTTGATCTGGGCATTCCAGGTTCGAATCCGGCTTAGGGCATTAATGTTCTCTGTTCTTTGTTCTATTTCTGAGGAGTGAGCAAGAATGCCCATCCACCTTTAAAAAGGGGTCGTGCATGCAATGTCATTCTTCATCTGAACTAAAGTTAGATCTCTGCCCTCGGATGCTCAGGGGTCTTTGCCCTTAGAAGTTACTGCACTCCTCCTTCTCCGATTTCTTACCTTGGTTTGAATGGGTGCTCAATCCAAAGAGGATAAACAACGAAACAAAATAGGAACATTTTTCCTATCCAGAAACTAGTATGAAGTTGGATTATCTTAAAATTTATCTAATTACTAGTAGGCACTAAACATGCTTCAATAGAAGTGGCTAATTTGAATATTTTTTTCAAAGGACGTATAGATCAAAAGAAAGACGAGCTGCCACAGTCCCGGGACATCGGCACACCATGCTTTTGTTGTCCTAATTATTTACATAAAAAATTACCAATATTAAATATATTTAAGAAAATTCTGCAAATATATGTTGGTATAAAAATTATTAATAGATATGATAGAATACAAGTTTTAAAATATTTTTTTCAATATAACACACCCCAAATGATATTTCACAGTACAGTGCGATATATATATATATATATATATATATATATATATCAAACACTTTTAAAAGGTATTTCTTTTATAATGGACATTATTGGAGTCAACAGTTTTAACACTTCATTCCCAAGTATAAAAAGACCTTCAGGTCCCAAGAATAACAAGATTCAAAACGATTAGGTTTTCATCTATTTAAAAAAATGCCTTTCCTTGTTATTGCAATCCCCAAAAATCCAAATATTACACTGTAGAAAGAAGGAGAGAATATAAAAGTAAAACTGTTGGACTCCTCCTGTAGGAACAAAATTCAAAATAGTAATATGATTAGGCTAGTACAGTGTAACAAGAGGAATTTTATGCATTTATGATCACTTAGAGAGTAATCGCTAGGGACTTTCCAATCACAGAGTGAGGCGAGGTATGCTCTCTTAGCGAATGAAAGGTCTGGCTAAACTTTTAAATTATTAGTTTCAAAAGTAGGGGGAAAATTTCTATCGTTTAGAAGAAAAAAAATGATTTGCTATGATGAGATCTTCCACTAAAGATCCTCTTATACTTTCATTTCTGTATCCCCAGATGTTACTTGATCATTAAGGTTTGTCTCGATGGGAGCCATTTCCGTTCCGATGCTATTGAGAACATCGAGGTCCCGTAGTGTTTCTGAAATGTCTGAATGTGGCAATGAATAGGAGAAAACTATTGTCAGGCGGCCTTAATTCATTTGCATTTTATTGCTGAAGTGTTATTCGTAGAATGAAGAAAAAAAAGGGGTTTCGGCAGGAAGGAAGAGCTATCATATCTGCGTTTTGGTTGTTGGAAAGCCATTGATTTCATAAAGCTGGAATTCCTGTGATTTTTCTTTCATTTACGTAAGGTTTTTGAACCAGTATTATATCTGGAAAATGTGATATAACCGTTTTAGCCAAGATTGAAGTAGCTGTTTTTGATTTGGCTAAGTTTATTTGAAGGATGTTTAGAAGGGGGTAGGAAAAAGACCTTGAAGGAGAGTTGAAAATGGTGAAGGAATGTAGAAAAGGCTATTGAGATGTAAATGATGTAGAGCTTGAGGTTGAGATATTGTTGTTATTCATATTGTAAGGTTATTTGCTACTCTGTTATTTCTTTCAAATACGTGGAGCATCCATTGTGTGAGGGCAAATGGTCAATGTTGAATCTTGCACCTTTCTTTCCATCATGGCAGTTAATGCATGATTCCAAGTTGTTTCTGCAACTCTTAGTTTGATGCTCATGGCCATAATGAGCACAGTAATGCTTCGAGGACAAACATTTTCTCTGTTTGTGTCCACGGACTCTGACACGGACGTTGAAATGTTCTATAATGAAATGTGTGTTTCCAATTCATGAGTACCTTCTTCACGTTAAGTAAGGTTTTGATATATTCCGGCTTTCCAGAGATTATCGACTGCAGTCGGGAACCTGGTAGCTGTTTTTTTTGCATTCGATTGTTTCAGCTAGCCTCTGGTTTCTCTGAATCATCTGAATCAATTTCGGCTCTCCTTCTTCATTAGGGCAATCGATTGTAATATCCTTCTTCCTGAAGGGCCTAACTGCTTTTATAACCATTTTCTCTTTCGTTGGTTGTTTATTTTCTTCAACCAGCTTTTTAACATTTATTTGCTGTTCTTTTTGGGGAGCAGCAGTACTTTGTGGGCTGATTTGGCAATCATTGTTTCAGCGTATATTTTTGGAGGTGTCGCTTCTTTTTTTGTAATGGATTCTTTTTCGGCATCTTTTTATACCTTTTCTCTTAAAAGATAACGTAGATCACTAAGAAGGGTAAACACCTTTACCATTTCACTTTCATTTAGTCTTAACTTAGGGTTTGCTTTTTTCCCCATCAAAAATTCGCAGAGTTCTAAGAAAAGTAGGTCTCTTTTGTATACTGCAGTATTTCCCACTGCTTCGACAGGCCCATTCTTTCAGTTTTCTGTTACGGGTTTGTCTTCGGGTTGTGATTTAGTTGGGATATTCGCAACAGGGTTGGGATCCTTGACATTAGAGTGAATATATTTTATGCTATTCATAATTGTAACTTATTTCAGAAAAAGAAATTGAAAAGTCTTTGAAAAAAATGTAAATATTGTAGAAAGCCGAAGATTTACTGAAAAAAATACCCAGAGTAGAGACTCCCAACTCAAGAATAAGACTTCAAGTTAAAACTGGACTCATCGGAAAACATCACACAAGTTCACTGTTGTGGTGTTCACAACGTATGCATGCTGTAATAACTTGATCCTGTCCGATCAAACAAGAGGTTGCGTTTAAAGATAACATATTTTTTACAGCTTTATGTGCAATAAAAACAATTTGTTATCATTAAGGTTAATATGATTGATACTATTTACATCTCAGTTATCAGTTATAGATGGATAGTTTCTTGATTAATTTCGGAGAAACAACCTCTCAAGAAAAGCTAACCGGCTGTTAACGCATCCGGTTACTGCCGTCGTAGCCCCAGGGATCCACCCGATATTCAAGGATCTCAAGCTCGATTCCACCAAGCTTCTCCCACTTCTCTCCAAAACGCATCTCCTTTGACGATCTTGAAATCCCGAGGTATCTCTTTAGCTGTCTCTCGACAGTTTACCGGATGTCATAACAGTCGAACAGGTGTCTCTTAGGGAGGGAGAGAATTTTTACAATGCTTTCTTCGCCAAGGTAACCAACCGCAGGTGACAGTGAGTTGCAATCTGCCCAAAGGGTCTGTACACGTCTGCCTCGAAACTGTCGTACCAGCTGAAGAGAGTCGAAAATACAGATCTGATGCTATTATCCGTCTTTAACTGCTAAATACTGGTTCTCATTCGGCGTTGTAACTTAAGGACGACCTGTGGTGTAACGTCTACTCACATTATCGTCATCTTGGAATCATCGCTAAAGCCTGTAGATGACACTCTTGTTGATTAAAAGTTCTCCGGATATTTCCAGCTGGATACGCTCACATTCCAGAAGGTCGATAATTCTATCACGTAAAAAATCATCCAAATACGTCCTGTGTGTCAAATCTATAAGGTTATTTCACTAAAAGGCTTATAAAGCTCTTGCGAATAATTTTACTTCTTTGCCTGTAATCATTATATATTACTCCCTTACACCCTCGTCATTCTGACGTACTACCGGTGCCATCTGGTGGCTTCAAATTATTTGTATATGGTTTTTGAAGACGTGTGTCGTTATTTTAGGAGTGATAAATGCATTTTAGAGTTCGATTTCCGCCAAACGCAGAATTATCCTAATTTATATACATGAGAGTATAATTTCCAATTTCGATAGTATTTTTTATTTTCTGATTTCTTTTGTTATGTATTGTTGTACATTCGCAATTATCTAAATCCTAATACAGGAGCAAAAGGGGAGTAGAAAAAGTGAGAAATTATTAATTGTAATATTTTAATAATTAAAATTGTCATATTTTAATTAAAATTTCCCTATTAAAATAATTTTCACCGTGTAAATAATCTACTAAGAACTCTGTGTTAATTAATTATTAAAATATTCAACATTTCTTGAAGAAACCCTAAAATAATCTCGGTAGAAGTCTCACTATGCAAGAGTACTTGAAGTTATACCACTTGAAAAGGTATCCCCTGTTATTAGTAAAGACAAAAATTACGCGAGAGTTTCAACAGTGTTTGAGAGTGTTATGTAACACATCATCATTCATTTGAGCACTTACATAATTTAACAAACTCGAAGTAGTATTAAAAGTGTTAAAACACTTTTATATTTATTGAAAACTTTTAAATATTGCAGTGCATCATAATCATCTGTGTCAGTGTGCTCATCCCACTCCTACCGCTTCACACTCTCATTCGAAGTCAGCTTCTGATATGGCTTCTCCATTCTGATATCGATTTTAGCCCCCAGATAGATGAGTTTGAAACGATGTGCTCCTCGTATAGCATCTTTGCTTTCGGCAATGACAGCAGATGGATGACAGATTTCCTTCAGGCCCAAGTCAGTTTTACACCCTTTTTCAGAAAGCAGAAAACAACTTTACAACTTTCTCACCACTTTATAAAAGACTGAGAATAAACAAACAATCAACTCGTGCTCAAAATATTTTTGGAGAAGTGGAACAGTTATTTTAAGGAGATTCTTTTTATTAGAATTCACTGGGATAAGTTCATTATAAACTTTAATCATGGAATTTGAAATATAGATAGATAATACCAGTGTTTTTGCATTAAAATAAAACAATCGCAAATTCCTTTCCGAAAACTGTCTGCAAATAAACCATTTCAGTTATATGACCATTATAATCGTTTATACCTCTATCTACTGTTCGTTTCAGTACTCTGAGACGACCCCTTTCAGACGATTCCATCTCACTAAGGGAAGACGCGGAAGCATTCGTGCATCATGATTTGATTTTACTTTTCTACACCATGATTTGATTTTACTTTTCGTCCTAATAGATACTGTTTTGTTAAAAAAAATTCTCACTTGTATGTGAAAATTGTGCCGTTACTGATCGTATTATTTTAATTCAGTCTGTGAGTAATCCGAGTTTTTTTTATTGTTAAATGTAAACATCTTCTGCTTTCTTCTTTCCTCTCATCCGTATTTTGACGAATGAAATCCATGTGCAAAAGTGTGGAGGCTTTTAGAATCCACCGTAAAACTATGCTCGAACGCATCTTGCAATCATTGTGTTCTCATTTTAGAAACTATTCATAGGATGCAAACCAGTCCACCTCATATGACATACTTCTTAAAATTCTAAAATGGTATATTGAAGTAGACAAAAACCATTTTTGATTATACTAAGCCAAATGTATGGTATGAATTGAAACTTTATTTTATAAACTCTTGTCTAAAATCTTATCATTTGTCAAGACTTGTCGACGTTCATAGTGTTCGGTAAAAAGGAGCAAAAGGACTTTAAAATTGAATTATTTTTGAATAAATCAAATACTAAAAACAATCTGACTTATAGTTAGATATAAATTGTCACAACTGTAATTCACATAAGTCTTGACTGCCAAGAATTTCAGACCATTTGATGTTTTTTAAATGCTTGCAGAATATCAAGTTACCAAACAAAGCTGACTCATCATAAACAGAGATGCCTTTAGAAACATTTCAGAATTCAAAACAGTTAAGATGCTCTGACAATTAGGAGCGTTCTTAATTCCTTTCCTCCCAAAAATGAAAGCGTTTCCCTTTGAGTAATCGTGAGAATGAGAACATGTGGTTCTGTTAATTGCTCCACCGCCCTCAAAAACGCGATCCTTAAAGAGAAAAGAGGAAAATTTTTAATTTCAGAAGAATTAAGTTTTGAAAGAGGCTTTTAAAACAGTTCATTTAGAAAAATCTTCCGGCTGTCTAAAACAGGTTGCAGGAGAGAGGGTCGAAGCGCAGAATTCAGAAGAAATGATTTAAGGACTATATTTTTCAGTTTCCTCCTCGGAAAGAATTGCTTTGAATTAATTGTTGGCCCTTCAAGAAAACCCCTTCGAAATCGCAAGAACCCTTTGAGGAAGAAGATGGTTTGTTTTGAATTTCTAAGAGATTCCTTCATCGTAATTTTAAATGAGACTGGCGCCAGTAAGATGCAGTTTTATTGGTCGTTATTTCTTACATCAATGTTTCGCCTCGAAGTCATCAGAGGACATATTTGATCATTTTAAATGGTGATTAGATGCCTCAAATGCCATATAAGCTAGTCCAAGTGACAATTCTCCATTCAGGTTAATTACGAAAATGCTTATCAGAATAAGGAATTCAATGCAATCTTAAATTTTAGCGTATTAATGCGTTTGCATTAGCACATACTTTCACTAATAATAATATCATATCTAATAATTATATCATAAACTATCAAATTAAAAAAACATTTTGTTAATTAATTACTTGTTATTTCGCTACATCATTTGGGAATTCTTCTTTATTAGTACGACTCAGGCAAAACAAAAATTATTGCGTGGCTTGACTTTTTTTCGGCAGTGTAGGACTTTGTATTCTAGGAACCAATGCATTTATAATGCACTTTGATGCTAAATGGTAACAGCAAAAATACTTGAAGAACGTGATGAACTTCCAATTTATAACTTTAAAAATATCTCGAAGTTCGAATTTCGCTAGGGGAAAAAACAACAACCCGGATTCGGGTCGATATGCGACTTTGCCTACACGCTCCGTCAAACCCGAGAAGCAGGTTGACGCACGATCTCAGCTGAGATGACGCCGCTCACAGACAGCCGCCCGTCCGGCCGTCGCGTTGCTTTGTCCCAAATGCGAAACGAGCCACAATCGATGATCTGGTTTCTAACGTTTACTCAAAAGCAGGTGATTTATGTTGCACATTTCTTCAAAACTCGATAAAAGCCAATCGGGACAGTTATTGATCGGAATTTATCAAGACTTAAGAAGAAAAAAATGTCATTCAACTTAGAAGTCCACTCTCTTTGAAAAATATATCAACTGCATTCTCTTAAAACCACATCAATAAATTTATATTTTGATTATCTTCAACGCCACTCAATTTTCCGATCGGTATCTAAAATTCTGTGTCTTCTAAAATTAGAAATCGTTTGAAATCTCGAAATAAAATTTTTGAAACAAATCGGTTAAAAATGGAGAAATATGCAAAGTAGAAGATTTAGCGGTCGAATATTGCAAAAATAACAAATTCGTCACTGTGTTAGCACACTCCCTTATTCAAGTTTTCATGTTGATAACTTTGATCCAAAAATGATGAGTGATTTTTAGAAGGTTTACAAAGCGGTGCAATTAAATATGATCAAATCAGAAAATGAAATGCATGCTTCTTTTTTTGACATTTTTAATGGCAAATAAATTAATAAATAAAAGTGAAATTGTATTCTTGAGGCATATTGATTAAAATAATCAAAAATAACTAGAATAAGAGTAATTAAATTTATAAAACAAGTTTAAATTAAAAAGTGTTTGGAACCTGTAAAAATGCAAAACAGATGGTTATTTTCAGAAATAATTTTTCAACATTAAAATTAAAATGACTTAATACTGTTTATTTGAATGCATCAATTTCCATCAGACGATACTTTGATTAATTTTGCAGAATTTTTTATGCTTAATATCGTTTTACGAAAAAGATTATTAAAGAAATAATTAATGTACCAAAACATTTTTAATTTTCATAATTTTTTTTAATAGAATAAGAAGTTTTTTTAAAAAAAGATTCCGTTTAAAAATGTCTTAATTTCATATATATTTAACACAAAATAAATACCTTATTTTACACAGAATTTAGCTTTTGTACTTCTTTTATACATTAAAGATCTTACAAAACATTTGCACAGATGTAATAGAGTCCTATCGAACTGTTCCTACAAATGGAACAGAATCGGTTATACGCTCCTTTTTTTTTTAAACGAAAAAAGTTTTAATCTAAAGCAATGTTCAGATCAGTTTTGTTTCCGGTTCCGTTTCAGTATTTCTTTTTAATTTCGGTAAGCGTTTTTTTTTTTTTTTTTCGTAAAGTTGAGAGCTACCAGCATTTCTCTAGACAGAGAGGAAAGAATTTCCTAAACTTTTAAAATTACTTAGTTTTTGTCAGCGACGAGAGATCAGTACCACACATAAAATACATTAAATCCTTTTTGCAGATTTAGTGAAGGAAAATACTGTTAATCATTTATTTATTTTTAAGGAGATAGATGTTAGCACAAGAAAACAGGTCTTAAAAATTTCTGTACATTTACTAAAGTTTTGGCCCCACGAAATAGTGAAATCATGAGGATTTAGGGATGCAATATCTAAAATGTTCGGAAAATATTTCAACTACAGAGCCTCTATACCACAAATGTTTATCCACTTGTAAAACTAATTTTTAAAACTTTATGTCCATTATGTCAAATTAATTTAAATTTTAAATAAGTTAATTCAGACTTAGTTAATGTAGAAGCTGCATAAAATGACTATCGCCCGCCAGTTTCATACTTTCGCGAGGTAAGTTAATAAATGCACACATTCTATCGTCACAGAATAGGCAGGATGCGAAGTTAAATATTTAACTTCCGTCTTCTCGCTCGCGAACGCGTATTTTGTAAGTTGAAAAACCAATGAATTGAAGGGAAAAAATATACCAACCTTCAGATCGAAACTTGGATGAGAAAATATGGGGGAATGAATAAATGCTTTACGCAAACATGCATCCTTTGATCGGATTAAGTTGAATAGTCGACAAATTCTGATTAGGGTGTCAGGGGAGGAAAAAAGTCAATCCTTTTTCGATGGGCCGAGAAACTCTTCTCCGTTTTTCTGGCGGTTTATGTCATCTCTCGAGACAGATAAAGATAATTGAATTGAAAAAAAGATAATCAGAAAAAGTGGATTTTTTTGGTTATAATGCATGAAATTTTCACATTTTTGTCTCTTTCCGAGTGGAAAATTGTTTCAAAGTAATTTTGCGGGAATTCGAAAGCAATTATAATTTTGAATGAATATCATAATTGAAATTATATGAATATTACAATTAAAATGATAAAATCCATACTGAATATTCGATTTGTTCGTGTGTTGACCAGATTCCTTCCAGTTACGATTATTTGATTCATTGATAAGTGGACTATTTCAAAACGTATTTTCAGAGTTTTGCCTCGCTTCTAAAAACTGCGGGTAAGAAGAGTATGGCACTCTAATTCTAGTGCGACACTTTGTATACACCGCCTTACCTTGTCCGTTTGCATCAGCTATTGAATTCCACACGGTTTTTGCAACGTACAGCCTACAAAAAAAGCGATACCAGTCAAAAGAACCTTATCATGTTAAAACATATATAAAATCTTTTGTATGAAATTGGAACATTAGTTGTAAATAAACTGAAAAATAAAACTGATATTTAATTCGGCTCAGTCGTGGGAGAATCCCGGAGATGTTCATGCCTCACTCATTTGACACGTGCGGTGAGTGAACGAACAAATATGTTACAAAATGTGTCTAAATTCAATTTTAAAAATAGTAATTGCAGAAAAAATGCACAGATTTAAAACATGCATCACCGAAACCATTTAAATGGATTTCATGCTAAAATAGATTCTTAAATTCATTATTATGGAGAGAGTTGGAGATTTCGATAATGTCCAGTTAGCCACCTGCTGAGTTCAGCGTTTTGAATAGATCCGCGTGAAGAAGTTAACAGAAAATCAGGACAGATATATTACCAAATCAAAATTGTGCATCAAATCGGGGTATCAAAAATCATCTTGATACAACAATGCGATTCAAAGGAATTCGTGTCCTTCATAATTTGTTAGATCAACGCCATGCTTTCAAGAAATGTAAAAAGTATGAGAAATAGTAATGCAGCAGAATATCATTATCAAGAGTCGAGGACGCAACACCCTCATTTGTCAAAGTGTGGTGCGATCCTCTATCAAAATCGAACCTAAAACCATGACGAATCACGGATACAGCATAAATTAAATAAGAAGAAAGGCGATAATTCTTCAAATTCTGAAACCAATGCAGCAGCAAAAAATTCTATTAAAAATAGAGAATTGATTATTATTATCGAAACACGGCACATTGATGTCAAATTGATAATTTTCAGCTACTCATGGAATTAATTTTAGATTTTAATTCCAATATTAGGCTGTCCCAAATAGTTTTTTTCTCATCTCGCTATGAATGGTCTTATCTGGCTCTCCTTGTGCAAACATGCAGGCTTATCTGTTAGTCGTTTCTGCCGTACCAGAGTTCTACTACATCCCTAACAGGGTCTGCACGCCAAAAAAAATTTCTTTTGTTCATTTGGCGGGATTGAAAAGGCGTAACTTTCTACAGGATCAATTGAAAGCAGTCATAGCAAAAAAAACGGCCAGAATTAATGAGCCTGCGAGACGTTATTTCATCATGATAATCCGAGACTCCATATTGCATTAGCCGCAAGCGAGAAGCTCTTACAGTTTGATTGGGATGTATCACCACCCCCTGCATACCCTCCAGATCTTGATCCAACTGATTATTATTTTTTTCTATCTTTAAAACATTCTCTTCGCTATAAGCGTTTTAAACCGATCAGCGAAATAAAAGCGCACCTCGAGGATTATTTCTTATCCAAAACACAACAATTTTGGAAAGAATGCATAATGAGGCTTTCTAAGAGATGGAGCCAAAGGGTTCTTACATAATAAAATATATAACAAAGTCTCTTAAATAGCAAAATATGTATATTAAATATTAAATATTGTATATTCATTTCAAATTAGAAATAGGAAAGGAACTTAGGGGACACCCTAACACAAAATTATTTTTAAACGCAAAAGCTTTTTTTAATTTAACATACCAGAAATCCTTCAGTGATTTCCAGAATATCCAAGAAATTTTTGGGTATTCTGGAAAGCAATATTCTATCAGTGGTTTCATATGTTGAACCTGTGAGTAGCGAAAGTTTGGTTTCTTTACAAGGAAACCTCGAAATCTACGATATTTTAGAAGAGTTTTTGATTTGATGTTACTTATGCTATTGACAAAACATGTATCGCATACATGCCATGGCAAGAAAATCAATATGAACAGCGAAATGAGGATTGTCGCGTACAGTTTAAATCCGGGATTTGAAGAAATGTGTAATGATTAATTGACCCATTCTTCCCGCAGATTATTCTGCTAATTAAAATTTGCCCGATAAATTGTTTTGAGACAAACTGTATTTAATTTAGAGACAAATCAATACAGAAATTGCTGAAAATTTGGAAAGAAAACATCCAAGGATGGCTAAAACTGTAGACATTTTTTGAAATCCGAATAGTTTTAATATTTGAAGGATTATAAAGAAAAGTTGCAACAACACTTAGATAAATCAATTATATTACTGTGTGCAGATGATTTTACTTATGATTATATTCCTGTATTCTAATAACTGCAATTAAAGTAAGCAAAGAAGTAGCAATGAATTATAGTACTGGTTCTGACGGCCTCTTGCTGATTTATATTCAAAAGTACGAAAAATAAATTTAATCCCTTCTTTAGTAAGTTAAATCCTTTTCCTAGAGTTTGTTTCCTCGGGGGGGGGGATCTCGAATGGAGGATGAGGTGCTTCCGGTATGGTGGTTATATCTCTCCACCCTGGATGGATGGATGGATAGTGGGTTTTAGTGACGCAAGAGCCAGTATTTGGCCATACTGCGCCAGTCGTATGGCTAAAAAATAAAAGCACGTTTATGAAAATACTGTTTAAAAAGAAACTGATTAAAATATAGGAAAGCCAGTGTATTCGACCATTGTTTTAGATTCAAGTGTTAAATAAAATGACAAAAACCAATTGCCTTTAAAAATACAAAAAGGTTTATTTGGGGACGTTCCCCTAAAAGCATTTGTAAGTCTGCTGTTGAAGCATTAAAAAACCGCAAGCGGTGATGATTAAAACCAAGGCACTCAACCAAAAGATGAAGAACGTTAAAATCATTTGTCATCTTGAACAGAAAGGAGCTCTATCGCCAAATAAAAGATGTTTATGAGTAAAACGAGTGTGACCAATGCAGAATCTAGACAATTTGACGTCTAATTCTCGCACTGGTAAACACGGCCAGTATAAAATGTTGGGTTTTAAGGTCCGAAGTTTATTATTAGTAATATTATTCCAAGATTCCTGCCAGAGTGCGTAGAGAAGATGTTGAAAAATATTTTTTGCATCACATTACGGGATGTCTCGCTGTAAAAGCAAAATTGCGCTCTTTGCTGCATTATCTGCCAGCTCATTACCAGTGATTCCAACATGACTCGTAATCCATGAAAATAGTACCTTAAACTTCCTGATTTCCAAAGTCCTTAGGAGGTCAAGGATTCCCACAACAACTAGGTGAGTCTGATTATTACCATTAGAAATAATTTACAGTGAATTCATGCTGTCGGTATAGATACAAAATTTACGATAGGAAGAGAGGGAAATCTTCTGAAGAGCATAAAGTATTGCTAATAATTCAGCAGATAAAGCAGAAAGACATGAACCGAGACGGTAACTATATGTATCGGTATCAAAGGCGATACCACACCCAACATGACCGTCTGATTTAGAACCATCCGTAAATATTTTTAAGTAATCTGAATACTGAGAGCAATGATAATTAAACAAATTCTGGTAGATAATGGCGGCAATACTCTGCTTCTCGAAACCAGAGAAGGGATTTTAAAAAGAGAGCTAAGGAACATCCCAGAGTGGAAAGGGAAATAAATCGATAGTCTGTATTACCTTATCATGAAGTTCAAAATTACGAAGGAGCAGTTTAACTCTCTCGCAAAATGGAAGCACGTGAGAGCGACGAGCATTATAAAGTCTTCGAAGACTAACAGGGAATGACAAAAAGGGCAAAGGATGCTTCGGAACAGACTGTGCTGGAAGATAATATTGGACAGATAATTTTTCCCGACGCAAATTTAGTGGTAGATGATGGCAGAGAACATATAAACTATTGACTGGTGATGTGCGAAATGCTCCTAAGCAAATTCGCAATGCAGAATGGTGTACAATGTCAAGTCTACGTATAACGTTAGGACGAGCAGAGCCATGCACCATACATCCGTAATCAGTACGGGATAAGGTCACTGCTTGGTAAATTCGGAGCAAGGAATTGCGATCTGCTCCCCACGTAGTCCTGGAAAGTACCCTAAGGATGTTTAATGACGTGTCACACCTTTTCCGCAGTTGTAGGATATGCGGAAGGAAAGTGAGCTTACGGTCAAACGTTATCCCCAAAAACTTTATTTCATTTACCACAGTGATATTAGCACTACCAATTTGAATTTCGGGATCAAGAGGAATACTCCTTTTCTTGCAAAAGTGGACGCATTTACTCTTTTCTGGGGAAATTGTATGTCTATTTCAAGTTTTTTAAATTCACAAGATTGTTTACAGCAACCTGAAGTTGCCACTCTGTCAAGTCCATATTGCTCCCCTGAAAGGAAATTTGCAGATCATCTACGTACAATGTACCTTTGACAAATGGAGGTAAAACATTAATTAATTGGCTAATATGGGCAATAAAAAGAGTAACACTAAGAATGCTACCCTGTGGAACACCCTCCTATTGAATAAAAGTATTTGAAAAATCATTTCCGATGCGAACTCTAAATGTTAGACAAGACAAAAAGTTTTTTTAAAAATAAAGGTAAATTTCCTCTAAAGCCAAATTTAAAAAGAGTTGCAAGTATACCATGGCGCCATGTACGGTCGTAGGCTTTCTGTATGTCGAAAAAAAACAGATACAATGTGATTTCTTCTCACAAAAGCGTTGCGAATTTGTGTTTCGAGAAGAACGAGGTTGTCAACAGTAGACCATCCTCTACGGAACTACTTTGCAACAGGGAAACACAACCTTGTTTTTCTAATTCAAAAATCAGACTATCATTGACCATACGTTCTAAAGTTTTACAGAGGCAGCTCGTTAATGCTATTCGTCGGTAGTTTAAAGGGTTGGAGCTATCTTTGGCAGGTTATAGGATTGGGATAACAATAGCTTCGCGCCATTGTAAAGGGTACTTATGCTCGTTCAAAATTCTGTTAAATAACATCAACAGGTTGGAAAGGGAAGTGGTATTCAGGTGGCGGAGCATATTGTATGTAATACCATCTGATTTTGGGCTGGTATCATGAGGGGCTGGTATATAACGCCTTTTCAAGTTCAAACATTTTAAATTTGCAGTTATACGAAAATTTGTGACGGTCCTTAAAATGCAAAGGCAACTGTTCCGCGGGAATCTTAATCACCAGAAATTCCGGACTATAGGAATCTGTTGCGGAAACTTATCCAAAGGCTTGACCAAGAATATTGCCTACGTCTAATGGAGCAGAATATATCGCATTTCCCGTATTTAAAACAGGAATGGATGATTCATAATAGATACAATTAGCAACTCTTACTTTTTCCCACAACTGTTTGCTAGAAGTGGATGATGTAATAGAAGATATGAATTTAACCCAGGAGTCCCTTTGACTACGATGATGAATGTGACGAGCCAGCGCTTAGGCTCTTTTAAAAGCAAAAAGATTTTAGTTGTAGGATACCTTCGAAAAATGTTCCATAATTTCTTTTGCTTCTTGTGGCTGTCACGACAAGCCTCATTCCACCACGGTCTGCGAAATTTTCTGAGACGTGGGTAAGTCTTAGGAATGGTGGCAGTTGCAGCATTTAATATAGTGTCAATGACAAGTTGAACTGCTTCGGTAATGTCGGAAGTATTTACCATAGGCTCTGTGATATTTGCCAATTGCGTGAAAGTATCCCAGTCTGCCCGCTGGAATAGAAAACGTGGGGGACAGGGAGTCGCACCACCGCTATCAGCATTGGAGACAATAATAGGGAAATGATCGCTATTGCGTAGATCTTTGATAACTGCAAAGTTCAATAACGGCAAGAGTTCAGGAGAGCACATGGCTAGATCAAGGCTATGGAAGCTGCGTGTGGGCTCAAGAAAGTACGTGTTTTCATCGTTATTGAGCAAACAGAGACAGTTATTGGAAATAAAGTGTTCTATCTGTTGCCCACGAAAATTTGTACTAGATGAACCTCACAAAGTGATATGTCCATTAAAGTCACCGACTAAAACAAAAGGCGAAGGAAGTTAATCCACGATTTTGTCAAGATCTTGCAGACGAATGACATCATGAGGCGGCAAATAAATGCATCAGACTGTGATCAAATTGTGTGTATGAACTTGCACAGCCATAGCCTGTAGAGAAGTGTGTAATGTGAGAGGCGTGCTCGGATATAAATTCGAAGTAAAAATACAGACACCACCAGAAGGATGAGATGCTGTGTCTGCCTCTTTACGAGCACAATTATAACCACAAATTTTGATGGGGAAATTAGGAGTCAAGAAAATCTCCTGAACACCAAGGCAGATGGGATGAAAGTTGTTAAGGATAGTCTTTATGTCATTCAATTTGGACCGAAGGCCGCGCCAATTCCATGAAACGAAGGTACCCATTAAGAAACTTTTGCTTCAAGTGAATAATTTCCACTTCATTGTTTGTAGATGTTCTGTTTCTGAGTCAGTTGACTTTTCAAGCGTTTTTGAGGGGCTTACAGACACAATTTGGACAAGAACAGTTTACGCAAAACTGTTTCTGTACCACAGAGGCATAAGTTAAACCAGGCGTAAGTGTTTGATTTAGAATTTTGCGTCTAGATTCAGGATATGTAATGTTTTCCTTGAATTTAAGAGAGGTTATTTTCTTCTCGAGTGTCCAACGTTTGCATAGTCGTTAAAAAGAAGCATGGTCATCACCACAATTTACACATTTTTCTGGTGCAGTACACTCTTGGCTTTCATGACCTGTTTGAGCACATCGGGCGCAAGTTACTGTCCCGCGGCAATTGACTTTAGAGTGACCGAAACGTTGACATTGGAAACATCTCAAGGGATTAGGTATATATGCTCTGACGGGTAATTTCATATAACCGGCATATACAAAATCAGGCAGTTTGGGTGAATGAAAGGTGAGGATAAGAGGCTTTGTGTTAATGAGTTGCCCATCCCGCCGAATGGTTGTTCGGCGTACATGACAAACTCCTTGGTGTTGAAATTCTTTAGAAATTTCTTCAAGTGAAACATTATACAGTTCTCCACAAGTCATAACCCCTTTCGCGTAATTTAATGAAGAGTAAGGGGAAACAGAAACAAGAATCGTAGCCAAAGCCTTTAGTTTCACTAATTGCTGGGCTTGCTTCTTAGAATTAATTTCTATAAGCAAGTCACCAGAACGCATTTTTCGTATAGCTGCAACATCACCGACAGTAGCTGTTACAGCTGTCTGTACAAGAAACGGTGATACAGAGTGAAAAGTCTCTTTAGATTCGGAAATTCTTTTGATGATGAAAAATGTATCAAACTGTGATATGGTTTGTATTTGATTATGTAAAATTTGCCCACTGAAGGGAGAACGGTTTTTTTGCCCATATGACATTAATGGGGATTCAGGTCCGACGGTACCGCCCACCACGGAGCCCAACAGAGGGAAGGAAACCACCGGCTCTGGCCATTCCCAGCCTCAGCACTTACCTTAGTGCTAGACGGAAACTATATGCTGGGAGTTACTCCCAGGGACAGTGACCATCCTTAACGGCAAGCCCAAGGAGTAACCCCTTCGCTTGATCCCAAGCAAACTAACAACTTGAGTTGGTAGCTACCGGCCGATTGAAATACCGGGCACCACAGTGCACCACCCGTCTAATGGGTCACCAAGCACGGCCAACACGTGGGGTTTCTGGCTGTCCATGAGAAGCAAGAAGCAAACAGAGTGGCAACAGCTTCTCATGGAGAGCTCCCTCGCTTGCCGTCGAGGGAAAGAAGGATCAAGCAGACAGAAAAAGATGTAGGGGAGAATAAAATATAAATGGAGTAAAGATTCCAGGGAACCTCGGGATTGGGACACCCGTACCCACCAAAAGAAGGTGATCCCCTGTGGGGCTCTCCACCCTGGAGGATACAAGAAAAAAAGGGAGTCTGACTCCTTTCATTGACGATGGGACGTACTTCTTTAAGGAAGGGTTGTGCCTTGGCCGATAATGGCCCTTGGGATTTAATCACAATTCCCAGCAATGTGGCTGCTGCGGTCCAGTCCATTTAGTATTTATAATCCATGTGCCTTCGGGTAGATCGGAGAGTCAGAGACATGACTTTCTTAGCGTTTCATGGGTGTTACTGAATATAGTGAGTGCTTACTGGTATTTGTTCTGCAAGAAATTTGGAAAATAATACCTCCTAGGAAAGGTAGATGCTTAACTTCCATGAAACAAAGACTCAATTCACATTATATACAAGAAAAAAACTACTAAAAGCGCAAAGAAAAAACTTTCGTGATAGGAAAATAAAAAGAATGTACATCACAGACAAAATGATGTTATCTCAAATCATTAGAAGTAAAGTGATTGCGATTAGTGTTTTTATCAGTGCCAAAACGATATGAAAGAAACATTTCGAATTTGAAATAAAATATTTACAAGATGAAATTCGCTCCTGAATACAAAGTAGCAACGTAAAAAATATAACCTCAAAGGAATTTATTGGAAAGAATCTATGTGAAATGATGAAATTAAAATATCAATATTCGGGAATACTGAAAGAAAATATGTAAGGCTTTGAGTAGGGCCCCATTAAAACGATAACAAAGAGTCAATAGATTTTATACAAAGACAAATATAAAAATTGATATTAAAGCCTGTCATTATTTCAGTTAATCCAGTTTTATTGTACTCATGCTAGTTCTTACACTTTCTTTTTATGTTATATGTACTTTTATTTTGTCTTTTGTTTGTTTCTGTTGTTGTTGTTACTTATGGCACTTGCCCCCTGCTGATACAGCAGATTTAAGCCGAAAGGAGCCTTTCTTGTTTTTGAAGTAGCACCAACTAGGTCCAAGAGTACGACTTAGCTACACGCTCATCACATTTGCTAGCACAGCCCCTTTTTACAGGGGAGCCCAGTCACACTTCTTACAGATAGCACTCAAAAAAACAACCATGCCCGTAGCGACACTCGAACCCTTGACTCCCAGAACACGAGGAAGACGCGCTATCTCTGTGCCAGAAAGCCGGCTTCTTTGTAATTGAATGCAGTGCCATTTTCTTAAATAAGGTCCACCTACATCTAAATCAAACAGGAAAGGGGCCACATGAGGTCAATAAACAGAAGCGAGGCGGAGTGTTAAGTATTCCCATGTTAATCAGCATACAAAAACAATAAGGATATACTAACAATCACGAAAAACTAAAATCTTTATTTCCCATGAGGAATCTATTCTGGATAATATCACAGATCATCCATATGTAAGCACAAATTTCCAGAGAACGAAATAGAATTGGTGGAGATAAGTACAATAGAGTTCCGACCTGAACCATGTTGCGTTGTCGCTAAAAATATTTGTTCGATTAAAGTGACAGTAAAATAAAAAGAATTAAAGGATGTTGTTGTTGCTTATTCCTTTTGTAATGAACTCCTATTCAAACCAAAACAAGATATCGGGCAAAGAGGGATGCAGTAGCTTCTGAGGATAAGGACTCCTGAGCATCCGAGGGTAGAAATCTGGCCCACTCGCTTTCAAAACCCCTTTTTAGAGGAGGCCTCTATCACACACTTCAGGTAGATCACAAGGTAAAGAATTACCAAGCCCAGGACGCGGGAATCTGAGATACTTTCATCAGTTAACAGCAAACTGCTTTGATACTGCACATTTTATACTCTCTTAACCGATTGCAAGATTATCAAAGAAGAAAATAAAACAATTCGTTCATTAATCATTTATAAACCAATTTTGCATAAAAACAGTGCTTTAATCATAATTTTATTTTCGTAAGATTATCTTCTTCCGGAAGCTAATTCGTAAGAATGCGTAAAATATAATATGAATTTAGATGGCAGCTTAAAGCAGCAATTAAAATTTTTCCAATTAGTAATAAAATTAAATCAGCTATTTGAATTTTTTAAAAATGTGCTTAGTTTATTAATTAACCTCTTCAGCGTTCGTAACCCGTCTAGCGGGTCCAAGTGAAAATGCAGGGAAATCACGACGCGTTTTAAACATTTTTACATATTTGAAAACTTTTAAACATTTAAAACGCGAAGCAAATGTTTACTTGTTAACATTTTTATTTTTGCTTGCTCTGATTCTTCAAAGAAAAAGAGCAAAAACCGAAGTTTTAGTCGAAAAGTGAGGACGGCGAAAGGGTTATAAAGTCTTAGTTTCAGCCTTCACATTTATCACAAGTATATTCCCAATAACCTTTCAGACAGGATCGCCTTTTGGCATCTAAATCCAGTTGGAACTGATTTAAATATATTTGAATTAAGAACTATCGCTTATTGACTGAGAACTTATGCTATCATCCTCAGAAGCTATTGTTTCCTCCTTTCCCGATCTCTTGGTTTGAATTGGTGTTCAATCCAAGGGGGAATGAACAACAAAGAAACAAACACATTATGGATACCCCATGTCAATGGAATATCCAAATAATTTGTGACAGTTTATTATTCTAATGGCAGATTGCGTTAGAAACAGGAAATCAATAAAAATGAAAAATAGCATTTAAATTTAATAAGAAGCAATTTTAAGAACAAATAAAATACTTCTAATATCCTCTAAATATTTATATTAATAGTCATTCTTATGGAAAATATATATCTAGAGAGAAAAAATCTACAGCATAAAAATCAGTTATTAACTGTATGCATATTTGATAATTTTAGTTTAATTAAAGCTTAATAATAATTTTAAACAGTTTAGGTAATTATAAACTCCCAGAGCAGTGGCCTTGACAGAAGGGGAGGGGGCAGAGGAGAAGCATTTTCCTCTCCCCCTATCGGCAAGAGGTTTAGAATTTTGTCGGAAAAAATCTTTATTGATTCGGAACGTACATGTGACGAGTTGACAAATATAATAATTTAAAACCCAACTTCGATATTATGTATTATAAATAATCGAAGAATCTGAGGAATGATTTTAATTGGCAGAATGACAATGTTCGACAAATAGCCGAGAAGATTACTGGTTAATACATTTTCCGACAGTTCTGCGTGAGTCGATTAAACAGAGTAAGTCTACTGATTGTCGAACATAAGATGAAACTATCAAATATTCAACCGATAATTTGCTCGACATTTGGCATAATAACCGACGAGGTGAAAAGCATTTACAGACTATTCTCGTCGCATTTTACAGACTATTCTTTATCGGCCAACTAAGAAATCGAAGCGATGGATGTTAAAATGAGAGGTAATATGAAACTTAACTTAATTTTTGCATATTCAGCCTATCATTTGCATTACATTTAGCAGAAAAAACAACAACGGCAAATAAATAGGATATCACATTTGCATTTTTTTTTTTT
>JAOUZG010025848.1:5107699-5132929 GCA_026289955.1 Argiope argentata
TTGTATATATATATATATATATATATATATATATATATATATATATATATAATGCCTTTCTGGTAATAGCAGGTAAAAATATATGCGATTAAAAAATATTGATGAATACTGCCATTTATGCTTTATGCATTACCTACAAGATTTTGAGTTATACATTGCCTTCAATTATTTAATACAATATTCCCAAATGATAATAATTTTGCGATCATTTGAGTTTAAGGCTGGCAATTATTCATCATGATAATTAATTATTAAAGTGAAAGGCAGAAATTCCCTTCCAATCCGTGAGCTTCTTTGATAGAAATAAATCTTGTAAAATTAAGCCAAAGAAATATTCTAATTTCTCAAACTTCACTAATGTTTCTTAAACGTTTGCTCTCCTCAAAAATCTCGCGTTCAAAAAAGAAATTTGTTGCTTTGCTAGAGCATTCTCTTCATTAACAGAATATTATGCTACATACCCATGTTCTGGGGGTCCTGAGTTCGAGTCGCTGTTCGGCAATGGTTGTGCTTCTGTGCTTTATCATGAAGAGTGTGAATGTGCCTCTCTGCAAAAAAGGGTTGTGCAAGCGCTTGCGACGCATGAAGTAGCTAAGTCGACCCTAATATTGGCCCTAGTTGGGACTATTGAAAGAACAAGAGACGCTCACTTGGCTTAAATCTCTGACAGATTTGTTCGCGGGTTTGTAAAGTGCCATAAGTAACAACAACAAATTGTTGTTAACAAAAGTGTTTCGAGACACAACATTTGCTTATCTGTTCATAAAGAGAAAAAAAATCATTCGATTTTCGAACCTTGTGCAGAGCAGACCCCCTGAAGCGATGGCTCGTAGAGAAGGTCTAATCTCCGATGGAATTGCTAATTGGTTGCTAGAACTTTCTGAGAGTGAAGCTGTCTTGTTCGCGAGCTGTCTTGTTCTAATTTAGAGTCCGACGAAGACAGGAGGTTGTGTGAAAGTGACAGCGAAGGATCTGCTATCTGAAGAAGTAATTTGTTTTGTTACAGACTTTCATTATATAAAGGATCGTAATAGATAAAAATTACAAGTGATAATATTAAAAAGGTTTTAAAAACTAAACCTACTGAACAGTATATTTGAAAATATTTCGTTATTACAATTCTTTTATGTATTTTATGCATATCGCTGCATTGAAACGACACCAGCGAACGTTTAAGGGAAACCGAAATCCAGGACACTCTATTAGGCAGGCTGAGATGCTCCGAAATCAAGTAGGCCAATGAAGACAAATAACAATTTGGGGTACAAGAAAGGGTTTTCAAATCTATTGGTATTTAAGAAAGAATGGCTTATTACAGAGGAGAGGAATAAACCGTATTACTGTGAGAGATAACGTTTGGTTGGAAAGAAGATGCCTCGGCTTAAGAAAAATTTAAAAATAGTTTAATAGATACATGTTAAATGTATAGATGAGACACAAACTGATGTAACTAAAGAAATGGCGGCTTGTTTTGTAATTTTATTGAAGTAAAAATGCAATCTTGTGATAATTATTCTGAATAACTTTTAAAAAATGGATAATACGACAACTTAATGGTATAATGTTGGATTTTCAACCGGCAACAGCATGTTTCTTAGCTTAGAGATGGAAAGTTTTACTTTTAATCACTTGTAATAACATTTCTAGTGTTGTGAGTGAAAATTTTGTTTATAACAATAGATATCAAATTTTTTAAGATTATAAAAAATAGCGCACAATATATCATAAATTTCTTTTTACTCAATTAATTACAGCGTGGTTTATAATAGAAAATCGTCATTCAAGGATCAGCTTTGTTTCAAAACCGAAACAATGAGATTTCCATAGACATATTATTTATAGACGGAATTGAAAACCTTCCCTGCTTTTGCGCATGCGTTAGGATGAGTTTAATTCAACAAAATAGGGAGGAGAGGAAAGATGAAAGGAGGAGATGCTTGCATTTAGCAATAAAGTTTAAGTCTGGAAATGCGTACGTCCTTCTGCGTCTCAACCCTTTGTGAGATAAAATCACCAAGAAGTGACTGTCTCGGGATACTGAAATAAATAGTAGTTTAAAATTTCGTGTTTTATATTTTTATAAACCTTATTCTAATACTCTCAAGTTTGCATAATTTCAGTGAAAAAAAATGTATAAAAGATCATTTTTTTTAAAATTTTAGAGCCATCAGAATCTTCTTAGTTAGACATTGGAATTTCGGTGTGATGGCTTAGTTTGAGCTTTTGCAATAAAGGTCCATTATGATTAAACAAGTGCTAAATAATAAAAGAAAGGATTATAAACGTGATAATATCATAGTCATATTGTAATTTATGATATGGCATACTATCTGTAAATTACTCCATGAAGCATGCATCATCTATAAGACCTAGATATAGAAATTTAGTACTCTGGAGGTAGAGGGAACTAAGTAAGAAAAAAGAGATTTTCCAAATTTTTAATTGTAAATTCATCAAAATATGTATTTTTTTTTCTCAGCAAATCAGTAGTGTACGCCGAGGTTTATGATCATTTGACTAATAGTGAAAATAACCTTCATTTGCAGCGATCATGGACTAAAAATGTACTTAGAAGGCTTCGATGGGCATCTGTGAACATATGAAATGTAGAGCTTCATGCAATACATGAAGATTTCGTGATGGTAATCTGCCTCCCGTATCAATCGAAATGCTTTCTCAGGTTTTTCACGAGGATTGAGATCTGTGGGAGCTAGGATAGTCACTAGAATCGTTTCTCGTATTCCAGAAAGCATGCACGAAAAATTTCGGATACATAGCATGCAGCATTATTCTGTTAAAACACACCATCATCTGCAGGGTGCGCGATTGTTGTGTAAGGGTGCACCCTTCCCAGGAATTAATGAACCTAAAGAATGCCAATAAATCACCTCTCAGACCTTCATCCTACTTTCTTCACCTCATTGGCACCCACCAATGGTCTCTGTGTGTTGGTTTCCCGATGTCTCTCGACAAATAAATTAGCGCCTGCCAACGTTATACAGTAAAAAATGAGACTCTTGTGCGAAACCCACTTTTTTCCACTGTCCCAAATCCAATGTTTGTATTGGGGTGTGAGTCCACGAAGTTTCTTGCAATGCCTGATTGTCAACATGGGTGCTGACATCAGCACTCAATGAACAATACTCAATAATTTCACTGAACAGTTGTAGCTTTGGGGGGCTTTTAGTGATAACGTGTCGATCGCTCTTAAGCAAAGATTTCACTTAATCCTTGCATATGATATTAATGCCCAACTGTTTGCACACCTGCCTCACACATCTTCTGGCTTCTTGTGTATGTTATTGTTAGAATTCCCTACGGTACTACGTGAACACTTCACGAACACACTGCTATTTCTGGAAAACTACCAGCACTTGCTCTGCCCCCAGTGATCATACTTTTTTCTTCTTCAAATTCTGTTATATCGTGTGACATACCCATTGTGGTAATTATTGATATGCGAACACATACTTTGAAACCACCTTTCCAACAAAAATGTGTCTCAATCCTACATGCGATTGGTTATAGCTGCCTTTACATCAACCTGCGTTGTGGTCATAATATTGTGAATAGGTCATTATATGATTATCCAAAAATCATACTTGCATAATGCATATTTTATAGCAATAATCGTCCATGTTTACACTATTGAATTAGTGTATGTAGTTAGTACATATACGTTCAGGGGCAATTACTGAACACATTTCCTTTTGTGTGAATGTTATAAATGATGCATATAAAGATTCAGTTTTGAAGAACAGTATAAAGGCAAACGAATTGAATCCGAAATATTATCAGGATAAAACGGTTTGGCGCAAGTCAATGACTTATTAGCTTTCCTACAGTTATAGGAAAAGACTCAAAATGGGAAATCCTCTTTAAAAGTACTCGGTATTCTTTCATTGATATGTTTCATGCCCTTTCACGATGGCCAGAAGCGATTTGGTAGCTATGGAACTAACATAGAAATTAAATGTATAAACATTTGAGGAGCGGTAAAGTCAGACGTGACTAACAACTTCGCAAAATCATACTTGCTTTAATTTGCCGTTCAACTTCGCAGCATCAATTTGCCGTTTAAAGTCTTTGAGCGAATGAAAAGAAAAAAAAAGGCGTCCTTTCGAAAAAGAAGAATGCTGGAGGAATCCAGAATGGAGTGAATAATATTGAGGAAAAGACCGCATTAATGGAACTATTTTCTGAAATTTTATTTCTATAGACGCTTACTATTAGAGTTTTGCAAATTCATTAAAAGTGAAGCCATAGAAAGAGTATGTATAGGCCTAGTAATTTATTTCCCTTACTTCTTAGAGTAGATAGAGTGAAGCATCAGATGAGTCGTTAAGTTAATCTTTATCGATTGTTTGTTACACGGTTGTGGTAATCAAAGTGCAATTTAAATCTTTATATTTGCGTATTGAATTAAATGATGTTTGAGACCCAATGCAATGTGAACTGGAATAAAAGATTCGAAAAATACATTTCTCTTTAGATCTACATTATTCTTTTATCCATTTATTCATCTTTATTTTATCATTCGTGTCTCTTCCCACCTGTTGAAAGGTCGTGTCGCTGTTATTAGTGGCACTTGCCACGGACAGGCTTCGCTGAGCATCGACGAGTTTTAAGCCGAAAGCAGCGCCTCTTCCTTCGATGTGGCGCCAACCATGGCCGAGATAGCGACTGTTGCTACTCGCTCACCACAGTCGTCTGCACGGCCTCTTTTCACAGATGGGAAAATTGATATACCTCAGAGATAGAACACAGTGCCTTAACCAGGACTCGAACTCGGGACACCCAGCTCCCAGGAAAGACGTGCTCCCCCTATGCCATGACGACGGCGTAAAAAGGTTATTATTGTAAGTATATCAGTAATATCGATTTATCTGTAAATATATAGATAGATAGATAGATAGATAGATAGATAGATAGATAGATAGATAGATAGATAGATAGATAGATAGATAGATAGATAGATAGATAGATAGATAGATAGATAGATATAGATATAGATATAGATATATAATATTCCAATATTGATTATAACACAGTACTGATTATCTCTAGTGCATTCTAAAAATAACGCAATTTTACGCTATACTAGCCATACCACTAAACTTCAGCTTCGAGACAGTCGTTTCATTGTCCATTGCCTTTAGTTTAGTTTAGTTATATTAATATCTCATTTTTAGTTATATTAATATCTCATTTTTAGTTTAGTTATATTAATACCTCATTTTAGGCAATTTTTGCACAGACCACGTAATTTTGAAAAGTGGTCAGATGACGAGAACGACACCTGAGGAGGCATTCCCTCTCCAAACTTTACACGTCAGTGGGAAGACGTCCATACACATTTACACGATGGTTCCTTGTTAAATCGAATTCCAAACTTGAAAAATCCTGACACCAAAGCCGAGTCCTGACCACCAGGCCAACAAGGCTCTCATTGCCCAATGGAAACAACGGATGGTCGGCACTAACAAAATTATGTATTTTGCAATTTAGATTTGTTTTTCAAAAGTAAATGGATGATTATAAAGCTATGAACATAAAACAAACCTCAGCACTGAACCCGTTGTTTTTTTTTTTTTTTTTTTTTGGAAACACTTGGTAAACAGAAATTTTGAAAAAAAAAACCCAGTTATCAGCAAGAAATAATACTAATGAACCGAAAAACAAAGATTATAAACTATTTATTCGTTATTTAAATTATATCTATTTCCTATCAAGTGAAAATATTTTTCTTAAATCCGTAGGCTATATAATATACCTCAACGCTTACTCTCGACACAAATAACCTTCCTGTTCCCCATACAGTTACAACACATCAAATAGGCGAAAGAGGATTCTTTCCCTCTCCTTCAAGCATATCAAGTTGAGCACGAAATGGAAATCCATATCCTGAGTTGATGCTCTAAAGGTTCCTCTAGCGATGCCCAACTGGAATGCATCTAATTATGTCAGCGATGCACGGTTTACGGCTTGTTTTCTGAACTGAGTGCATTGGTTGCAACTTCATGAAGCGAATGGTTATCGATGCCCAACTTCTTTTTCTTGCTGCGGAGTTTTCTTCTGAATTTAACAATGCTCTTTTACTCGGAAGAAATTTTTGATCTTCGATAACATCATGTTGCTTTATTATCAGCGTTAGCTTACAGTCCTAACAGAAAGAGCAAGAAGGTAAATTTCGACAAAAGAAAAATAAATTCCATGTTGATAACCAGAAACATCTAGATGAAACAAGTTAATTTTAAAACAGGAATTACGGATTCTTTTTTGTTTGTTGATGAACTTTAGTTTGTTTGAGAGTAGTTTTTTGTTTGTTTGTTTATTTCTTCTAATAGCCAGTACGCCCGTATTGCCAACTGAAATGAAAAAAAATGATTTTTTACAGTTCATTTGTCTATCGATGCAAAGGTTATTTTATTCTTATATCTAGCATTCCCTTTCTCAATTAATTAAGATTTTGGAATATTACATTTTTATTTAAATTACTAGCCGCCTTTGGCGACCAGTCGGTTCGGCAGTATTAATGCTCACTAAAATTTTCAAATAATATTTTATGTAGTTGTGTCTCATAACAGGTTTTTCACCAAAATATTTTTAAAACAAACAAATTTTGATAATCTTATAATTCATTTATAGTATTATTTTCTTCAGATGTTCTGTTCATTGTACTACTCATCTTTCTCTTTCTATCTGTGCAGTGATTGTCCCGGAATTGATATTTTACTTAAATGATGGAGGTGGAGAGAAAGGTCTAAAATTCTACGTTTTCATAGAATAATAGAGATTCAAATTCTCATAAATTCAAACACGCTAAACAAATAAAGAAACAATTTGGTTTTCAAGAGATGCGAAAGTTTAATAACAGCTTGAAAAATTCCGCGCACAGAGGCAATAATGATGACACACACACACACCATTCTTTTTTTCCACTGGAAGCCCCTTTTTTTTCTATCCTATTTTTTTCTTTCTACAGACTCTTTTTTCCCTTTATTCTTTTTTTCTTCCCTACCCAGACTTTATTTTGGGCAGATATAGATTAAATATTCATACAGACTAAACAGTAAGAAAATAAAAAGAATCGTTTAATACATAAGTCTTTTCAAGAATAAAATAAATACATTAAGAGCTCTTAATGCCGCATTTATATATAAAAAAGAATTTTTATCTTTAAGAACAATAAAAAACAACTTTTTATCAGAACACGATCAATAGCAACATTAAAAAATGAATAACGAACTATATGATATTCACGTCCGTTGAGAAGAATGTTTTTAATCAGCATAATCAGCTGCATAAAAGCAAGTATTTTCTTTCTTTTTTAAACTGTATAATGTATAAATGAAAACCAACTGACTACGCGTATTTTTTTTCACAACAAATCATTACTTCCTGTTATCTAACTCAGTAGGAGTGGAGGAAGGAAATGAAGATTTTTGGCGGGAAAGTAAGAAAAGTGTCGTTTTAATTATTTTCCTCGCAGTTTTTTCATTTTTTCTCTCCATAAGAACCAGCCTCGTGTCTTAACGAAAATATTTTTTTAAAAAATTAACCGAATCGGTCGAGCCGTTCTCCAGTTTTGCGCTTAGCAACGCATTTCGCGGTCCATTTTTATTAATATAGATTTTGTAACTTACAACCAAAAATATACTAAATCCCTTGTTTTACGAATTTACGAATTTACTTAACTTCCAAACAAGAGGACGCATCCTGTTTATGGTATCTATTACTATTTTAACTTCAATAATAACATAAGGTGGAATTGATTTTTTTTGTATTTTAAATTACTTAATTTATTTAACTGCATAAAAATTCAATAATTCGATGGTCAATTCAAGAACTTTTTTCATGCAAAGGAGTTAATTTTGTATAATGTTAAATAATTTTTTCTCAGTTTCAGAAACAGAAAGCAAGAATTATTTTTCATTTGATAAGTAAAATGTGTTGGGAAATTTGGATTTTAAAAAAAATTAGTCAAAAAAATCGATTGTTTCTTGTTGGTAAACACAAAAGAGTTTCAACAAGTCACTAATATTTATATAGAGAGAAAGTAAATTAAAATTTGGAAAAGAATAACTCAATTCAAAATAGCAACTTATGACATTATATTATAGATACCATAAATACCGAATGCTCTGATATCAGTGTTAATTAAAATCTTTTTTCGATGAATTTTTTAAGTCCTATTCTCCAGATTCTTCCACTGTTACTTGGAAACCCTCTCAGATATCTCGACATCGATTTCTCGTTCTTCCTTAATAATCCTTTCTGACATCGCGTACAGTATTGCTTCGCGGGACGTCCATTCGACGAGCTAATGGAGATATCATGTCCCGCTGAGTGGAAAGAGGATCTATTTAAGAAATCCTCCCGCTCATTTATGGCATGGTGTGCTCCGAGAACTCTCTGGATAAACACATTTTCCCCCGAGAGATTAGTTGTGGCAAGATGATAATTTCCTCAAACTGTCTCGGCACCTTCCTAGAAACGAATCAGAAATTTTGAATGCATGTTTACTTTGTTTAAAAAGTTAAGTCTTTTTCTGAGAAAATAATTATAAATAAAGAAAAAATATGCAAGAGAAAGACTTCTGGAAAGAACTTAACTCCGGAAGGATCTTCGACACATGCGTTTCCTTCTCGTGAATGCAGAATTTTAGCCTCATCGATTATTATTTGTTTTTTCAAATTTCTTCCGACTAACCTTTTAACTCGCATCGTAAGGAATCTCTTTCGCCAACAGAATGTTTTTCAGTTTGTAGAGGTCTTAAAAATAATTTTAAAAAAACCCTCGGCAAAATTTTTTTATGTTGTAGTTGCTTATCCCTCTTGGATTGAATCCCAATTCTAACCAAATCCAAGAGCTCGAGGAAAGAGGGTGCAGTAGCTTTAGGGTGAAACCCTTCGAGTAAGAAATCTAATTTCTAGCTCACCTGAAGATGACACTCACAGACTCGCTTGCACAACATCTTTTTACAGGGGAGCTCTTTCACAAACATCAAAGATGGAACATAGGGGGAGGAACAACCATCCCTATCCAGAACACGAATGTGGAACGCCTAGATGACGAAAAAGGTGCACCACTCTTAGGAAACTAAACTATGTTCAATTGCAAATCTTTAGTTTGGGATCAGTTATGTTCTAGTTTTACAACAAAGTGCCAACCATCTTCATGACCTCTTATTGTAATGCAGTGTAGATGCTTTCCGCAAAACTTTTTGCCTCAACTCACCAACTAGTGCCCTTTGATAAATCATTGACTAAAAGGTTTCGTTACCCAACCGGCGCAAATCTATTGGTCCAAATAATTTCGTATTGTTTTCCATTGCTCGGTTTATTGCTAAGAGAAAAAGGCCACTGCGGCCTGGTGAATTTCGGAAGCTGATTCCTACGAAAGACCATCGTGTAAGCGGGCCTGGTTGGAGCTTCCGAGAAGAGGGTTGTGTGTCCCTTGCGCTCAGTCGTCTTTCGTTAACTCATTAAAAAGTATCCTTTGCATTCAAGTCTTAAAAAGGTTACCATATTATATCTCATACGGTTTAACTTCATTAAACAAAATGAAAAAAATAATGCATAGATAAAAAAAAAATTCTACTTTGTTCGCATACATAAAATCAATTTTTAATTTATGTCAATAATGTTTAATTCTTTCAATATGATGTATGCTTGTATGAACATATGATAGACACACTGATACCTGACTGGAGCTAATGTATTTTTTACATTAAAGTTCCATTATTATTATGTTTTGTAATATATTTAGCGTTTTGTTTTAAATAAATAAGATAGGAAATATATTAATCACTTTAAAGTAACTGCTGCTTAATTACCAGGAAAAAAACACTATTTTTATTAAGAAAATGTTAATAATTACTGAAATTCCTGCAAAATGCACGCGGTTGGCTCACGTACCTCAAGACTACAATAAAAGGAAGGTCGGAGACGCAATTAAATACATTCGTTGAAAATACTATTGAGTTCTTTCGTGAAATATAACTAAAAGAAATCACCTGGACGATTTCCCACGTGGAATAATGGTCGGAAAAGTGGAGGAGGGGTGTAATGTGGCTGAAGAGTTCGGAATCAACAGTGTTGTGTTCGCGCTCTTGGAAAGCCTTCAAAAACACAGGTACAGCTGTTAAAAAGGTTGGTGGTGGCCATCCCAGGAAAACAGTTGCAGCGGATGACCGATATATCGTCTTGCAGGTGAAAAGAGCCCGAAACCAGTCAGCAAGCGCTATTGCTCAGCAACTGTGTACAGAAAAGGGGCGAGAAGTGTCGCGGTTTACTGTGTCTAGAGGCTTTCACAAAGGGGGCTTATTTGCCCGCCGTCCTGAACGCTGTATTTCTTTGAAAGTTGGCCATTGGCGGTGCCGTATGGAAACAAAAACTTTAAATCTCATCATTGGAGTCGTGTCCTCTTTACGGATGAGAGTCGCTTTAGTGCTACAAGCGATTCTAGACGCCATTTGATTTGGTGAGAGGTCGGGACATGGTTTCATCCCAATAACATTACGGAGAGGGACCGTTACAGTGGTAATGGAGTTATCGCCTGGGGAGGCATTATGCTGAACGGGAGAAATGAGCTCCACGTTTTCGACGGAGCTTCTGTGACCGGAGATCGCTATTGTAAGGAGGTGATCCTTCCCCATTTGCGTTTATTCCGAGGTGCCTTTGGAGCACATTTTATTTTTTTGATGATAATACCAGTGTGCTCCCCTGATTTAAATCCCATAGATGATGTGTGGTATGCTTTGGACAGACGCCTTGCGGTACGATTACATCCTCCGGATAACACCCAACCATTGAAACAGATGCTGAATGAGAAATGGACCCTCTTGCCTCAAGAACTGTGGGACAATCTAGTTCTGAACATGGGGAGAGGATGCGAAGCAACCATTAAAGTAAGGGGAGGGCATATCCCATACTAAGGAACATCAGCTTGTTGTTCTTCCACCTGGACAGACATTCATGTGTAACGATATTAAGAGTGCAACAAATCCCTTTTTAGTTTTATTTCTTTATTGTATGCATTGTATTCATTTTTGCGCAACTGTGCTTTGCCATTATGCCCTTTACAAAATTTCATAACACTCTAAACTATAGTTTCGCCTGAAGAAAACTTTAAAGTAGGGCCGCTTAATTATGAACACCCTGTTTATAAGAAAACAAATAACCTGTTTATTGTGATGATTTGAATGTAATCTTAGTGCTTCTTTAGTTCTAGAAGAATTCCATATTATTTTCAGGTATCAACACTCTAAAATGCTGGGTAATTTAGAGATTAAAGTTTGTAGGATTCTTACTTCAACGGGAGAGAAATAGTGACAATGAAATGTCATATATGTGATGAAAAAAATTGACATGTTACTCTAATTTTTAGATTACCCTTTTGCTAAATAAGAAACAGTCACGCAAAACAGAGCACAAAATTCCAAAATTGACTGTTTAGAAGATATTTCAACTTTAATAAGAGACATTCATATAGAATAGAATTTCGGGGTCTAAATTCAAACAAATAGGCCCTTCCTTTGGCAAAATCAAAACTTTCTTTTCTAAAAAATGTTGCTTGGGGAAATGAATGCTACTTTTATCTATATCGAAACATAAATTTCCCAAAATTGCCACGTTTGAAAAAGTGAAAACAATTTTTCGTTCAAGAAATTCAAGATTAATCGCTAATTCCAGCTCATATGTCACAAACTCCTCTTTTCAGGAGTTCTTGCTGGGCCTATTTTCTACAAAAGTATACTGTGTGGTGCAGATAAATCCGGGTGATTTTTAATGGGATTATATCTGAACTAAGAAACAAATTAACTTTATCAGTCGATATTTCAAAAAAGTTTGCTGACAAACTCAAAAAGCCAGTCCTTTATGGTACATGAACAAAACCACATATGCCGAAGTATTTAGGCAATGCAATTCTGTAAGGGTGTTGAAGGTATTAATTTAGAATGAATTTTTAAGCACTTTGATTAATAAAACAACATCTTATTTTTTAATTTAATTTAAGTTAATGCTTTAATTTAATTAAGTTATATGCTTTAGCAAAGAAAATATCGAATTGAAACCACTGGAAATTAAGTAACAAAATATGTTAGAAGGGAACAAAACATATAAAATGGCAATTGAGTAGAAAGCGCTAATCAGTTAATTTATTGATTTTTTTTATTTGTTAATTTATAAAGTTGTATCACTAAAACCTTAATTTCAAGCCAAAACTCAAGTTTTGTCAAAATTTAAAAATTCAGCTATCATATTTGATAAGTAATTTTTAAGTTACAAAAAATGTCGTATTCACTAATGAAAAACTGGCAAATAATTAACAGAATGCTGTGATCACTTATGCACTTTTTTTTAATTTAAGTTTGTTTTTCATTGCGAATCCAATTTAAATAAATGCTAAGACAATTTTACTCCTATTAAAACGATGCATTGAAAACTATTGAGATAAGCAATTTTGAGTTTTTACATCTCAACTATTATTATAGAAGATTGGTATTCTAAACTTTCATACATTTATAATTTCTAATCCCTATTTTACATACATTTTAAACTTTTAGTGCCTATTTTATATACATTTTAAATATTTAGTGCCCACCCAAGATTATTTTAAATTCTTTTTGGCTATTTTACAATAGGTGAGTAATTAAATTATTTTATTTTTTGCATATTTAGTATAAATTGATTTTCCTTATTAAATTCCTTATTCCTTTTCCTTATTAAAAGTTAGATTGTTGATGATAATTAGACAGGGCTTAATAATCTCGAATTATTATTTCAATTTTTATCAAATGTTTCTTGACATCGATTTGAGCTTCATCCGACTTACAAGAATGCTGCATTTCAGAGAGAATGCAGTTGTCATTTGTTTCCAGCAGCTCTTCACACTTTTCGAACTCTTCGTTAAAGTAGAGCCGTGTTGCTACATTTTCAGGGCTACAGCGATACTTCCGATATCGATATCCATTATACACAGCTGATGGCTTTCCTTTTGATGTTTCGAAAATTTAAATACTGTTATTCGTATTTAAAATCAAATCCAAAGAACGGAGAGAGAGAAATCAAACACACCGAGAACCTAATCTAAAATAAACTTTAGAAAATTATCCTGCCATCCTTAGAGATAACTTATCAGTTTTACCGTGATAAGAATGTAGTTACTATTCCAAGAAAAAGGATCCTCATTCAGCAATCATTGTCTTATCAACGCGAGAAATGTGCGCTCTCTAGAGCGCCTCCAGATGCACGCCGAGCTTTCCTGCCAAAGGTGATTAAATCACAACAATAGGAGCGCAAAAGACACTTTTTAATGAGTAAGCGCAGATGCGACTGAGCGCAAGTTCCGGAATCCGAAGATGAGCGTTATCTCTCCTACGGGCCTGGAACAGCAGAAAGGGGTAAACGACTAAGCGATGGTTGCTATTAGCTTAGGCGTATTCCTTACTTTCTTTTTCGTTCAGTTTTCTTCACCTCTCCTCCTCAAATAAATGACGCAAAATAGCTTTAAATTTAAAAATAACTAATAACATAGACACACTTTCTTTAATTGCTGATAATTTTGTACAGAGCCATTACATTTAATTATTATGAACAACATAAACACATAAAATATTTGAAATTAATTGATTTTAAGCAATTGTATTTGACATACAAAAATAATAATAAAACTGTTTAAGGTGGTATTTTTTTCTATTTAAAAAACATTTTAATGGGTAATTTTTAATACTGCTTGAAAGGGAAAAAATCATAAGAATCATTTAACTTTAACTTCGAATTGCCAGGGCCACGTCAGCCATCTGATTCTCTAAAAGACAGGGTTCCCCAAGAAGCACTACGAGAAGCTGTGGTTGGACTTTGCCTCTCAAAATGTTTTCCGTCGACAATTTAAATTCTGCTATTAATATTAATACTTTGTTTCCATGAATGCAACCAAGATGCACTGATAATATCCAGTTTTCTTTTTTTTCTTTTGCCTTTACGTAACTTTGCATTACAGTTTTTGAGCATGGAATAGTTATTTAAAATATATATTAATAAAAACAAATATAAATTTTTCACTGTGCTCTTCTTTCGTTTTCGTTGACATGCTTAAAGAAATAATTAAATTCCAGATTAAATATTAATATTTAAATCTGAAATTTTATGTAATACTATTTTTTTAATGTTGATCGTAGAATTTCCGAGTGTTTTTAAGTGTTAAAATAAATTAAACAATTTTGAAACTTGCTACAAAAATTTTAGTGATGCTTCCTCTGGATGTGCCAAATTTCCATTATCAATATCAAGCAAATATTCTTTAGCAACAGAATTTGTCATTTCAAAAATCAAATCTTTTTTCACTGATAATAAACAACGATTCTTTTTCACTGATAAGGTTTTAAATAAACAAAGAAATCAACTCTTCTTATTCATCCGTAAAATTATAGAAATCTGCACTGTTTATTTTCAACTCTCAGATTTGGAAAGGTGTTTTTTTTTCACAATTATTTCAAATCAGCAAAAAATCTTTTTAATGAGAAGGGCCATTTTTAAAATGTAGTGCTAACAAGGTATTAATTCTTAATTTTTTTCTGATAGTAATATTTATTCGATAGAAACACTAAAATTACCACTGCAGAACTGTCTGTATTTGACCAATGCCTTCCAGAGGATCGGTTTGATATTTGTCAGTTAAAACTTAGCTGCTAAGTGAAATTTGTAGCTGATAAATAATTACATCTTTCATTATTTTGGTTGTATGTTCGGATGAACAAAAGATTTCCGCAATTAATTTCCCCAGTTTCTTTCTTTCTTTCTTTTTTACCTGAAATATAAATGTTTTTCATTCATTTATACGTTTAATGCATTTTCCAGAAAGGTTTACTATTTTGTTCTAATTAGTCGTAACCTTTTTGAAGCCCTTTTCTATTCATTACGCCGAGCATTTTTTGATTATTTCAATGGATTCAATCGTTCCATCGTAAGCAGAGTCATTCAATCTATTTAAAGCTTTTACATTTTTTAAATACAATATTTTTAAACAAAAGCCAGCATTTTGACTCTAAATATCACTGACAGTTTTTCATTTATCTGAAATAATAACGTTTTTCTTTCTGAAGCTATCGATTTCTTTACAATTGTTTTAAAATGTAAAACATTTCCTAAAAAAAATAACGAAAACAAAATATATATATATAATTGAAAGCAAAAAAAAAAGTTTTTTGTGAAGTCAAAAAATTATTTTATAAGCCAACAAAATAATCCTGATATTAGTATTACACAAATTGAGTTATACGAATCAATATTTTACTCGTTTTAATATTTTGCAATGGATAAAGAAAGTCTAATGCTGAGAGAGAAGAAAAGATTTTAGGCTTAATGTATACTTCACACTCAAGCGTATAACAAAAAAATTACTGCTATTAAGGAAAAATAACCAGGCCTAATTACTCGCATGCTAATGCAGTGTGATAAGATAACTCGTTTTAGTAATTCAAAAGCTGTTATAGAATTTTAATTCAGAAAATCTTCACAATCACAAAAGAACGGACGCTATGTGCATAGACACCAGCTGACCAAAGCTGAATGCAGTTCATCAGTTAATTAAAACCAGTACTGCCGGAAACGCTCGCTGTTTCAGGCTCATTATTATTATTATTTATTTTATTTTATTTTATTATTATTATTGCTCTCTTTGTTCTCGGAGACCCCATCCTGGTGCACGTTAAATTCGTCAAGGCCAAATGTCCTCACGCTAGTGTGCTGTGGAAATTTCGAGAGGGGGTGCTAGCTCAAATGCCGTCCTCGTCATCAGACCACGTTCAAAATTAGAAGATCCGTTCCCTAATAGTTCTCGTATTGACGTTAATACAACTAAACTAAACTTTCTAATGAGGAAAATAAAAATAATTAAGTGATCAGAATATGCGGAATAAATACGAATTTAATTTAAAAGTTTTTTATTTAATATCTTGTGTTCCTTCGAGAGATATTTTTTGCCCATATTTATCAGCAACATAATATCAGCTCCAAGGTAATGCTAAGCATTTTGGCGATTCGGTAAGCAACAATCTTAAGTTATTTTTGTCAAAGACATACAGTCATTTCCGAAAGATGTATTATTCCAACTCCTGGAATTTTGGAATGCGAAGATTAGTCAAAATCTTGAGTTCGATTTTTTGGATGTGCATGAAAAAGTAAAAATCAAAGAAATTCAATCCCATCAAATCAAAATACAAACGAAGGAACGAACTGTTTTAAGGATCCATTTATTGGCTTATAACCATGAAAGTTCGAAGGTTCCATAGCAACGAGCCTGCAGAGTTCGCTTAAAGCTGTCACGCTGTTCAAAGACAACAGTCAATGTAGCTCAAGGGTGTGTGCCTAAGTTTGATGCATAACATAGAAAGGACTACAGTCCGCTACTCGCCAAACATTTCAAGAAATATTAATTAGTTGACAAATGTCAACACCAGTGTCTGTCTAATACACGAAGAAAGAGAGCTGCAATTATTAGAAAATTCAATCTCGAGAATTCTATTAATTCCCATACTTTCGACTTCCTAAAAAATTATTTTTAAAATTATATTCATTTCTGAGCACGGCAGCATAAAGAGAGATTAAATTTGATGAATGGCATTTGCAATAATTTAATGAATTTCCATCCGATTTTTGACGAATTTCGAAGAATTTGCCCATAGGCATACGAAGAAAAAAAATTCAAAGTGAAGAAACACAAAAAACGTGCCAATTTGATATATTCAGAATGGCAAATCAGAATTAACAAGCCTGTCCAAAAATCGGACATTTGTCTACTTCTATGACAGCGGTAGCTGCAAAATTAAAGTCCAATATATGTTTAGCCTGTTAGCGAAAAATAAATGGAAGATTTATATAAAATTTGATTCAATTTCAATTATGGCTCCGTACGTCGACGCAAGGCACAAAATTCGTTTATTTTTTTTTAGTGCGCCCGAAAGTTGAATAAAGAAATCTGCCGTCGGTTTTGCGTCTCTCCCCCCCCCACGAAAACAGCAGCAACTGAAAATACACTTTGGTTCCCTGCAGTGACGGAATACTGCACCCGGTCACCGCTCTTCGAACGCCTGATTCTCGACTCCATAGTTCACTTTTACAGAATTTAAATTGCAGACTATTTATAAATTCTTCAATAAATAAAAGGAAGTATCAGTTTGACGATGACTGTTTGCAAAATATTCGACTGTCACTTAACAAATAACGTCTCATCACTTTCTTGCGAACGGCCGCGCATGCAAGACAGCAGAAGCGCATCTTCTGATCGGTTTCCTCTCTTGAATCCGAAAAGCGCTCGGGCGGATCTGACGACGAAACGAAGCCGAGCACTGCGATCTCAGAAGGACCGTTTCGAGAGATGCTTCCATCATTCGAGTGAGTTCGAGCTTTTCATGATGCTACTCATTTTCGAAATCCTGTTCGAAACGCGCGTCTATAAATGAGGGAGTGCTGGCACGATTGGCGTTTTGAATGACGGATTAAGATAGACGCACAGATTAAACTATATTGGTACTGTGTTCTGAACTTTCTTAAATGCGGTGAAATATGAATGGTGACGATGTCGCGTCCGCGTTACAACGGAAAGAAGGGTTGCAGTTGCTTCTGAAGATATGGACCCCTGAGCGCCTGATGTCAGAAGTCTGACTTCTAGCTCGTATGAAGGGTACAGTCACACACCTCGCCGATAGAACACAAGGTAAAGAACAATCATGCCCGAAACAAGACTTGAGCACGAGACGCCCAACTCACGGGGAATGCGCACACCCTCCGGCCAAGACGCCGGCGTTTGTTGAGAATGAACTTTTAATTTAAAATATTAGCCAACTCAGAATAGTAACTAACAACTGCTATAAAATTACAAATTGTTATAGCAGTTGTTAGAAGTTCGTCATATGCATTTTAATTTTACAAGATAAAAAAGTTTTTTAAAAACTAATTATCTTCTGCACAGGTAATAAGGATGCTATATCAGCAAATTTTCCTTTTCTCTAAGGATAGACAGACTCTAATACCAGATTGTTAAGACTTCATACACTGAATACCTGATCTTCCTGAACTTCATGTTACTCGATCAAGAATAATAAACGAAATGCCTAAAAATGAGATGTTTTTTTGGGGGGGGTCAAATAGAGAAGCTATAAAATACCATAATTTAAAGAATTAAAAATATCCAATGACAAAATTAAATAAATATTCATCGTTTAAAGAAAAGGAGAAAAAAAAGCTTACTCTGACTATAAAAAATATATATGTAATGTTTACTATAACATAATACAAGAATCTATCAAAATGATAAAATAACAAGATTTCTGGAGAACATTTTTAAAAAAATAATAAAAGTAAAATATGCCTAAATAAGATGCGTTCGTCAAGCGCGTCTTTATAATCTCAGCAACCTTTTTTTCTTTCTTTCTTTTGTCCTTATTCTGAGCTTTTCGATAGATAACTATCAGACTGTTTAACGAATGTTTATCCGATATATGCTATTGGACGATTTTTAAATTTTGGTATTTCAAAGTTGTCTTTTTTTTTACAGACTCTTTCTAAATTTTTTAAGTTTGAATTCCTTATATTTTGTGTGTGTGTTTGTGTGTTTTCCTTGATTTTTCTTTTTTTTGTGTGCATTTTTTGTATTTATTTATGTGTCATTTTTCGTGTTATCTCCGAAATCTTACTTTTTGCGTTCTTTACGAGTAATAAATTTTCGGACGATTTGGATTTGGTCACTTAGAGGAAAATAATCGTCGTTTTTTAATCCTCGCCCGAAGGTGATATTTGATAAAACATTCGAGCCGAATTCATTTAATCGCTAATATTTCTTTCTCCGTTTCTATTGCTATTTTTTGACTCTATTTATAAGAATAGGTGATGCGCCATCCTTCGTTTCGTCAGGGGCTCTCGTCGCGATGCTTCCCCTGGCACTCTCTTCTCGTGATCTGGGTCGCTGCAAGAGTTCTGTTCCTCGATCAATGTTCGATTTCATTATTTTTCGTCAAAACTGCAAAGTTTTTTTTTTCAAACAAACCTATTGCGCGTTCATAATTCCACTAAATCGATCGATGCGTAATGTAACAAAATAAAATGCATAAGAGAAATTTTAAATATATTTTATAATTACAACTCGATATTAGTCTCGTTATTGAGCTATAAATTCACATTGGGAATGGATAAAAAGGCATTATTCATTATATTGCATATTTTAAAAAATTTATGAGCAGATTTAATAGCAATAATGTAGACACTTATCAAATTTTGAGCAGAGTCCAGCAAGAGGTTGGCCGCCTGCCGGTCTGCAGTTTCGGAAATATATAAATGCGATTGGCTCAAAAACGCAAATACTGAAATATATCAAATTCGACATTCAATTTTGTAACTGCAATTGTAGCGCTTAGTCAAATTTTCGTTTCAATCAGTTGAAGAAGAAAAAACATTTAAAACACAAATTCACCCTTATCAGAGATTATGCGATAAAGGTTTGGGGATACCACACCCGCTCATTTTTGTCAGTGAAATTTCGATTATAATAATAGCCGGTCCTTTCTGTGAGGCTGAGAATGTCAGATTATGAACATATTTAAAGATTATTTCCTATAATGTCCCTGCTGTCTCTTTTTGTTTCTAGAGGTGAAGCAAAATTGATACGAATTGGGTCAAAGCAGAGGCGGCAACAGTGGGGGAGGCAATTACCCCCACCCACACAAATCGGCAAGAGATTTAGAATTTCGTCATCAAAAATCTTTGTTGATTCGGAACGTAGGTGAACGAGTTTGACATGATCGAATACAATAATTTAAAATCCATCTAAAGCCTAGTTCCAACGACCTGCGAATCTTCAGACGGTCAGCGCGTTCCCCCATTTCACCTCGCTTGCGGTTTCTTGGGGCCCTGTGGATATGTCCGAAGTTTCCTGCAAATTTTCGGTATAGTGTCCAGGCATCAAAGGAATCCAAGAAACCGCAAGAGGGGTGAAATGGGGGAACGCGCTGACCGTCTGAAGATTCGCAGGTCGTTGGAACTAGGCTTTAGAATTACTGTTTTAGGAATTGGAATGATTTAATGACGAGGAATGGTTTAAGTTGGCAGAATGACAATGTTCGACAAATGGCCAATAAGGCTACTGATTAAAACATTTCACCGACAATTCTCAACGAGTCGACCATGCAAAGTAAGTCGACTGATTGTCGAACATAAAAGGGAACTGTCATATATTCAACCCATAGAGTGTCTGACATTTGGAATAGTAACCGAAGAGCTGTAAAGCGTCGCATTCTGCCGAATATTTTTTGTCGGTCGACTGAGAAATCGGTGGATGTTAAAGAGGAAATCTGACATTTAATTTAATTCGGATATTTAGACCATAATTTGCATCACATTTGGCAGAAAAGCTGACGAAACGAAAAAGTGAATAAAATGTCGCACTTTCAAAGGATTTTTTTTTTCTTTCTTCGACTTAAGAAATCAATGCGATGGACTCCGCCGGCGTTTATATTATATTTAACTTGTTCATTGAATAAGCGTCTCAGTTTTTTTTTAGATTTTACATTCCATATTAGAAATGCAAAATGGAATGCATTTTTTCTTTTTCTTTTACCAGTTGCACTTTATTAAAAATTTTATAATTTCAAATACTTCTGAAAGTTTAACGCTTTTTGGATAAAATGTCTTAGTATAAAGATGTTTAAAGAAATTGTTCACAGTATATTCACTGACAATATAATATAGTGAGAAAAACCAATGCCTTCAAATACGAAAATGTTATTATTATTTTGGAAATATTAGTTTACAATAGCTCTGAAGGTGAAAAGCATTTTACTATAACGTGAAAAAAAATGAAAATAAGGCAAAGCAAATTCAATACGTTACTGCTTTTGAGTAAAATGCACTATATATGAAAATATTTTTTAATCTAAATATGTACATATATATAATTAAATATTAAGAATCCCATTCTTTCATGAACGCATTTTACGTATCTTACAATGACATTTATAAACGAAAGAACTTTAATATTTACAAGATATTAAACCTAACAAGTTTTCACCGTCCATCTAAACAAAATCACTTCCTTTTATATTTTTCACATTTTGTATGGTTTATGAGTGTGAGGTCAGATGATATTTAAATACCAATTGTTTGGATATAATCCTTATTTAAAAATAATTTTAGGCTTTTAGGTTGGTGATTGTAAGGCCAGATTATGGAACAGGGAGAGTAGGTTACTGCCTAAGGCACCTTACAACTTCAGCGGTATCATTATTTTTATGGTGCAGAGAAATTTATTTTGATAGGGACATTCTACTTGTACAGACTCTAAATAAAATCAACATTCGTTTAAGTTTAAGAATTTTTTTCACTTATTTCATGTTTGAAAATTTAAGTGCTTGGAATTCAATGAGGTCTGTTAGACCTCATTGAATTCCAAGCACTTAAATTTTCAATTTCCTTCTATAAAGAGCATAGCCTGCGATCATAAAAAAGTGGGATGGGGGGATTTAAACATTAATTCAGAAAATAGTTACACCTGTCCCATTGAAGGGAATGCTCGTTTCCGACACTCTTTTCCAGGATAAAAGGGGGGATATATGTCCTTGTCCTTATATAGACAGAGGTTGACAGTGTTCAGCAGATTTCTGTTAATTCCCGTTTTCTGCCTGTACTCGGTTATTTGACCACTTTCTCGCAATCAAAATACTTTGTTACTGATAGATTTAAAATTTTAAAAAAATCATCCTTTATAAAATATTATAATATACGTTTTATTTTATATACTTTAAATGTCTCGTGTTTTAAATTTAAATCCGAATGTCAACTGAATGAGACTATTTTTTAAAAAATCCGATAAAATTCCTTATTTCTCAATCATCTGAATTTATTTAATAGTTTCTTAAACTTGGAAAAAAAATTGATGAAAATCAGAGAAAAATGACAGGGAAAAGAAACTGCATCTTTCAAAAGGAAAAAGTTTGAATTTTAAGATAATATGTATACGTTTTTTGAAGAATAATTTGATTCGAAGTTATTGTGGAAAAACGATATAATTTCGGTTTATTCAATGAATTAAATATTTAATTAACTTGCATACTTTTGAAAGTTAACAGTATTTTCACTTTTTGAAATAATAAGTCTACAGGGTTTGATTCATTTCGGCCAGGTTCTTCAGATCGATGGGATATATGCACAACCGCAATGACTGCATTTATATTAAGATTAATAATGATTTAAGTCGTTTATTCTATTCAAAAAATTGTCCTATTAATAATTCTATTTAATATTTTTTTTATTTAAAAATGTATTTTAAAAAAAGATTTCATGGATGAACGATTTAAAAAGAATTCACCAGTGTGGCATTTTCTATATACATTAAAAGAATTGTTTTAAAAAATGTAACATAAATTCTAACAAAAAAGTTAAGAGGTGAACGATAATTTAGAAATGAGTTTCATAGCAAGTCCTAACAGGTATAAATACAAATTATTGGAGTTCAACGCTTATACACTTTAACCTTCCTTTCTGCTTCCTTTTTTAAAAAAATGACACACTGAAATGAATAGAAACGAACATTTATTGTATTTGAATGTTAAAAACAATTTGATTAAATATATAAATAATTCATAATTCTTCGGTGCATGAACTCCTCATAAACAGCTGGATCGATTTTGATGATATTTTTTGTGAGTGTTCAAGTGGATTTGAGAATGGTTTAGAATCACAAAGTTTTTAATTAAAAATTAATTGAAATTTAGACGTTTTCTTTGTGATATTTTCCAAATAATGTTATCACACAAAAATAATTTTTTTATCAAATTAATATTTAAAAAATTACCTTTTTTATGATATCAATTTTTTTACCTACAAATTAAATTTTTATTTATAATGTATTTATAAATAAATATTTAAACCATACATTTCAATGATTTCAATTACTTATTCCATACAAAATAACAATTTAATCCAAACAATCTCGTTAAAAAATTAACTTTTAGCAGCGGGTTGCCTTTGCATTGATAAAAACTCGAAGGAAAAAATTAGTTAATTATTACTGCAAATTAAATCCAGAAAAATTTCAGTATCTGAAAATAATGCAGCAAAAAACTGATTTTAAAAATTATCTTAAAGTTCAAAAAATTATTTTTTACAATTATATCAATGTTTTAATATTGAAGTAAATAATTTTGTGTTAAGTAAACTGAGGTTATAAATGCTGAGTAATTACGAAATTAAAATTTTTACAATCATCCTATGCCCTGTGAAATATATTAAATGAAATATTGTAGAGAATCTACTGTCCTAAATAAAAAAGATTTCCAATAAAATACATCAATCTCTAAATCTGACCGATTTATGAAAATTTCTATATTGCTTTTCTATATAAATGACGATATTAGATCTCGTCATCGACCATCTCAAAGAAACCAATCACCTTCTAAGATTTCTCAAGAAAGATTGGCTAAGATAATGAAAATGATGATTATTCTGATATTGAAATATTCAAAATTTAATAACTTAGTTAAATTTGATCTCAAAAGCTATCGAAAATTATTTATTTAAAAATTGGAGTAACAAAAAAATTCGGAGAATAGGATTCCTTAGGACAAAAGGACTTTCTAAAATTTAAACTTCATAATTTTTTGAAATGTTATAAACTGAAAAATTAAAATATTATTATTAACAGTATTTATATCCTTTTAAAAATATAGCTAAAAACTGAATTTTATGATGAATCCGAGGATTTTATGCTGAATAGATGTTATAAATTATGAAAATAATTCTACAGTGCACATAAAGTTTCAATGATGAACTACTCTGCAATCACTTCACATAATTTTTATCACAAGACAAGCCTGAATTCAATAAAAAATTGCTTTTATATTAATTCCAATTTCAACATTGCCTTTTTAATTAAAATTTAGCTGCACAGATAGAGAGAGATGAGTAGTATAACGAACAGAACATCTTAAGGCCTACATAATAGTATATGTGAATTACATGGTTATCAAAATTTGAAATTTAAAAATGATTTGCTGAAAGCCTTTCATGAGATCAAGGTACATAAAATATCAATTGAACATTTCAGCGGACATTAAAACTGATGAACCGGCTGGTCACCAAAGGAGGCAGAATATATATATATATAATTTCAACATTATGTATTTGATTTACACCTATTCTTTCTTTTTCTAATATATTAAATTCCGGTGAATCTTTTAAAAATTATTATTTTTAAAAAACATCTTAGCAAATGAAACAGAATAGATCGCTAATATGTAAAAATTAACCATAAATTTAATTGCCCTGTTTTTCAGTTAAATTATTTAAAATGTTGCAAATAAGAGCTTTATTATTTTACTTAAAGTTAATTGTCTTGAAATATCTGCATTTTGTTTCATTTATAAATATATTTTACAGATTTTTCAGTATTAAATCAATAATCAAAAATATGATGAAGACTTTCATTAGATTTTCTTTGACAATTTGGATATTTAATTCTAATTATTCTACTTAATTTCAATCTTTTCTGAATTGATAACTCCAGAGCTTTGCAACAAGAAATCAAGATAATCCGAAATCTCTGGCTATTATGACCAGTAAGCAAAAAATATTTGAAGAAAAAAATTAACGGAATTTTCACCAAAAATTAAAGAAAGTTGGTTACACAAGGAAATTGCATGTAATGAATCACCACTTATTATGATTATTACTTATTATAATCAGTTTTTTATTAACTGTGTATTAATCATGTAAGCTAATTACTTTTAAAATGTAAAATTAATTATTATGTGATACCTGGAAGTTAAATCTGAGAAATGCTGCTTGCGCCCTGTCGGAAAATTGCCGCCGCCGCCTCGGGGTCGGAGCTGGTTCGGGGAAATGGCATCACTTCCGAAACACCCCGATGCCCTCGTCAAGATGATGAGTTTCAGAAATTTGATTTCTCTTCAAAGCGTTGTGCATTGGGAATTTCTTATTCAGTCTTCAATTCAAGTTCGGTTTCATTCTGGTCGATGACTTATATTTTAATAAATGATTCTACTTTTTCTTTCATATCCTCATGTTTTAACCCATTTCCTGTATATACTCCCTCGAAAACTTTTCCCTTTAACTTTAAATAAATTGAAGAAGACTCGGCTTCCTTCGTAGTAAATATTAAAAACCTACACACACACACACACACACACACACACACACACACACACACACACACATT